>OX940805.1:9445020-9895439 GCA_954870605.1 Acer campestre
CGACCGTATTCGGGTCTCTGAACTTCGAAATACGGGTCTCTGAACTCCGATTTCGAATTCATTTTTGGATTACAAATTATGACTCCCTCATGCACAACAAAGAATATGAAACTTTGACAAATGGTTGAGAATTCATCTCGGAAAACGACGACGAACACAACTCAACGAATGAGAACGAAAAGTAGCGTAGCTACATCGTTTGGACTCGAAACTAAGTGAATGAGCAACCGAAATGACCAGGACTCAATAAGGAATCAATTAAGATCATGTACAAGTCCAAAACACAAGAAACACAAACAATCACACACAAATTCACATATGAATGCCATTTCCTAGACATAGTCTTAGACATGCAACTCTACAATGTATGAGCATTTGAGTTCAATGCATGAGCATACAAAAACATGTGAAAGTGTTATATAAATGGTGCACAACGATGCAGGGACACTTATGAATGATTTTTGTTTGTGTGCCTATGCCTTGTAAGAGGAATGAGGTCAATTATACCTTTGATGAGCAATAAAGCTAATTCCCCTTAACAAGCCACCATCTTGCATGCATTGTAGTTGAGTCTTTCTTTGAAGCTTTGAATCATCATCAATACAACCACTAAACAATACAAGATAAACAACGTTTTGATATAGAATATATGCCAACACAAACTAAAAACCTAACAATCTCCCCCTTTGGCAAATTCCATGTCAAAACCCCTATACAAATACTAAACAATTACAAAGAAAATTTGGTCACAATGAGTACAATGATTTACACACTTAGACAAAATTTCCAATAACAAGTTGTTAGGTTTTTGGTTGTTGTTGGCATATATTCCATATCAAAACGTGTTTATCTTGTAAATGTTTATGTGGTCATGTTGATGATGATACAAAGCTTCAAAGAAAGATTTGACTACGGTACATTCAAGATGATGGCTTGCTAAGAGGAAATAAGCTTCATTGCTCATCAAAGGTAAAATCGACCTCATTCCTCTTGCAAGGCATAGGCACACACTCACAAATCATTCATGAGTGTCCTTGCATTGTTGTGCACCATTTTTATAACACATTCACATGATTTTGTATGCTCATGCATTGAACTCAAATGCTCATACATTTTAGAGTTGCATGTTCTAAGACTATGTCTAGGAAATGGCATTCATATGTGAACTTGTGTTTGTATGTTTGTGTTTCTTGTGTTCTGGACTTTTAATAGTGCTTAATTGATTCCTTATTGAGTCCCGGTCATTTCGGTTACTCATACGTTAAGTTTCGAGTCCAAACGATGTAGCTATGCTACTTTTCGTTCTCATTCGTTGAGTTGTGTTCGTCGTCATTTTCCGAGATGAATTCTCAACCATTTTTCAAATTTTCATAGTCATCTTCGTGCGTGAGGGAGTCACGGTTCGTAATCCGAAAACAGATTCGAATTCGGAGTTCGGATGCCCGAATACGGCTGAAGAACGTGAGAGGTGCGCGAGGAGGACGCTTGGCAAAAAGCCAAGCAAGGGGTGGCCACGTGTGGACCACGTGTGCCACACGGCCAGAGCTCCTCTCTGGCCACGTGTGGAACACGCTGGCCACATGTGGACTTGAAAAAGTCCCCCAAAAAATTTGGACAATTTTGCCCCTCCTTTCATTCTTTTTAAATCCCTCCATTTCCCTCCATTCTCTTTCAAGAAGAAAAAGTTTGAAATCCCGTCTATGATTTTCTCTCAATTTTTCTCAACTTCCAAACACCATAACTTTCTCATCCGGAGTCGGAATTGAGTGATTCAAGTTGGAGATTGTTCATATTCGATTCCTCTACCTTTTCCAAGTGGTTGTGCAGCTGTTTGATCGATTTTCTGACAGATCTCCTCAGAAAAACGAACCAGCTCTTGTAATTGAGGTAGAGTTCATAACTTTGTGATTTCATCTTTTTAATCCTCCAATTTGCTTGGGGTTTCTTCTTCTATATGTATATATTTGTTTAGTGAATGCTATAGAAAAAGATAGCTTCATAATCAATCTAATTGAATAGTCTAATTAGAGACACATGTTGACTAGAATCTTGGATTCTTTGTTCTTAACATGATTGTGAGTTGTATTGTGATTAGATTGATATATAGGATTGTTTGAGACTTGATTGATCAAGTTTATGATTAATAATCCTTTCTATGTGACTTTGATCCATGATTGATGAAATCTAGGATTAGAGCTTCTTTATGTGTTTTTAGAGATATATAGGATTGATTTGTTTTTAACATGTCTCCTATCTCTAAATCTTTGGCTAGAATAATTGTTTAATACATTTTATGATTCTAGCATTTTTGATGTATGTTTATGACATCTTGAACTTGTGCCTTATGAATATGAAATTGTTCAAGTGTTGTTTTGTATGAATGAATCTAGAAGTTTTATGTGTTAATTGTATTCACATGCTCTAGGTTTTCATTCATGATTTTGCATCTAGATTTCTATTGCTTGTGTTTTCACATCTATAGATCTAGTTGTTCCATGGAATGTATTGATCACATGTTCTATGTTGTTTTGATTGATTGCATCACTTGCATTCACATGATCACACTAGGAAGTCCTTGTAAAAGGCATGAAGTCTTGGCTAGAGTTGGGATGACTCGGATAGCCAAGCAAGAAGTCTTGCCTAGAGTCGAGAGGACTTGGATAGGTAAGCAAGAAGTCTTGTCTAGAGTTGGGAGGACTTGGATAGACAAGCAAGAAGTCATGGCTAGAGTCGGGAGGACTTGGATAGTCATGCATGGGAGGCTTTCTAGAGGCACGTGTGCCTTATATAGAGAGTTGGCTTATATATTGGTAGGCCCGGGTGTTTGGTTAGACATAGAGTCCGATAGAGCGGGGTACATGGGATGTGTATGCACTCTTGAGGAATTTCTAATCTTCCAACGATGTTGGTTTTGGTATGAGTTCCAATATGTGGTGGTTTACATCATTGAGGGATTTTGTATCTTCCAATAGGGATTGGGTAAACATAGACTCCACATGGGTTGGTGACTAGGATTGGTCATTTTGTGGAATTTCTAATTTACTTTCCAAGTATATATATAAGTACCCAATGGTTGTAATTCAACCCGTGGATGTTTCCTCCTTGGAGGTTTTACCACGTTAAAAAATCTCTTGTGTTAATTCTTCCTATCTCTCTCTTTTATATTTGTTTATGTATATGTTGTTATCTTGTGACACATCAATTACTTGTGAAGTATATTGATACAAGATTTTGTATAGTGTGATTTGTAAATATATTCTTTTGATCATATTTGTAAATACATTTTTCTTTTGTATATTGTTTAGAATTGTATGTATAGCAATATTTGTATATACTTGTAATGATTGAACATATATTCATATACAAGTATTCTTGCTAATTGTTTTTGTATTTTCTTTATACCTCATACAACATATTGATACTCAGACAATGTATGAATGATCACATGATAACTTGTCTTAGTATGATTCCGTGATGTTTATGTTGTATGTAAGGCTACCTTGAGGAACAAACGTAAGTTTTTTCAAGGGATTGAAATTAGGCGAAAAACCTATTCACCCCCCCCCCCCCCCCTCTAGGTACGTCTTAAGCAATTTAACCTTGTATGTATACTTTCACAAGTCTTGAACTTCATCTTGGTCTTCTCTTGAAATCACCTATAAAATAGCTTGAAAGCACAAAGATCTCCTAGAAACAACACATATGGCAAAATATATATATTGGCAAGAAAATAACACATTTAAAGTCCACATTGATAACATGTATGCTCCCCCTAAATACCTGCCATCAAACAAAATATTATAGCCAATGTTAATCAAAAATATTACAAGCCATAGTTCAAGATTTAAACAAGAAAGCTAGAACTACCATATATCTCCTTATCATTCTCCCCCTTTTTGACATGATATGAAGCTAAAGAAGTAGAAATAAGAAAATATACCTCAAAGTCATTCTAGTCTCTTTTGCCACCAAAGAAAATTGAGCGATTGGATGATCTTGCATAATGTGTTGGAGTAGTGGCATTTCTTTCCAATCTCTTGATCTTCCCATCTTGAAGCTCAACTCTAGCATTTAGCTCTTCTTGAGTCTTCAAGAATCCCTTCTTTGAACTTCAAAGTACCTATGATAAAAGAAGCAATCCAACAAGAGATATTCTTCCAAAGTAGAATGGTGAGTTATTAACACAAAAAACAAAAATAAAACATCCCTTATCTCTTACAAACAATGCATTATCTCAAGTGAATAAATGTTATCACATTAAAATCTCTCCCTTAGATCCTTAACACAATAAGGCAGGAATTGTTTTCTCCCCCTTAGGACAAGAATTCTCCCCCTTAAGACAAAGTTTCCAATAAGCACAAAGGAGAGGTATACAAATCTTCCCTATGTCAAACATGGATTCCCCCATATTAAACAAGGTGAGGTATACAATTTCTCTCCCTTTTTGTCAAGGAATAGACAAAGGGCACAAGAGATAAATAACGAGATATTAAGCAAACAAATCGTATAGAAAGCGTAGTTGAATAAAATAAAGCTCCCCCTTAACATATGCTCCACATATTATCACCAAGTAGATTTGTTCACAAGGGACTATGAATCACAAAAGCATAAATTTTACTTTTAAGCACATGGGTCATATCTACCAAGTTCAACAATTGCATGAACAATCATACAATTATTACAAAAAGATTTATGCATTAATTGTTATCAAACATACAAAGGCATATATCATTATGAAGAATCATCATGCATATAACGACATATGAAATAACATCTCCAAGATTCAACATAACAACCAAAACAATATGCCAATATTTATCAAATCGAAGCATGTGAACATATCATAAAAGAGAACAAAGCCTAGCAAACTATGCTCCCCCTTGATAAGAACTCTATCCAAGATCAAGATAGAAAATTTGTTCACAATAGAATCCACACAATCACACATTCAAGCAATAAGAGAAAATATTTCATCACTTTTCAAAGTCCAAGAGAGAATCATAGATTCTCATTAATCTCTCAAAAATATTCTCACATTGCTAATGAATCAAGCACATAAGCAAAATATGTGTGTGTGAATGCTTCTCACATACATAGTAGGAGTAATTGTGATATCAACATGCAAACAATTTCCACACCTATCCAACTAAAGCATTTCCAAAAATAGGTCAAACCGATATTCATCCGGGTTTTTGCTTTAAAAGAATAGTTATCAACATGTGAGTGTGTGTGTGCATATGGCTCGTTTTCCCATTTCTATTTGTCAACCCCGAGCTTTTCACAATTCCCAACTATACACCATTAAGCCTTTTGTTTTCATTTCTTTTAGGCTTAGAATCAAAGGTTTTTTTTTTTTTTAATGATTCTTTTCAATGCTTCTTTGATTTTACTAACAAAAACATATACACCTCTTGGCGGCTTTCACTCATCACAAAGGCGTAGCCCTTTCCAACATTGGGTGGCTTCACAACCAATGTGTGTAGCCCTTTCCAAAAGGGTGCTCGTTGAATATTATGTAGTGCCGAAGCAAAATGGATACATATCATAGGTCATTTATCATGTACTAATCAATAGGCTTCTAGATGCATCCATTATCTACACATATTCAAACACATATACTCAAAACTAAAACATATAAGAGAAGCATTTGTGCACTTTTCAAAAATAAGATTTTTCAAGCTCAAGTGCATGATCTAGAAACAATAAAAGTTATTTGTTTAAGATCATTACTTCTCAAGTGAGTAGCTCTCAAAGATATTGATATTCAAATTAAGTTTTGCTCATCAAGCCACTCAACAATCACACAAGCATTTCAAGCATCATGAATAAGATCATTGTGAACATACCACTAAAAGATCTTTAGAGAGCAAATGTCAATGAGAACCATATGAATACTATACTAGTTCTCTAATATGACATGCTGCATGATGTAATGCAAACATAGAGTCGAAAGATAAAAAGCTAGAAAGCAAGCATTAGGATATAGAAATACCTAAGCAAGCTTTTTCATCAAATGCAAAGCCTTCGCTCTTTTTATGAGGTCTCTTGGCTTGTTTGTCCTCATGTCAACAAGTTGTTGGTTTGTTATTCCAAGAGAATAAAGACTTAACACTTCAACTCAAACATATACAAAAATGACTTTCTTCAAAGGACTTAACAAAAATCATTACCATATAGATTTCATGATGTACAACTTCTCAAAAGTTAATCAATGAATTTTGACTATCATAGTAATATTTGTGAGATAGCTAAGTTCATGTCAAAGTCATAGAGAAACAAAACTAGCTAGCTAAGTTACTCAAAACTAGACACTAATCTTAAAGCAAACTCACATGTGCAACTTACTCTAATGGTAAGAGCACTTACCCTTGACCCATTTGGTCTTGGGTGCACAAACACATAAACCATCATGATCATTTCTCAAGGCAATATTATATCTAAAAGATAAATCATCAACTATCTTCTCTATAAAGATATTCTCATGTCATACACAATATTATTGCCATCAACAAAGATATTATCAAGACTATGCAAATGATCATGTGAAACACTCATTTTCACCAAAATCTTCTTGACAATGTTCCTTATATGATTATCATTAACATGCACAAAATTCAAAGTGTAATCATGCAAGAAACATTCATAGAAGAATTTCTCATCTCACTAACATGCATCTCATTCCCTAGTTTGCATTGTCTAATAAACACATGGCATCTAGATTTAGTATACAATATAACATTTCAAAAAAAATAGCAAACCGGAATACATATGGAGATGATATTATTTAGGTGAGAGTGTACTGACAGTGATGGCTCCTTACACTTCTTGATTTTGCACTTGACCTTGGAAGATTGACCTTTGAAATCTTTTTGTTCCTTAGTGACTTGCCTTTAGTTGTAGGAGACTCCACTTGCTCATCTACAAAGTCTAAGTCACTTGAATCTTCATGAAGTTTACCAAGCTCTTTGGCCTTCATGATTATCAACTCCTCTTCCTTGCCTTTGATTGTTTCCTTCAAGAAAATAAACAAATTATTAGCAAAATCATTTATTAAACTATATAACACAAGAGCAACTTCAACCGTCTTCTCTTCTAGACAATTGATCACTTCATTCTTCACTTCAACTTCCTTCAAAGCTTTATCTCTTTCCTTCTCAAGAGATTGAGCTCTTGCCATCAAGTTAAAGTTGGTGATCTTTGATCATGTCTAGAACGATCATCCTCCGGGAAACCTTCTTCTTCAAACCTTCTTTGATTGTTGAAATATGTTGAGAAGTATGTTAGATCATATGCTAGGGTTGTATGATTGATTAGTTAATTGAGTTTAGCTTTGTGATTTCTCTTAAACACATTTTTTGCTAAACTTGAGATTGATTGAAATTGATTCTAGAAATTGTTTTTATAATGTGCTTCATGTTATCTTCTAGGCTCAATTTCTTGATATAAGAACTAAGATGTTTGTGACATATATTGAATATCTTAATCTTGTTCTTATTGTTTTGACATGCTTTGATTTCTAGATAGATTTGTGATTGTGTGTTGATAGTATATTCTAGATTATCATTAAGCATGTTCATAGAGTGTGTTTGATCTACTTACTCTATTTGTGTGTGCTTGCATCATTTGCATCACCTAGATCATTGCCTTGTAATAGGTTGAAGTCTCTTGTCAAGGTGAGTGAAGCCTGTTTGACTTGAGCAAGAAGACTTGGCTAGGAAAGGTTTCCGAATAGCCAAGCAAGATGCCTTAGTTAAAATCAAGGTGATTCGGATAACTAAGCAAGAAGTCTTAGCAAGGAGTTTGAATACTCTTGATGGTTGAGCTAGGATAGCTTAACTAGGATCTCTTGATCTAGATTGCTAAGCAAAGAAATCTTCCTAGAGGCTTTTTATTCTTGGATAGGAAGTTGCTCTCTAGAGGTGTGGGATACATCTTAGATAAAGAGTAGGCTAGGTAATTCACTAGGCCTTTGAGAGGTGATTAGGATTTGATAGCTTGAAGTGGATATCATAGTGTTGATAGCTTTGAGTGTGTAAGTTCTTTTCATATAGTGGATTTGCTTTACCGATGGTTGTGGATTCAACCCGTGGATGTTTCCTCTTTGAGGTTTTACCGCGTAAAAACATTTTATCTCATTTTTGCTTTATATTTCCTTATCTTCCATATGTTCTCTTGTATTGATTCTTTTGTATATTGATGCTTACATGAATTGATTCATAATATACAATTGATATATCATTACAAGTATTCATTTTCATTCTTATATTCCGCATTTTTTTGAATATTGGAAGAATTTGGGACTATACCTATTCACCCCCCCTCTAGGTATAAAACACTAAACTTTAAAGGGAATTTCACAAGTATATCCAATAAAGAGCACATTCTAAAAGTTGTATTATGAATATTCCAATGAAAGATCACTAAGTAAAATATTACAACTTGATTTAGAATATTGTAAGATACAAAGTACAAACACTTACAAGATACAAGAAACAAATATAGATTCAACAAACAATGTGTGCATCTCTTTCTTTATCAATAACATGTTCACAAGGATGTGAGTAGTTTAAGATCATAAACAAGTTATATAGAACAAACATACAAATATAAAGAGATAGAGATAGAGACATTTGACACATTGATTTTTACGTGGTAAACCTCCGAAGAGAAAACCTCCGAAGAGAAAACATCCACGGGTTGAATAAATCACACTTTACAAAATCTTGTTCCAATATATTTCACAAGTCAATAATATGTCACAAGATAACTACATACACATAAACAAATATAAGAGATAGAGATAGAAAGAATTAACATAAGAATTTTTTTAACGTGGTAAAACCTCTAAGGAGGAAACATCCACGGGTTGAAATATAACCATTGGGTACTATATATATTGGAAAGTAAATTAGAAGTTCCACAAAGTGACCAATCCTATATCACCAACCCACGTGGAGTCTATGTCTACCCAAACCCTATTGGAAGATACAAAATCCCTCAATGATGCGAAACCACCACATATTGGAAATCATACCTAGCCAACATTGTTGGTAGATTAGAAATTCCTCAAGAGTGCATACATATCCCATGTACCCCGCTCTATCGGACTCTATGTCTAACCAAACATCTGGCCTACCAATATATAAGCCAACTCTCTATCCAAGGCACACTTGCCTCTAGAGAGCCTCCCTTGCATGACTATCCAAGTCCTCCCGACTCTAGCCATGACTTCTTGCTTGTCTATCCAAGTCCTCAAGACTCTAGACAAGACTCCTTGCTTGGCTATCCGAGTAATCCCGACTCTAACCAAGACTTCATACCTTTTACAAGGACTTCATAGTGTGATCATGTGAATACAAATGATGCAAACAATCAAAACATCATAGATCATGTGATCAATACATTCCATGGAACAACTAGATCTATAGTTGTGAACACACAAGCATTAGAAATCTAGATGCAAAAACATGAATGAAAACCTAGAGCATGTGAAATCAAGTAACACATAAAACTCCTAGATTCATTCACTCAAATAACTCTTGAACAATTCATATACATGAGGCACAAGTTCAAGATGTTATAAACATAAATAAAAAATGCTGGAATCATAAAACGTATTCAACAAGTATTCTAGCAAAAGATTTAGAAATAGGATATATTGTTAAAACAATTCAATCCTAGATATCTCTAAAAACACATACAAAGGCTCGAATCCTAGATATCATCAATCAAGGATCAAGAACACATTTCAAGGATTATTAATCATAAAATGAATCAATCAAGTCTCAAATAATCCTAGATGTCAATCTAATCACAATACGACTCTCAATCATGTGAAAAACAAAGAATCCAAGAATCTAGTCCACATGTGTCTCTAATTAGACTTTTCAATTAGATTGATTGTGAAGCTATCTTTCTCAATAGCATTCACCATACATACACATACATATAGAAGAAGAAACCCCAAGCAAATTGAAGATTTAAAAAGATGAAATCACCAAGATATGATCACTGCCTTGATTTCACGAGCTGATTCGGTTTTTTGAGTAGATCACTCCGAAAATCAATCAAACAGCTTCATGATCACTTGGAAAAGGTATAGGACTCAATCATAAACAATCTCCAACTTGAATCACTCAATTCCGACTTCGTATGAGAAAGTTATGGTATTTGGAAATTGAGAAAATTGAAGAGAAAAAATCTGACGGGATTTCAAATCTTTCTTTTTGAAAACAAATGGAGGGAGATGGAGGTATTTAAAAGGAAAGAGAGAGAAGAGGAATTTTGACCAATCATAACAGGCCACGTCACCCTTGGGCTGTGTGGGGCACGTGTGGCACAAGGCCTCCTCACGGGGTGGCCAAGGCTTGGCCTTCGGCCACGCTCGCTCCTCTCGCGCACCGCTCACGTTCTTTGACCGTATTTGGGTCTTCGAACTCCAATTTCTAATCCATTTTCGGATTACGAATCATAACTTCCTCATGCACAACAAAGACTATGAAACTTTGACAAATGGTTGGGAATTCATCTCGAAAAATGACGACGAACACAACTCAATGAATGAGAATGAAAAGTAGCGTAGCTACATCGTTTGAACTCGAAACTAAATGAATGAGTAACCGAAATGACCG
The DNA here is from genome assembly GCA_954870605.1 of Acer campestre. Classification (NCBI taxonomy): domain Eukaryota; kingdom Viridiplantae; phylum Streptophyta; class Magnoliopsida; order Sapindales; family Sapindaceae; genus Acer; species Acer campestre. The sequence goes on from OX940805.1 coordinate 9,455,652, forward strand.
GGACTCACTAAGGAATCAATTAAGATCATGTACAAGTCTAAAACACAATAAACACAAACTATCAAACATAAATTCACATATGAATTCCATTTCCTAGACATAGTCTTAGAACATGGAACTCTACAATGTATGAGCATTTGAGTTCAATGCATGAGCATACAAAAACATGTGAAAGTGTTATATAAATGGTGCCCAATGATGCAGGGACACTTATGAATGATTTGTGTGTGTGTGCCTATGCCTTGTAAAATGAATAAGGTCAATTATACCTTTGATGAGCAATGAAGCTGATTCCCCTTAACAAGCCACCATCTTGCATGCATTGTAGTTGAGTCTTTCTTTGAAGCTTTGAATCATCATCAATACAACCACTAAACAATCGAGATGAACAACGTTTTGATATGGAATATATGCCAGCACAAACTAAAAACCTAACATCATAGCAGTAGAGGCCCTGTCCGGTGATGAAGCTAGTCTTGTCTTGATCAGAAGGGTGCATCATGATTTGATTATACCCCGAGAAAGCATCCACGAAGCTTAGGAGCTTGTTTCCTATAGTGGAGTCAATGAACCGATCTATTTAAGGTAAAGGGAAGCTATCCTTGGGGCAAGCCCGATTGAGATCGATGTAATCCACGCACATTCGCCACTTCCCATTAGATTTGGTTACCATGACAACGTTGGCGATCCATTCGGGGTACCGGGACTCCCTGATGAACCCGACCTGTAGGAGTTTGTCAACCTCTTCCTTGACTATGGCGTTCCGCTCGGTATTGAAATGTCTTCTTTTATGTTTTACTGGCTTGAAGGTTGCGTCTACTGCCAACCTATGAGTAGCCAGGATAAGAGGAATGCCAGGCATCTCTTCATGGCTCCAGGCGAAGATGTCATTGTACTCCCTGAGGAGCTCTACGAAGTCCTTCTTGATTTTGGGGTCTAAACCTCCTCCAACTTTTACTGTCTTTGTCGGATCTTTGCCCCTGATCAGGATCTCCTCTAACTGATCTGCTAGATGCCCACTGGTCCAACCATGCTATTTTTCCTTCAGCTCTTCCACGATTATGTCTGGTACCTCTCCTTCTTCCAAGACATAATGATCCCGCTCTAACACTCCCTGACTTGGGTCGCTAGTCACATGTGCGCATTGCTTAGCTAATGCAGCGGGGTTGGTGGAAACAGCGTAACAATTATGGGCTACCTACTGGTCCCCTCTAACTTCTCCTACTCCTGTTCCCACCGAAAATTTCAAAACATTGTGGTAGATGGATAGCACTCCCCTAATCTCTGACAGGATAGGCCTACCCAAAATTGCATTATAGGCAGACAGGGTATCTACTACAATGAACTCCGTCATTATGTTCTGTTGAAGAAGAGCTTCTCCGACTATCACCAACAGAATCTTTGTCCCCATTGGCATTACAGAGTCCCCTGTGAACCCATACAAAAGGGAGGTGCAACTGTTGTAGCAAGAGTTCTTCAAATTAAGTTGCTCATGAGCCCCCTTGAACAGAATATCAACACTGCTTCCCATATAAATCAGGACGTGGTGTACCAGGCAGTTGGCGATCTGTACTATGATTACCATGGGATCATCATGTGGCTAAACTATATTGTAGACATCCTCCTCCGTGAAGATGATTTTGGTGGAGTGGGATAGATCCCGGGATCTACTATTGACTTTAAGTACCTTGTGATCAGCATTGAGCCTAGGAATCTTCTTTGCATGGTTCTTTCTTGAATTGTTGGAGGTTCTAGCTAGGGTAGGGCCTCCACTGATAGTATGGACCACCTGGATCTGCTGCATCAAATCCTTCTCACCATCTCTTCTTCTTTCTGCTGCCTCTTGCATCCCGCTCTGTACCTGTTTCCCTTCTTTGATGCTGTCACGTACTTGCTGTAAAAATTTATTTAGAAGACCTCCTCTTACCAATCCTTCAATCTGATTGCGGAGGCTGTAGCACTCAGAGGTATTGTGCCCTATATCTTCGTGGAAATCACAATATTTTTACTGATTCCTCCTGTCAACTGAGATTTTCATAGGACCTGGCTTTCTGAGTAGGTCCTTATCCCGAATGGCGAGATAGATGGTTTCTTATGAAGTGTTGAGAGGGGTGTAGTGATTATATCCCTCTTCCTCTCTTGCTACTCTGGACACTTCCTTCAAAGGGATCTTCCTAGGGGGTAATCTCCTAGCCAGATAACTTTCCTAGTATGAAGGAATAGGAGGCGGTCGGTAGGTAGATCGGTTCGGAGGCTGATTCTAGAACTTCCTAGCTGGTGCAGGCTTCGGAGCTTCCTTCTTATGGCGTGGAGCTAATCGGGCTTTATCGTGCTCGATTTTTATCCGGAGTTGTTCCTCTAAGTCTACATGTTCCAGAGCCCGATTATAGGCTTCCTGGTACGTCTCTGGAGGATGCTTGGCAAAAGAGCGAAATAGTCTGCCAGCCCACAAGTTCCTCCGAAAGTTGGCTAAGGTTTCCTTCTCGTCGAATACACCCATCTGGACGACATCTTTATGGAATTTCTCCACATAAGATCTCAGAGTTTCACCCTGCTCCTGAACCACGTATTGCAGCAAGATAGGATCCTTGGGACGAGGCTTGATCCCCTGAAATTGTGCACAAAAAGCCATGGTGAGCTTAGAAAAGGAATCAACACTACCTGGCGGTAACTTTCTGAACCATGTCTTGGCGCAGTCGGTCAAGGTTGAAGGAAACATTCTGCACATGGATAGCTGGGTCACGCTTTGTGTTAGGATTATGCTCAATAGGAAGAGTATAATATTGTACTTGACAATTTTTTCATATTAATAAAGTGATTTTTGTTTTTAACAAAATCTTATAGCATTTATTATTATAATTGTCAAAGTCAATAATCATAAGGTCAAAAGACTATGAGAAAAGAAGAATTGTTCGTACATCTGGATATGTATGAGGTAGACACAATTTTTTAGTTAGTCTTGAATAACGTTTAGAGGTTGGGCACCTTTATCTTGTTAAAGTTGTAGAATTCTTTTACTGGCATTTGAGTGGGATCAAATGTGTTATGATGAGTCTAAAATCATCGAAGGGTCTTTGAGTAAAAGAATCTAGTGCACTGGGTGCATTAAACTGGATCACAACGAAATACTTTTTCTAGAACCGTTTATAGATAAAAGTCTTTTCATTATCAGGACAATCGAAGAGTCTATCTTAATCCTGAGATAAATGATGGACTCATGGTTACAAGTGTTATCATTTGAGCTATCAATGAATACGATTATATAGCATAGTTTATCCTCGATAGTTTTGTGGTATTCATTTGCTAATCGATAGCGGACTTCATTTATAGATATGGACATCGTGGCTCCATTTATTAAATGTGAGTAGAATATCATCATATGAATGCTTTGTGGTTTTGGATATTAAATCTTAACATTGAGTTTTCAATGGTGTCTATTGAAAGATGACTTCTGGACAAGTCATAATATATATCCAAGTTCAAAGTGTGGTCATATGAGTAAATATGGTAACTTGGAGAGCTATAGGCAGTCTATGAGCTCTTGGCGATTACTGATATTCTTCACGAGGATTCACTATCTCCTATAAGATTGTCTAGGGTATGAATGAGAATCATTTACTTATTCCATCTTTATTTAAGAGTGCAATTTTAGTTCTTTAGTGGAATGAATTAAAATTAATAGATTAAACCTAATTGAATCATTTGTTGATTGTGATTGGGTTATGTCTATTGGAGCTTAAATTTAGATCGGCCCGCCAAGATCCCCAATCCACACGAACTTGCATGAATCACTTGATATATTCTACCGGACTATTTATGGGTCCATCTAGAATTGTATTTAATATATTAAGAATATAATTTGCATATTATTTATTTAATAGGCTGTTTAATTATATTAATATATTAATGAAAGGCATGTGGGCTTGTTTCTTTTAGTAAGAATATGTCTAGTTCACGTGTGGGCTTTTTTTTTTAAAGTCCAAATGTATTTAATAAAATAAGAAAAACAATATATGGCCCAAGTAATGGTCATGGGCGGCAAGGCTAATTTTATTAGCCCATTATATTGTTTATTTTATTATTTAATTAAATGGAAATTAATTAATATGTTAATTAATTATTTAATTAAGAATCAAATCTTTTTCTGATTAGGAAATATGTTTCCTAGTAATATACTATTAGTAGTAGTATATTAAATATAAAAGACTATATTTGACAAGTAGATAAATAAGGAATTTAATTTATCTAGTTGATCGAACCAAAATTGGTATGATTTTGGCCCTCACTTCCTTCTCTTTTTGCTTGATTCTTGGGTAATATCCCATGATTTAATGGTGTGAATTAAGTGTTTTCAGGTTTTTATAAAGTTCAGAGGCATTGGAGTAATATTGGTGGCAAAAGGGGCTGAAATTGTAAAAAGTGTATACAGATCATTCATCTTCAAAGAGGCATATCTCTCTCCTCAGATCAAACCACATTTCCAATTACATATATTCGGAAAGCCCCAGAAGTTTACTTTCCAGCGGTTTTTACAGATTGCGATTCCGAGTCTTCTACAGAACGTTATGCCCATTTTAGTAACTGCTGCGCACTCCCTGTCGCCACGGCAACCAAATGGCGACAAATGGCGACCCATGGCGAACTCCACTTTCTAGAAGCAGCAAAATGGAAGTTTGCAAGCCATGTTTGAGGGGTATTCTTGTCCTTTCATGCCTATTTCTAACCCTAGCCTTCAAAACATATAAATACACCATTTTTATAGAGAATGGACAACTCTTGACAACTCTTGACCACCAAGAAACCTCCTTTCTCCACCATTCCTTTTCTCTCCATTTTCTCTCCTACCTAAACTTAACATCTAGATTACCTCCCCTAATCATTCCTTTTCTTCCCATCTTCTCCACAAATCTCCTTAGTCACTTCCCATTTGACTCCACCTATCTAGACACCTCCTCATCATCCACTCTTTACACAAGGAGCATCAAAGGCAAGGAAAGGATCAAGCTTACAAAAGGTGGCCCATGGGTGATTTCCTAATCTTTTACTTGCCTTCCCTTTGATTGTAATATGTGTAATTAAATCCCTTTTTCTAGGGTTTTGATGTGAGAATATTTGGATTGGGATTTGCTTAAGCTTTAATATATTTTAATTTCTATTTGTGTTCTATTCATTTTATAATTAGATTCTTTGCATTATATAATTGACATGTATACCCACTAGTTGATTATAATCTTGCTTAGGATAATTTGTTATATAATCTTGATTGGATTGAGAACTTAGTGAATAGGATAGATTATTGGAGGGTATATCAACCACGATAATCTAAGCCGTTAATTGTAACAAATCGATCCCACCATGACCCCTTCTCCTTAATCGGTTAGGCATTGTGGTGGGAAGTTGTTTAGGGTTCATAATTATGGCCTAAACACATTTTAGAAATCAATTGGTTAACATTTACGAGATTCGTTCACTAAGGTAGCTTGATAAGCATTTCCCGATAATTCATTTGTGATCCCATTAATTCTCTAGCTATTCTCTTAATTGTTAATTCCATTTATCTTATCTAGATTTGTTAAGTATTCTTTTATTAGTTTATTAGGTTTATTTTTCATGTATGTTTGATGGCTTGACAACCCATCCAATCATCCATATTTTTATGATTTATTTTACTGCATTTAGATTAGTTAATTTATTCAACTAATCACTCTAATTCCCTGTGGAACGAATCTCACTTGCCACTTTACTAAATTTCTATCTAAGTGGTGAAAAATCGGTTTTCTAAACGATCACATTTTAAATATCATTTTGTTGAGTACACAAACGACGCTCATCATTAGTCAAATTAGGAAGTCTTTTATATAGTCACAAATACACTAAAGAGTTGGATTAGGGTTTGTACTATAGAGATTTAATGCAAGATGAATTTGTGCTCTATAGATGTATATAATATTTATTTGACCGAGATATATATATATATATGTGTGATTTTTGGCAATAATATATAGATGGCCGTGCGCAATATATATGATATATAATGCATGCAGTAATTAAAACAATATATATATATATATTTAAATGGCGTGCAGTATTTGTGCACATATATATATATATATATTAGGCGTGCAGGATTATATATATATTAGGCGTATGTTCGGCAAACCCTAGTTTTTGCAATTGAGAGGTTTTTCTTTTACTAGAGAAAAATAAAATTCAACTCTTAGACTAATGTGATATTCGGCCAAGAGAGATTGTGAGAAGAGATTGTTCTTATTTCGATAGTGCACTACTAACTTTTACATCAAAAGATTTTGTGCACAATTTTGAATAAGGTTCACGCGAATTTCAATCTAACGATTGTGAATTCAAAAGTGACCGGGACATTCTTGGCAATCTTTTGGAGTTTATTGTGACTAACAAATATCAGAAAAGTTTTTGTTATTCATTCTCAGGTACACAATTCAAAGAGAAGGGAGACCACACTCCTAGGTGATTCACATCCGTGATTGGATTGGAAGATCTTACGGATTACCATCGACGCATAGTCAATCGGATCACTTGACAAAGGTATGATATCTTTTGGTATATATGTTTAATTAATTAAAGGGTTAAGGTTCAAATATGGAAAATTTTTAAATTATTCTAAACTCATTTTAGTCTCGCTTCTACCGCGTGCAAACGTTTTTCCCTACTCTTTGAACCTCCATCTGATGGACAAAGCTTTCCAGGTGGCTGGCAGGGTCCTTTGTCCCGAAGTACTTCTCAGAAGGCATCATGAATTTGAGAGGCAATCCTGCCTCCCTAACTCTCTTTGAAAAATGTGCATTCATCTCTCCCAGTGGGTTTTTTCGGATTTCGTGGTGCTTTCCCTTCTTTAACTGCTCCAACTCCTTTGCCATCTTGGTCATTTGATCCTCTAGGCGCTAGGATTTCTTGGTTCCGGATCGGGCTACTGAACCCTCTTAGTCCGAAGTTTCTGAATCAATGACCACCTCCTTTCACTTTGCTCTCTGATGTCTTTCTTTGGAGCTCTTTCGGGATCTGGCGCTTCCTTCTGAATCGGGATGTGGATCTTTCTCCTTTGCCCTTGGTTTTGGTGGAGATTGGACTCTTATAGGGGGAACTTCAATCACGTACTTCACTAGTCTGGATCTAAGATCCGCCTATCGGACTAGGAGAGGTGGACCCAATCGGTCAAACACTGGTACCCGGGTACTTGGACCAGCGTCTCTTAGGAACCCGGCTACTTCGAATAGGACCCCTTGGACTATCATTCGGAGTCGAATGGCTTCTACGTATGCTGCAGCATGCTGTTCTAAGACATCCCGATTGATTTCCTGCCTAACGGGGTCTTGAGGCACAAGGTCTGCAGCTGGTGAGGGCACTGGTGGAGGATTCTCATTCATGGCACCTTTACCCCTCCTCTGAGCTCTTTCAGTGGAAGCGATGGACTGGGGTCCTAATGGCTCGGGATGACCCTAGGAGTACATCTCCTCTGTTTTGTTTGAATGGTGGCATTTTATTAAGTATCTTCCTACTTGGTGGGCCGGTTATTCCAGGAGGTATGAACTATTATACATCCTGCTGCTACTTGAGGGTTGAAATAAGGCGAGACTGTAGCAGAATACTTGGTGGAATTTCATGTCGGGGTGCTGCAGGGTCCATAGGAAATCAGGGAATGGTTGGTTGGACCCCGTCGGAGGGATTCTGTGAGTAGCCCGGCTCAAGGCAATGCTTGTGAATCAAGATACTAGCGGGGTCCTTAAGAAGCTGGGAAATGACTGGGCTTGATCCCATTGGAGGGGGTATGTATTCGGATCAATCGGGGTCCTCCTTCTTTTGGATTTGGCGGGATCCCGCCCCCCTTACATGGTAGCTAGATACTGTCTAGATCCCTATGTCTTCCTTGTATCGAAGTGGAAAATTCTTCTTTAATCCTCCGCCAATTTTGGTGGTTAACAACAAGTAAACTATCTTCCTTGAATCTCTTGATGTCCACAATGAGGTCATTTGACATTTGATGAGGATTTCTTCAATCCTAAGCTACCCTTACATATTTGAACCCCATTGTGGTTTTGTCAACAAAATAAGCCAATCAAAAAGTGAGGCATTTACAACATGCTTGAATAAGTGTTTGAGAGTGAGTGTTTAAAGAGTGAATGCTTGAAAATTCAAAATACTCTTTTTAAGGTCGTGTTTGTGATCCTCACAGGAATCTCCACTATTAATTCCTAGCCTTCAAGCAAAATTAATAATTCACCCTAACATTATGAGAAAAAGATTAACGCGCTTTGTTCAATGAAATCCTAAATGGCATGACATTAATATAAACCAAACAATGGCAAAGATGCATAATTCCTTACTACTCATGTGAATCACAATCTTAATAAGCAAAGTATGATCAATTATGGCGTTATCGTAAGAATTTGAAAAATTCGGCTCATATTTTAAAAACCAAGCAAAGTGGTGTTGCGCAAATGTACTCCCAAACCTAAATTCGACATTGTCCTTAATGTTTATGGGTAACAAAATTGGTCAAATGGCACAACCCAAAGAATCCAAAGCAAAGAATGCATATATTTCCTCCACAATCAAATTTCCCAAAAATTTTGCAAAGTGCCTTCTCAACCTATTATGCACAAAATCATCCAAAAAAGATATATAACATGAAATATTGCATACTCATCATTATTCCAATCGTCAAAAATCAATAATAGCAAAAATGAAAGCACAACCATCCTAAATCCACTACCAAAATCATCTCAAACCCTTATTCTAATCAAGAACGAAATTCAAACAAACAATTTCAAAAATAAAATGTCTAAACAAATAACTCACAACAATAAAGCTAAAAGAATGAGAAAGAACAATGGTTACCCAAGTGGATTGGTCAATTCTTCATTTGAAATAGAAGCCCAGGTTGGGTCTCCTCCCCTATATGGTTTCAACCGGTGTCCATTCACTTTAAACCTTTCTTCCTTCTTCAAACTCTCAATCTCAATAGCACCGTGAGCGAAGACTTGCACAACCCTATAAGGCCCCGTCCATCTTGATTTAAGCTTTCCCAGAAACAACTTTAAACGGGACTCAAAGAGTAGAACAATCATTCCCGGATGGAATTCTTTCCTTCTAAAACTCTTATCATGGTAAAATTTAGTCTTTTCCTTGTAGAGCCTTGTGCTTTCATATGCCTATAGTCGAAACTCTTCTAGTTCACTGAGTTGAAGCTTCTTTTCCTCTTCGGCCTTGTCATGGTCTAGATTTAACTTTCGAATGGCCCATAAGGTGTTATACTCAAGTTTTACCGGCAAATGACAAGTTTTCCCAAAGACTAGCCGAAAGGGACTCATCCCTATAGGTGTTTTAAAAGTTGTCCTATACGCCCACAATACGTCACTAAGTTTGATTGCCCAATCCTTTCTACTCTCATTGACCATCTTTTCTAAGATTTGTTTGATGTGTCGATTACTCACCTCTACTTGACTCGAAGTTTGGGGATGGTAAGGGGTTGCCACCTTGCATCTTACCCTATACTTCTTCAATAAGGCTTTAAAGACTTTGTTACACAAGCGACTTCCTCCATCGCTTATGATCGCACTAGGAATCCCGAACCTTGAAATGATATTCTCCTTAATGAAACCAATGACTACATGACTACCACTTGTCTATGTAGGGATCGCCTCAACCCACCTAGACACATAGTCTACCTTGCGTCTTACCCCATACTTCTTCAATAAGGCTTTAAAGACTTTGTTACAAAAGCGACTTCCTTCATCGCTTATTGTCGCTCTAGGTATCCCGAACCTTGAAAATATATTTTCCTTAATGAAACCAATGACTACATGACTACCACTTGTCTTTGTAGGGATCGCCTCAACCCACCTAGACACATAGTCCACGACCACTAAGATGAAATTGTAACCTTGGGATGTCACGAATGGCCCCATGAAGTATATCCCCTAAAAGTCAAGCAATTCAACAACATGCTCACTATTCAGTGGCATCTCATCCCTTTTTCCAATATTTCCCGTCCCTTGGCATTTATCACACTTCAAACAAAACACATAGGCATCCTTTACCAAAGTTTTCCAATAGAAACCGCATTGGAGGATCTTTATCATTGTCTTCCTTCCACTATAATGACCTCCACACTCACACTCATGACAGAATTTTAATATTTCTCCTTGCTCGCTTTTTGGGACACATCTTCTAATCACTTGATTGTAGGGAAAAATACCGTATAGTACACACAGCGGAAGCGAGACTAAAAATAAAATAGATTTAGTAGCTTTTAAAAAAATTTCCTTTTATGAACCTTAACCCTTTTAATCAATTAAACATATATATTATCTAACAAAAGAAGAATACCTTTTGTCGCGTGATCCGATTGACTTGCGTCGATGGTAATCCGCAAGATCTTCAATCCTAGCACGAACGTGGATCACCTAGGAGCGTGGTCTCCCTTTTCTTTGAATTGCAAACCTGTGAATGGACAAAACAAACTTTTCTTTTCTTTGTTAGTCACAAAAACAATCAAAAGAATACTAAGATTATTCCGGTCACTTTTGAGTTCTTAATCTAATGATCGAAACTCGCGTGAACCAAGATCGATGTTGTACACACAAGCTTATTGATGAATAAGCAAATAGTATACCATCAAAGAATAATCTATATCTCTTTTATGTTTTTAGTAGAATAATAATAATTTTTCTATGAATTGAGAAGAAGAAGAAAATAGAATCAAGCCCCAAAAACCCTAAAGTGGCCGAATTCTATAAGTCCACATATATAGGTAGCAAAATTTTCTTTTTCTCTTTTTTTATTAGGGTGGCCGAAAATAATAACCTAAAAGGGACTAGGGTTGCGGCAATACTCAAGCCAAAAAAGAGTTTGTATTGCACCCTAATTCCTATTTAGTTTAAGACTCCCAAACTCTAATTCAACTCATAAATCTTTTATTCTTTTATTTGACTAAATAAAAAGACTTCTTATTTGATTAAATAAATAAAATTAATTATTTATTTTCTTGTCAAACATGTCTTTTAATTTAAGTATACTACTACCAATAGTATACCTTTAGGAATCATATTTCCTAATCAGAAAAGATTTGTTTCTTAATTAAACAATTAATTAATAAATTAATTAATTCTTATTTAATTAAACAATGAAACAAAATAATATATTAGGTTAATTAATTCACCTTTGCCGCCCCACTTAAAATAAATGGGCTATATATTATTTTCTTATTTCATTTAATCCATTGGACTTTAAATAAAAAGCCCACATGTGAACTAGACCCATTCTTACTAAAAGAAACAAGCCCACATGTCATTCATTAATATATAAATATAATTGAGTAGCCCATTACATAAATAATGTGCAAATTATATTCTTAATATATTAAATGCAATTCTAGATGGACCCTTAAATTGGTCCGGTAGAATATATCAAGTGATCCATGTAAGTCCGTGTGGATTGGGGATCTTGGCGGACTATCTAAATTTAAGCTTCAATAGACATAACCTAATCACAATCAACAAATGATTCACTTAGGTCTGATCCATTAATTTTCACTCATTCCACTAAAGAGCTAAAATTGAACTCTTAAATAAAAACAGAAAAGGAAGATGTTTCCTCATCCATACCCTAGACAATTATGTTGGAGATAGTGTATCCTCTTGATTAATATCAGTAATCGCCAAGAGTTCATAGACCGCCTATAACTCTCCAAGTTACCATATTTACTCATATGACCACGTTTTGAACTTGGATATTTTGACTTGTCCAGAAGCCATGTTTTCAATAGACACTATCGAAAACTCAACGTTGAGATTTAATATCCAATTACCTCAAAACATCCATATGATGATATTATACTCTCATTTGATAAATGGAGCCACGATGTCCATATCTATAAATGAAGTCCTCTATCGATTAACAAATGAATATCACCAAACTATCGAGGATAGACTATGCGATATAATTGTACTCATTGATAACTCAAATGATATCACTTGCAACCATAAGTCCATCATTTATCTCAGGATTAAGATAGACTCTCCGATTGTCCTGATAATGAAATGACTTTTATCTACTGACGGTTATAGATAAAGTATTTCATTGTGATCCAGTTCAATGCACCCAGTGCACTAGATTCTTTTGCTCGAAGACACTTCAATGATTTTAGACTCATCATATCTCATTTGATCCCACTCAAATGCTAGCAAAAGAATTCTACAACTTTAACAAGATAAAGGTGCCCAACCTTTAACTTAAGTTATGAACAATATTCAAGACTAATTAAAGAATTGTGTCTACCACATACATATCCAGATGTACGAACAATTCTTCTTTTCTCATAGTCTTTAGACCTTATGATTATTTACTTTGACAATTATAATATTAAACTATAAATGCTATAAGATTTGTTTAAACCAGAAATCACTTTATTAATATGAAAAAGATTGTTAATTACAATATTACACTCTTGCTATTGAGCATAGTCCTAACATTGATCTGGTCCACGCTTGAAGAGGTAAGGCTCATCCCAAAAGTAGAATCTAGCAGTAGCAAAGAACCTTTTCTTGCCTTGTGGGTTTAACTTCGAAGGGGTCACATTTGAGGCCAAATAATTCACTATGTCCGCATACCATGTGTCCTTCTCGTCTACCACCTATAATTACTCATCGGGGAAGCTTTCTCTCAATGGTAGTGAATCTTCCTCATCAATGGTCTCTGAGTCATCCTACTCAAATGATCTGCCACCACGTTCTCACTACCTTTCTTGTCTCTAATTTTAAGGTCGAATTCTTGTAAGAGTAGTATCCATCTGATCAATCTAAGTTTTGCATCAGAAATTCCCTTAAACAATATAGTGTAATATATACCTAGAGAGGGGGGGGGGGGGGGGGTGAATAGGTATAGGCCTAATTTCTTCCAAAATTCTTTTTCTCAATACAACAATGAAGTGCACACTTGGTGTGTCTAACAAAATGAATTGTTTTAATCAACACTAGCGGGAATCAATACACAAGTGATGCAATCAAAAAGAGATATGGAAGATAATGAAACATAAAGCGAAATATGGCACAAGTATTTTTACGTGGTAAAACCTCCTAAAAGGAAACATCCACTGGTTGATACCACAACCACCGGAAAGTAATTCACTATAATGAAAAAGAGATACACACTCAAGGCAATCAATACATGATAAACTCCCCAATCTATCAACTCCTAGTTTACCCTCAAGGCCAAGTGAGTCACTTTTCCTACTCCCTATCCAAGATGTGTCCTACACCTCTAGGAAGCAACTTCCTATTCAAGTCGCTCACGTCTGTAGGAAGATTTCTTGCTTAGCTATCCATATCACAAAGATCCTAGTCAAGCTTCCCTAGCTCAACCATTTAGAGTATCACACTCTTAGCTAAGACTTCTTGCTTAGTTATCTGGATCCCTTTGATCCTAACTAAGACTTCTTGCTTGGCTATCCAGAACACTTTCCTAGCCAAGACTTCTTGCTCTAAACAAAGTTTCACTCACTACGAAAGAGACTTCAACCTTTTTCAAGGCAAAATGATCTAGGAGATGCAAATGATGCAAACACAATCAAATAGAGAAAGTTGATCACACAACCTCTATGAACATGCAATAGATAACTAGAATATGCTTTCAACACTCAATCACAAAGTTATCTACAAATCAAAGCATATGAATCAATAAGAACAAAATTAGAATATTCAATATCACACTTAAAAATCCTAGTTCTTAGATCATGAAATAAAACCTAGAAATCATCATGATGCACATCATACAAAACATTTCTAGAATCAATTGCATGTGAATCAAGTTCAGCTAGAATATATTCAAACACTACAAGAAAATATAGATTTGTTGACAGTTATTTGTTGACAGTTTTTAGCTGTCAAGGATTTATGACAGTTAAAAACTGTCAACAAATAACTAGCATTTTTTATATATTATTAATATATTAAATAATATATAACATAAATATATAATATATATTATTTAATATATTAATATATAATATATATAATAATATAACATATATATAATACATATATATTATATATAATAAATATAATACATATAATAATATATATATTGTATAATATAATATATAATATATAATATATTAATATTATATATATTATATAATATAATATATATTATATATAATATGTAATAATATGAAATATATATAAAATATAATAATATAATATATATATATATATTATATATAAGAATATAATATATAAATATATTATATTATATATGTTTATATATCGTTTTATATATTATAATAATATAATGTATATATTATATATTATACATATATATAATAAATATTTATATATCATTAATATAATATATAATAATATATTATTTTTGGAAAGGAGGCTATTTTTGGAATGGGGTTGGGGCATATGAGGGTATTTATGGAATATAAATTTTAGTTTAGAATGGAAGGGCATTCCATTGGTTTTTGGATGGAATGTCAATTCAACTAAAATGGTAGAATCCTCATTCTAATGGAATCACTATTCCATTACATTTTAATAAACCAAACGAACGGAATGGCTTTCTTTCCTTTCCATTCCATTCCATTCTATCCAACCAAACATGGCATATAGGAGACTCCTGACATCAATTGTAATAAATATGATTTGGAATACAACTCTCACTACATGGGAGATATTTCTCAACATACATCTTGCAATTTAATGAATAAATGTAAGACTTAGATTACTAATTTATATGGGTAATTGAATTATTAACATGCCTCTTAGTATGAAACAAGATGGTGCAAAATAAATAAACAATTTTAAAAAAAAATTGAATTTTTTAAAAGTAAATGATTTAAAAGTAAATTTATTAAATTTAAAATTTTACTTATCCAACATCGGTTTGCCCAAAAACTGATATCTTACTGTAAAATAAATCCATATCAGGATTTTGTTTGGTGTTGAAAATAGAAATTAAGAGTTTAAAAAAATTATATATTATGAATGTTGTATAATATATAATATAATATAATATATATTATATATTATTATATTAAATAATATATATTATATATTTATTATACAATATATATGTATTATATTATATTATACAATATATATAAAATTTATTTATATAATATAAATATATAAATATATATTATTTAATATAATAATATAATATAAATATATAAATTATATTATATATTATAAATATATATTAATATATTATATTATATTATATTATATATTATCAAACATTCATAATATATAATTTTTTTATCTTTAATAATTTTTTTAAACTTTTACTTTCTATTTTCAACACCAAACAAAATCCCAATATAGATTTATTTTACAGTAAGATATCGGTGTTTAGGCAAACCAATATTGGATAAGTAAAATTTTAAGTTTAATAAATTTACTTTTAAATCATTTATATTTAAAAAAATTCAAAAAAAACAATTAATTTTTTTTAAAAAAAAAATTGTTTCTTTATTTTGCACCCTCTTGTTTCATACAAAGAAACACGTTAATAATTCAATTACCCATATAAATTAGTAATCTGATTCTTACATTTGTTCATTAAATTGCAAGATGCATGTTGAGAAATATCTCCCATGTAGTGAGAATTGTATTCCAAATCATGCTTATTACTATTGATATCACAGGTCTCCTATAGGCCATGTTTGGTTGGATGGAATGGAATGAAAAACTATTCAATTCGTTTGGTTTGTTAAAATGCAATGGAATAATGATTCCACAATTTTCGTTGAATGGGCATTCCATCTAAAAACCAATGGAATGCCCTTCCATTCCACACTAAAATTTATATTCCATAAATACCCTCATATGCCACAATCCCATTCCAAAAATACACTCCTTTCCAAAAATAATATATTATTATTATATATTATATATATTATATTATTATAATATATAAAATGATATATAAACATATATAATATAATATATATGTTACAGTATATTATTATATATTATATATATTAAACTATTATATATATATTATATATAATATATTTATATTATATTATATATAATAATATACTGGAACATATATATTATATTATATAATATATAATAATATATATAATATAATATATATAATATATATGTTACTGTTGTAAATAAATAAAAGAATGGGTAAATAAATCCATGCATAGAAGAAGAAATGAAGAAGATGAAGAACATATAAACTAATAAATAACAAAATAGAATAAAGAAACAAGAGAGGTAGAGAGACGAGAGAAAGATTAGAGGAAATTGAGACCAAATATATTGAATATCAAAAATGGGTATCAGTTGCTTCACACTACAAAAGGCCATTATATAGGCAAACAAACAAAGGGGTACATATTGCAATTTTCCACACATTATGCCACCTTGTGACACATCATCTCTCACTTTATTGACACTTGCCAAGTCATGCATGATGGTGGAAGCCACCGATTTACAACACTCCCCCTTGGATTCCACCATTTGTATTTTAATTTGCTAGGAAAAACCCAGTGGGACAAAAACCTTAGCAAAATATATACAATGATCTTCTGGATCAAGTGGTGTGGATGTGTTCAGAACTGCCTCATTAAAACCTTTCCGGTAAAACCCAGTGGGATAAAATCCGGTAAAAGGAAAAAGAGTACAGTACACATATATCCTTTCAAAAATTTTGCTCCCCTTGATTGAACGCTCCCCCCTAAATGAAACTTCAAAATTAATCCTGTAATTTGCAGAGTCGACACATGCCAATCCTATAAACCAGTTTCTCAAAAGTTGATGTAGGCAATGTTTTGGTAAACAAATCTGCAAGATTATCTGTAGACTGTATATTTGTCGGCTCTGTTGAAGTTCATAAGTATAGAAGAATTTAGAAGAAATTAGAAGAAATATGTTTTGTTCTGTCTCCTTTAATATATCCCCCTCTAACTTGAGCGATACAAGCCGCATTATCTTCAAATATCGGTGTTGGTATTCCTGTAGATAATGAAAATCCACATGTATTTTGAATATGAGAAATTACTGACCTTAGCCACACGCATTCTCGGCTTGCTTCATGAAGTGCAAGGATCTCAGAATGATTAGATGATGTAGCAACAATAGTTTGCTTTGTGGAGCGCCAGGAGATTGCTGTGCCATTATAAGTAAAAACATACCCCATTTGTGAACGAGCTTTATGGGGATCTGATAGATACCCGGCATCAGCACAACCAAGTAAACCTGAAAAATTGTTAGATTTTGAAAAATATAACCTTAAATCTTTTGTTCCACGAAGATAACGAAAAAGATGTTTGATCCCATTCCAATGTCTTCGAGTTGGTGCTGAATTGAATCTAGCAAGCAAATTTACTAAAAATGTGATATCTGGTCGAGTACATTGAGCCAGATATAATAAAGCACCAATTGCATTAAGATATGGTACTTCAGGACCAAGTATCTTTTCACCATCTTTCAGTGGTCGGAATGGATCTTTCTTAGGATCAAGGGTTCTAACAATCATATGAGTACTTAATGGGTGAGCATTATCCATATTAAATCTTTTCAGAAGCTTTTCAATATAAGCTGATTGATGGATAAGTATTCCGTCTGATTTATGCTCAATCTCCAAACCGAGACAATATTTTGTCTTTCCCTAGTCTTTCATTTCAAATTCCTTTTTCAGATATTCAGCAATTTTAGGAGCTCTTCAGGAGTTCCAATTAAATTCATATCGCCAACATAATTGTTATAATAGCAAATCTAAATTCTGATTTCTTTATGAAGAACACATGGGTGTATAATATAATTATTATATCCTTATTTCATCATATATTTACTGAGACGGTTACACCACATCCGTCCAGATTGTTTTTAATCCATATAAGGATTTTTGTAGGTTTATCAAATACAGAATACGAGATCTCGGCTTACATGCTTCTGGCATTTTAAATCCTTCTGGGATTTTCATATAAATATCTGAATCAAGTGAGCCATATAGGTAGGCAGTTACTATGTCCATAAGACGCATTTCAAGTCTTTCTGAGACAGTCAAACTTATCAGAAATCGAAACGTAATTGTATCCATCACTGGTGAATACGTCTCATCAAAATCAATACCAGGTCTCTGCGAGAAACCCTGTGCTACGAGTCATGCCTAATATCGCACCACCTCGTTTTTCTCATTACGTTTCCGTACAAAAACCCATTTGTATCCAACAGGTTTGACGTCTTTAGGCGTCTGGACTATTGGTCCAAATACTTTACGTTTGGTTAATGAAGCCAATTCTGCTTGAATTGCTTCTTTCCATTTAGGCCAGTCAGACCTTTGCCTACAATCATTAAGGTTATGAGGCTCATAATCATCATTTAAAATTTCAGTAGCCACTGTATACGAAAAAATATCATCAATGATTATTTCTTCACGATTCCATATTTCTCCTGTATAATTTATAGAAATTTCCTCATTTCTATGTTCTTGTATCTCTTCAGAGATTCCTTCCCCTACAGGGGTCTATTGTGTCCTTTCAGGGACATCTAACTCTTGTGGAGTTGATTCAGAGAAAGTGGATTTATTTATCATTTCAGGAACATTATCCTGATATTTTGTTTTCTTCCTTCAGGGAACAGTATCTTTCAAACCAAGTGGCCTACCATGCTTCTGGCGTACAGTAGATGATTCTTTTGCTACTATTTGTTTAGATTGTTCTTCTGGAACAATCACCAGTGCTGGTATATTAACAGTTGGGATGTGTGATTTTGTTACCTTAGTAGCATCTGTAAATCCATCTGGTAACTGATTTGCTATTGTTTGAAGATGAACTATCTTGCGTACTTCATTATCACATTGAGATGTGTATGGGTCAAGATGAGTTAGACCAGGAACTTTCCAAGAAAATTCACACTTCTCTTCAGGAGAAGTTTTTTCTTTCCCTAATGATGGGAAATTTCCCTCATCGAAATGACAATCAGCAAATCGTGCAGTAAAAAGATCACCAGTTAAAGGTTCCAAATATCTAATAATTGATGGTGAATCTAAACCAACATATATTCCCAAACGCCATTGGGGTCCCATTTTAGTTCTATTTGTAGGTGCAATTGGGACATATACTGCACAGCCAAAAGTACGTAGATGGGAAATATCTGGTTGATGGCCAAATACAAGTTTCACAGGAAAATATTGATGATAAGCAGTGGGACGAAGACGAATTAATGCAGCAGCATGTAAAATAGCATGTCCCCAAACAGAAATTGGTAATTGTGTTCGTAATAATAAAGTTCTTGCAATTACCTGGAGACGCTTGATAAATGATTCTGCTAATCCATTCTGAGTATGAACATGTGGAACTGGATGCTCAACATCAATCCCAATTGATTTGCAATATTCATCAAATGTTTTGGAGGTAAATTCACCAGCATTATCAAGGCGGATTGATTTGATCGGATGATCGGGAAAATGTGCCCGAAGCCTGATAATCTGTGCTAGTAATCTTGCAAAAGCAACATTGCATGTTGATAATAAGCAAACGTGTGATCATCTGCTAGATGCGTCAACTAGGACCATAAAATAGCGGAACGGTCCACTTGGTGGATGAATAGGTCCACATATGTCCCTTTGAATCCTTTGTAGGAATGATGGGGATTCAAAGCTAACTTTAGAATGGGATGGTTTTATTACCAATTTCCCTTGTGAACATGCAGTACATAAATTTTCATAGGATAAAAGAATCTTCTGGTTCTTTAATGGATGCCCATGAGAATTTTCAATGATTCTACGCATCATTGTAGATCCCGGGTGACCAAGACGGTCATGCCAAAGCATAAAATTTTTTGGATCTGGGAACTTCTGGTTCATAACTACATAAATTTCTACACCTCTTATAAGAGTATAATATAATCCAGATGATAAACTACGCAACTTTTCCATAATGAGCTTCTGGCCTGAATTATGAGAAGTAATGCACAGATACTCAATATTCTCATCACTTATAGTTTCTATGTGATATCCATTACCCCGTATATCTTTAAAACTAAGTAGATTTCTTCTGGATCTACTAGAATATAAAGCATCATTGATACATATTTTAGTATCATTTGGTAACAATATCATGGCTCTACCGGAGCCTTCTATCAGATCTGCGGGACACGATATTGTATTAACATTTGCTTTGAGCAAGGTCAAATTCAAAAAGTATTTCTTATTTCGCAAAATTGTATGCGTCGTTGCACTATCGGCCAGACATATATCTCTTGTATCTTGCTTTTCAACATCAATCAATTTATCGTTTAGAGACATATCTATTCACAAAACAAAAACAAAAATAAATAAAGTGCACATCAGACAAAGTGATCGAAAGTATAAACATATATATATAAAAATATTCATTTCATAAAACAAAATCATGAATCATATTGATTTTTCGAACTTCCGGTTTGACCATGAACTGCAGGTTCATAAAATTCAGAAAACTTTAGGTTCTAAATAGAAATTACAAATTGACTTTCTAGATGAAAGAATCGTAACTTGATCCAATTCAGTATTTCTGGTTCTAATAAACTTTGACATAAAAGTTTTAATATCATAATTTAAATTGAATTCAGAGCTTCAAGTCTGATTAGAACTTCATGTTCAAAACTTAAGAACTTCATGTTCAGATTCAATACTTCGCATTCAAAATTAGAACTTCAAATTCTGATCGGTCTGTAAAATCATGTCAACTTAAATATTATAATGATAAATCCAGAAACTTCAGATTCTGGTTAGTCGGTCTAGCCGAGCTTGGTTTAATTTCTAGAAACTTAACGATTGACCTAGTTAGGCTCAACACATAATTTATACAAATCCAGAAACTTCAGGTTCTGGTTAGTTGACATATTCAGATACATAAATTGCATAAAATTAAATAGATGCGTAAAATTAAAATAATAGGTAATATAACAGAAATAAGATGAAGAAGAATAATGGGATAAAATGAATAGGGGAGAAAATTTACTATTTTTATTAATGATTTCGGATTACATCCTGACCACAAAATTTCAGCTGTGTAGTGATTTTGAATAAAGCAAAATTTATACTAAGAGACTGATATAAAGTCCTGAAAATGTAAATGTTGCCACTGATACCTGGCATTTGGTAATACAACATCGTGTTGGTTATCAAATCGGTCTTTTAGTTCTTGCTATAGAACTTATGGTTCTGTGACCGTTAGGTATTAGGCTTTCAGATCGTAGCTGTCCCCAAACACTTCTAGTGTAGCAAATTTCAAAATTTCAAACTTTGACATTATTATAACTTTTGGTTATCCGAAAATTACAATCGAAGTCAGAACTTCTGGTCTGATAAAAATCCGAGGAATTTAAATCTTCAGATATGTAAAGAAATATTTGTAAGTAAATAAATCTGGAAACTTCAGGTTCCAGTAATAATAAATAAATAAATAAATCCAGAACTGCAGGTTCTGATTGGTTGGCATAGCCAATCTCATAAAAGCATAAAAATAAATAAATGCGATAAATTAAATCCAGAACTACAAGTTCTGGTAGGTTGGCATGGCCAATCACATAAAAGCGTATAAATAAATAAATGCGAGAAAATAAATTACTTAAAAGTAAATAAAATGCAGTAAAGTAAATTGCGTAAAAGTAAAAATGCGAGAAAGTAAACTCAGAACTGCAGGTTCTTGTATTAATAAATAAACATTTGGAAACTTCAGGTTTTAATAATAATAAATTCAGAACTTCAGGTTCTGGTAATAAATCTAGGAACTTCAGGTTCCAGTAGTAATAAATTCAGAACTTCAGGTTTTGGGAATAACAGCATCGTGCTGATAACGTGTTGTAAATAAATAAAAGAATGGATAAATAAATCCATGCATAGAAGAAGAAATGAAGAAGATGAAGAACATATAAACTAATAAATAACAAAATAGAATAAAGAAACAAGAGAGGTAGAGAGACGAGAGAAAGATTAGAGGAAATTGAGACCAAATATATTGAATATCAAAAATGGGTATCAGTTGCTTCACACTACAAAAGGCCATTATATAGGCAAACAAACAAAGGGGTACATATTGTAATTTTCCACACATTATGCCACCTTGTGACACATCATCTCTCACTTTATTGACACTTGCCAAGTCATGCATGATGGTGGAAGCCACCGATTTACAACAGTTATATATATTAAACTATTATATATATATATTATATATTATTACATATATATTATATATAATATATTTATATTATATTATATTATATAGATATATATGTTATTATATGTATTATATATTATATTATTATATTAAATAATATATAATTATATATATATACTTTTATATTTTATTACTATTATCCATAATATATCATGTTATTATGAATGTTTTATAATTAGGGGTATTTTGGTCAAAATACAGTTAACCCCACTCCATTTTGTTGTTAACCAAACAAAATAATGCTGATTCAGAGACTAATTCTAAAGTTCCAACCAAATGAAAATTTAGTTTTCCTTTCCCTTCCATTCTCATTCTCATTCCGATTACCATTCCACCATATAACCAAACGTGACCATAGAGTATTGACCAATAACTCGACTATATATGTTTTAAAAAATATAATTTTGTAAAAAGTTTCAATAAATATTTTTTAATATATATTTGTTGTAGAAATTAGAATTTTGATTAGTTGAATAAATTTAAATTTATCTAACAAGGGTTTTTTTTTTTTTTTTCCTAACAACTCATAGGTTATATATAAATATTGTTCAATTGTTAACACACTAAATGTTGTAGTCAAGTGGTAAAGGCTTATAACTTTTGGCTTGAGATCTCAAGTTCAATCCATAATAATGACAATTAATTGTCATCATTATCAGAAGAGGGCTGGGCAAGGCCGGATGGTGGGCAGTGGCCAGACGACAGTGGTCCGGCGGCGGCAGCAACGGGGTGGTGGTGTATACAATTAAAAAAAATGTCATTTAATTAAATATTAACTATTGAAATATTTTTTAAAAAAATTATTCAAATATCTTGACAGTTTAAAAACTGTCAAGAATCATTTTCTTGACAATTTTTAACTGTCAACAAATGCATTATTTTTTTGTAGTGAAATGAGATCACAAAACTAAAACTCAACAATCAATCGATCAAACAAATCTAGAAAATTAATTATCATCATCCTTAACACTTTTTATCTATAAAATAGAAAGATTAAATGAGATGATCAAAAGAGAAAGTGAGAAGAAGATGTTTCACCTACAAATGATGAACCACGAACTGAAATCTATTCACTGCTCAAAATCACGATATCATTTGGTTCTGAAAATGCTTGTGGTTTGTTCCTCTCTTTAAGACCAACATTTTTGGTTTTTAAATCACTTGATTCGAAGTTCAAATGAGAGAGTTATGATCAAAACAAGAAATCAAAAACTTAAAGAAATGTATGCACTCTTTCTTTTTCAATTTTTTCTTCACACAATTTTAGAGGGAATGAGGACGATATTTAAAAGAGAGAAGGAGGGATATTTAGTGGCCAATCAAAAGAGGACCCATCACCCTCCCCATGAGAGGCACGTGAGCCTCACGGGGCAGAGGGATGCCTGGACCATGAGCCTCAAGGAGCAGAGGGATGCCTGGGCCGTGAGCCTCACGCGCCCCTCACGAGCTCCCTCACAAAATGGCATTTGGCCATTTCAAGCCTCTCTTGCGCTCCTCTCACGTTCTTTAGCCGTATTCGGACATCCGAACCCAAAATTTGAATCCATCTTCAGATTATGAACCATGACTCCCTCACGCGGACGACTATGAAACTTTGACAAAAGGTTGAGAATTCAACTCTGTATACAACAACGAAGACAACACAACATATGAGAACGTAAAATAGCGTAGCTTCCTAGTTTAGACTCGAAACCTAATGAGTGAGTGACCAAAATGACCGGAACTCAATAGGGAATCATATGTGATCATGTTTAAGTCCAAAACATAAGAAACACAAACAAATAAATACAAAGTCACAAAAGTATGCCATTTCATAGAGATAGTCCTAGAACATGCAATTTCACAATGTTTGTCAATATGAGACAAATGCATGTGCATACTTCAATAAGTGTATGAATATGTTAAACAAAATGTAGCACAATGATGTAGGGACACACATGTATGAATTGTGTATATGTTTGCACTTACGCCTTGCAAGAAGAAGAAGTATCTTGATACATTAGCATCCAAGTAAGCGTTTTTCCTCTTGAAGACGATATTTGCATGAGAAGTTGTTTTTCTCCTTTGAAGCTTCTTTTCACTAAGAACCACCTAAGAAACTAATCATTACAAATAAAGAGGGTTTTGCAATGGAATCAAGTCAACACAAATCTAAGATCTTATAGCATCTTTCTTATGCAATAGATACCGGATGGCGGCATAATCCGTGTAAACTACAACTTTTACACCAACCAAATATTGCCAAAATTTCTCCAAAACAAACACTACTGCCAAGAGTTCCTTCTCCGTAGTTGAGTAGTTCAATTGAGCATCGTTCAGAGTATGAGATGCATAGTAAATGACAAGTGGAAGCTTTTTTACTCACTGCCCCAAAACTGCCCCTATTGCATAATCAGAAGCGTCACACATAAGCTCAAAAGGCAGGCTCCAATTTGGTGGCATGATGATGGGAGCCGTGGTTAGTGCCTCTTTCAAAATGTTGAATGCAATGGCATACTCATGACTGAACTCAAATTCCACCTCCTTTTGAAGAAGAGTGCATAAAGGCCTTTAAATCTTTGAGAAATCCTTTATAAACTGCCTATAGAACCCCGCGTGTCCTAGTAATGATCTAATATCTTTTACGGTCCTTAGGGAAGGCAAACTCTTCATCACTCCTATTTTTGCTTTATCGACCTCAATGCCCTTTTTTCGATATGACATGTCCTAAAACTATACCACTCTTTACCATGAAATGGCACTTTTCGCAATTTAGAACTAAGCTTGTTTCTTCACATCTCTAAAGCATTTGTGACAAATTATTCAAACATAGATCAAATGAATCCCCAAACACTAAAAAACCACCCATGAAAATCTCTATGATGTCCTCTACCATATCTGAAAGATTGAGGTCAAGCACCTTTGAAAAGTGGTCGACACGTTGCAAAGCCCGAATGGAATTCCCCTATAAGCATAAGTGCCAAACGGACATGTAAATGTGGTTTTCTTTTGATCTTTGGGAGCTATGGCGATTTGGTTGTAGCTAGAGTAGCCATCAAGGAAACAATAATGGTTATGTCCCGCAAGGCGTTCCAACATTTGGTTGATAAAAGGGAGCGAAAAATAGTCATTTCGAATGCTTATGTTCAACTTCTTGTAGTCGATACACACCCTTTATCCTGTTTGTAAACGTTGCAGAATCAACTCGTTCTGCTTATTCTTTACAACTGTGATTCCGGATTTCTTGTCACCACATGTATAGGACTCACCCACTTGCTATCCAATATCGGGTAGATAATGCCAACATCTAACAACTTCAATACCTCCTTCTTGACCACTTCTTACATGATAGGATTTAACCTATGTTGCACCTCTTTAGTTGGTTTTAACTCAACTTCCAATAGAATACGATGCATACACAACATAGGACCAATTCCCTTAATGTCATCCGAAGTCCACCCTATTGCCTTCTTGTATCTTCTCAAGACCTCAAGCAATCTTTGCTCCTCTCTTTGATCTAAGTTTGCCGCAATGATGACCGAAAACTTGCTACTCTCATCTAGGAATGCATACTTTAGGTTTGAAGGGAGTTTTTACAATTCTAAATTTAGAGGGGGGCCTCTTATTTGGTGTTTCCCTCATTTTCTATCAAATCTTCCATTGAATCTCCTAATTCCTTCTCTATATGACCAACTTCATGAATCCATTCATTCACCATTTCTTGATAGAACACCCTCTCATTAGCCTTTTCTTCAATGCCATTCATTATATCCATACTATAGCAATCATGCACCCCAATTGGATAAGCTAAAAACTAAAAAACCTTGTATTCCACAACTTCATCAAGGACCTTCAAGGTCAACTTTCCTTCATGCACATTTATCACCGCCTTTCCAGTGACCATGAAGGGACGTCCCAAAATGATCAAGGAGTCTTTCTCATCCGGATCCACCTCCATATCTAGCACTATAAAATCCACCGGAATTATTAGCTTATCCACTTAGATTAGGACATCTTCAACTATCCCTCTAGGTTGCCTAGCTGATTGGTCCGCCAAGATAAGAGACATTTTTGTTGACCTTAGTTCATTTAACCCCAACTTCTTGTGAATTGTGAACGACATCAAGTTGATGCTTGCACCTGTAGGGAAAAATACACGCGGTGGAAGCGAAAAAATAGTTTAGTATAGTTTAAAATATTTCTATATTTTGAACCTTAACCCTCTAATTAATTAACATATAATACTAAAGATATCATACCTTTGTCGCGTGATCCGATTGACGTTGCGTCGATGGTAATCTGCAAGATCTTCTAATCCAATCACGAATGTGAATCTCCTAGAAGCGTGGTCTCACTTCTCTTTGAATTATGTACCTGAGAATGGATTAACAAAACTTTTTCTTTTTCGTTAGTCACAACAAGTTCCAAGAGACAACAAAGAATGTTCCGGTCACTTTTGAATTCACAATCGTTAGATCGAAACTCGCGTGAACCTGATTCGAAATTGTGCACAAAACCTTTTGATGTAAAAGTAACTAGTGCACTATCGAAATAAGAACAAACTTTTCTCTCTATTCCTCTTGGCCGAAAATCACACTAGTTTAAGAGATGGATTTTATTTTCCTCTAGCAAAAGAAATAACTCTCAATTGCAAGACCTTAGGGTTCCGAAAATATATAAAGAATATATATATATCTAGTGGCCACAAGTCACATGGCAAAAAAATATATAAAATATTTCTAGATATGCGATTGCCATATCAATATGGGCCTGTTTGGCGGCTGGGAATCGGATAGGATAGGATTATTTTTAGCCCCTTTCCCATGTTTGTTGCCAACTTTGGATGAGATAATTTTTATCCCATCAGACCCATGAATCCCACGTTGGTGGGATAAATGAATCCCACGAAAACAGATGGGATTCAAATGAATCCCATCTTCCTTCTTCAACTGCCCAAGCTATATTCGTCACCGCCCGCCGCTGCTTCCTCGCCACCGATCCTTCCTCACCACTGATCCTTCCTCACTGTTGCTTCTTTCTTCTTTCTTCTTTCTTCGTCTTCGTCTTCCAACATCTTTTCCAAAATCAATTTGAGTTCCTGATGAGCGTCGTTTGTGTACTCAACAAAATGATATTTAGATGTGTTCGTTTAGAAAACCGATTTTTCACCACTTAGATAGAAAATTAGTAAAGTGGCAAGTGGGATTCGTTCCACAGGGAATTAGAGTGATTAGTTGAATAAATTAACTAATCTATATGCAATAAAATAAATCATAAAAATATGGATGAGTGAATGGGTTGTCAAGCCATCAAACATGCATGAAAAATAAACCTAATAACTAATAAAAGAATACTTAACAAATCTAGATAAGATAATGGAATAAACAAGTAAGTGAATAGCTAGGGAATTAATGGGATCACAAGTGGATTACCGGGAAATGCTTATCAAGCTACCTTAATGAACGAATCTCGTAAATGTTAACCAATTGATTTCTAAAATATGTTTAGGCCGTTATTATGAACCTTAAACAACTTCCCACCGCAATGCCTAACCGATTAAGGAAAGGGGGTCATGGCGAGATCGGTTTGTTACAATTAACGGTTTAGATTATCGCGGTTGATATACCCTCCGACAATCTATCCTAGTCACTATGTTCTCAATCTATCAAGGTTGTCAATCCAATCAAGATTATATAACAAATTATCCTAAACAAGATTATAATCAACTAGTGGGTATACATGTCAATTACATAATGCAAAGAATCTAATTATAAAATGAATAGAACACAAATAAAGATTAAAATATATAAAAGCTTAAGCAAATCCCAATCCAAATATTCTCACATCAAAACCCTAGAAAGGGGATTTAATTACACATATTACAATCAAAGGGAAGGCAATTAAAAGATTAGGAAATCACCCATGGGCCTCCTTTTGTAAGCTTGATCCTTTCCTTGCCTTTGATGCTCCTTGTGTAAAGAGTGGATGATGAGGATGTGTCTAGATAGGTGGAGTCAAATGGGAAGTGACTAAGGAGATTTGTGGAGAAGATGGGAAGAAAAGGAATGATTAGGGGAAGTAATCTAGATATTAAGTTTAGTGATGACTCGCTTTTTGTGTCGTTACCAAATTGCGAATTACCAAAAGAATGTTTATAAATTGAATCTTTACGCAAAATATTTTGAGTTTTGAAAACGAGTATTGTGGTAAGCTTAGAATTCGTTCCACAGGGAATTAGAGAAATATGTTGATTTAATTAGCTAATCTATAAACAATAAAATAAATCATAAATGATGAATGAGTGTATGGTTTGTCAAACCATCAAACATACATACAAAATTAACCTAACTAAAAATATGGTGGTATGAAAAATAGAAGACTCACAATCTTGATAAGAAAAATGGATAAAATCAATTAATAAGATAGCTAGGAAATAGATTGATTAACAATTGAATGTGGGTAAGCTAACTAGCTACTTTAATGTACCAATCTCATTATGTTAACGACTTAGAGGCTTAGATTAGTGGGGTTGATATACCCACAACTAATCTATCCTATCCAATGGGTTCTTAATCACATAAGGATTGTCAATCCACATATGAATATATAACAAATTACTCCACTCAAGATGGCAATTAACAAGTGATATACAAGTCAATTATAATGAATGGAATCTAATTAATTTGAATGAATAGAACACATAAGAGATTCATTACAAGCTTAAGCTAAACCCACAACCAATTGATCCTCAAATCTATCCCCTAGATTAGGGGTTTAGTTACACATATTAGCAATAAATGAAAAGAAGTAAATAGTAAGGAAATAACCCTTGGGTGACCTTCTTTAAGCTTGATCCTTCTTCTCTTCTATGCTCCTAAATGTAAGGAATGGAAGATGAGGATATGTCTAGAATTGTGGGTGTTTTGGTGGAAAGTGACTAAGGAAATTGGGTGGAGAAATGGTGGGGATAGGAATGATTGAGGGAAGGAATCAAGATTTGGTGTGAGTTTTTGGGTGGAAGAGATTAGTTCAAGGATAGAAAATGGAGGAATTTGAGAGATGATTAATGGAGGAAATGGAGATTGGTAGGAGAGAATAGGCTTGAATGGCTTGGTAAGGCTTGATAATTCAAATTGAAAAGAGGGATGAATTTATAGTGTTTTCAAAATAGGTCAAGGATGGCTAATTACCAAAACACCCCCTGTACTTGTCAAATTGCCATTTTGGCCCCTCTAGGGGGCCTTTCTGTAATTTGCCCACCAAAAACAGCCAATCAGAGAAGCACAGCAGTGAGGTCGCGGTTTGAACAAATGGCGACAAAGTGGCGACCAAGGGGCGAAGCAATCAGGTGTGGGAAATCATCTCCCTGTCGCCATGGCGAAAACGGAATGCCAAATGGCGACCCAAGGGCAAAATGAGAATTTAGGCGTGAATTGGGGCTTGAATTGGGTGAGAAGATTCCGGCAAAATGGATGCCCGGAAGTGGAACGAAGCAGCTGCCGGTTGGTTGGGCATTTAATTCCGGTCGGAAACCGACCGGAAATAGGCCGGAAAATGGCCGGAAGAAGGAGAAGCAAAACGGCAGCGTTTGGGAAGGGCTGCTGCACGCGTGACCAGAAGGAAGAAGATGATGAACAGTGGGCTTAGGGGGTCTTTAGCAGTCAGGTGGGGTGTGTTTGGGCGCTGAAGGGCTGCAGCAACTGGGCAAGGGAGTGGCTTGTTTGGGCCACGTCTGATTTGGGCCCTCACTATGTGAAACGCACCGTTTCACTTAAGGTTGAAGTGGGCCGTTGTCTTGATTGGGCTTGAACTTGGGGTGCAATTAGCGGTAAGCTGGGCACGTTCAGAAGGTACCCCCACATTCAAAACGCACCATTTCACTATGCTGACGTGGCGCTGCTTGCCTATTTGCATGGCAAATTGCAGAAAGCTCCCCTGTAATCTTCCAATATTAAGATATCTTCAATAATCTTCCGATTTATTACAACTTTGCCCCTATTTTCCCAATATTACTTCAATGCCCTTCAATCTTATAAATACCTGAAAATATTTAATTAACACCATTAAATCACAGAACAATGCCCAAGAATCAAACAAAAGGAGAAGGAAATGGGGGCCAAAATCATACCAATTTTGGTTCAATCAAATACCCCCAAACCTATCTTTTGCTCGTCGTCGAGGAAAACAATCACAAATCAACCCCCAAAGACATGCATCAACCCATTTCAAATATTTTCAATAAAATTCTAACCCACTCTAGGAAGGATCTACTATCCAATGATTAACATGCGAAACCAACAATGAAGAGATTAACACAATTATGCATTAGTGAGGACTTAAACATGTAAGATGATGTCAAGTAAAGATTAAGAGCATGCCACTCTAGATATGATTGTACGCAATGCGACCTTACATTCAAAATGCCAAAGCTTCAAAGCAAATGTGCTATTCGGTTTAGAATGTAATTCGCCTCGATCTAATCCTTACTAGATTTCTCTCTTTTCTTCTCTTTGATTCCTAGGTTTCACTCAAAAGTACATATGCAATATGAATTCATGTTATGGGCATCTAATTGATTGCACATGATAATCATTAAAACGCAATTTTCTGAAAATGGTCTCATGAATGGAATTGCAAATCATGAATTAGAAAGAACATGCAAACACCAAAACTCACAAGTGGACAAACCTAAAGATCGTGAAGGTCTTTCTTAGGTTGTAATGGGGCTTAGGTGAATGATGATCCAATAAAATGGGGCAATAGGTAACAAGGAAGCCAATGATTCATACTAAGGCATACATTCTAATAATGATTCCCAATTGCTTTCACACATTTGTTCACACCTTTGGCGCCCATTGCTTACAATATCATTTCACTTGCATATTCACTACTCACTTTTCTTTGAGTAGCCTATTCAATTATAAATCCTTTATCTAGGCCACTTGTGCCTCATTCATGGTTCTCTCTTTTTCATTTTGTTTGGCTTTGCCCTTTCTTTTCTTTTCTTTTTGCATTCATCTTTTATTTCAATTTTTCTTTTCTTTTCTTTTTCTTTGCTTTTCTTTTTCTTTTGCTTTTCTTTTTCTTTTCTCTTTCTTTTCATCCACTCTTGAATTTCAATACTCTTTTACATAACTTTACATGCCTAGGTACATGTATCAACATTTTCTCTTTAAAGAGCTTACAACCATATCCTAAGCCTTAGCAAAATCATTTGTTTAAGGTAAGTCAATTATGTAGGCTATATGGTTCATGTGGACGTGGTTCAAAAATGAGAAGCTTAAGATGTGTTTGGCTTCAAAAGGGCTTGGGAGCACACACATATAGAGGGTATGGAAGTGTTTAGGCCAATTTACGGTTTTTCACATGCATTGCCTAAAGTCATTTCTAAAGGATTGTCCACAAGCAAATCAAAGCATCCACAAGCAGTCCATAATATTCTATGATATGCAATATTTAAGTGCAAATGAGACCTATACATGCTTAAAAGAGTGTTTGAGAGTGAGTGTTTAAAGAGTGAATATTTGACAACTCAAAATACGCTTTTTAAGGCCGTGTTGTGATCCTCACGGGAATCTCCACTATTAATTCCTAGCCTTTAAGCAAAAATGATTATTCACCCTAACATTATGAGAAAAAGATTTACGCACTTTGTTCAATGACACCCTAAGTGGCATGATGTTAATCTAAACCAAACACTCACAAACATGCACAATTCCTCACTACATCATGTAAAGAACAATCTCCACAAGCAAAGCATGCTCAAATATGGCAATATCGCAAAAAATTTAGAAATTTTGGCACACAATTCTTTTGAAAACCAAGTATTATGGTGTTGCGCAAAAGCACCCCCAAACCTAAATTTGACATTGTCCTCAATGTTCAAAGGTGGAAAAATAAAAACAACAAGCGCAACCCACTAAGTTTCAAGCAATAATCCAACAAGCAAGAGCAAAAACAAAATATCCCATCATCCGGCATATCGCCCTCCAAATATTCATACACAAAATCCCAACAACACATATAACAATTTTTTGATGAGGTCGTTTATGTACTCAACAAAATAGTAATAATAATGGTTTTTGGTTGATTCTTGAAAACTCTTTTTAAGCCACTTAATCCTTTTAAAATGTGATTTGATAGCAAAATAGTGAGCAAGTTCGTTCCACAGGGAATGAAGTGTTAATTAGATAAATTGACTAATCTTAGAACAATAAAACAAATCATAGTGTTTGATAAATGTGTGGTTTCTAAAGCCACCAATGCTAAACTACTCAAATGAAAATACACAAAAATGTTATGAAAAATAGAATACTCAACACCTTGATAAGAATAGTGATAAAATCAATTAATGAGAGAACTAGGGAATAGATCGATTAACACTTGGATGTGGGTAAGCTACTAGCATCATTAATGTACCAATCTCATTATGTTAACCACTTAGAGGCTTAGATTAGTGGGGTTGATATACCCACCACTAATCTATCCTATCCAATGGGTTCTTAATCACACAAAGATTGTCAATCCACATGTGAATATATAACAAATTAATCCACTCAAGATAGCAATCAACAAGTGATATACAAGTCAATTATAATGAATGGAATCTAATTAAATTGAATGAATATAACACATAAGAGATTCATTACAAGCTAGACTAAACCCACAACCAATTGTTCCTCAAATCTATCCCCTATATTAGGGGTTTAGTTACACATATTTGCAATAAATGAAAAGAAGTAAATGATGAGGAAATAACCCTTGGGTCACCTTCTTTAAGCTTGATCCTTCTTCTCCTCTATGCTCCTAGATGCAAGGAATGGAGGTTGAGGAAATGTCTTGGAATGTGGGTGTTTTGGTGGAAAGTTACTAAGGATTTTGGTGGAGAAATGGTGGGATGAGGAATGATGTAGTGAAGTAATCAAGGTTTTGTGTTGAGGGTTGGATGGATTAGATGAGTTCAAGGAGAGAAATGGAGGAGGATGAATAATGTTCCATGGATGATGATCTAGATCTGAAAATGAGTGTTCTCTGAAATTTGCTCTGAATTTTTCGATCCTTCAAGATGGAGGGACGCTTCATATATATACTCACTCATGGACATGTACTGGTAACTGCTAGATTCGCTGATGTGGAGTCTAGGTCGCTATTTGGTCGCTATGGCGACCATGGAGCGTAAAACGGTTAGATGAGAAGGTCGCTCTGAAAACCATCTTTCTTGCTATTTGACAAGTGGCGACCATGACCAAAATGTGTAGAGGTCGCCACTTGTATCTTCTAGGTCGCCATGGCGACCATAAGTGGCGACCTTGGAAATGTGAAGAGGTCGCCATTTGTATCATCAAGGTCGCCATGGCGACCCTAAGTGGCGACCATGCCTTGAGTGCACTAGGTCGCCACTTGCAAGGGAGGTCACCAGAGCGACCCCAAGTGGCGACCCCACCTGATTGTTTTTGTGACCTTCTGTCGCCATGGCGCTCAAGTGGCGCCCAAGTGGCGACCTTCTGATGCCTTTGGGAACTCTTCTGTCGCCATGGCGCTCAAGTGGCGCCCTCTTATGTCCAAGTGGCGAAAATGCCATATTTCTTCTCATTTGTGAGACATTTTCGCACATGTCCTCCACCTTCATCTCAATTGCTTCTGAAACCTAATAAAACCTGAAACACTCAATTTAACAACATTAAACACGGGGGAATGCCCGAGAATCAAGCAAAAAGAAACAGAAATGAGGGCCAAAATCATACCAATTTTGGCCTGATCAAATACCCCCAAACCAATCTTTTGCTAGTCCTCGAGCAAACATAATAACAAGCACACCCCCAAAAACATGCATAGAGATATTTCAAAGGTTTTTACTTCAAATGATCAATGTGCGAAGCCAAAATGAAGAGATTAAAACAGTTATGCCATGGTGAGGATTTAAACATGCAAGAGCGTGTATAGTTATGATTAAAAACGTGCCACCTTAGACATAATTGTACGCAATGCGATCTTACATTCAAAATGCCAAAGCTTCAAAGCAAAGGTGCTATTAGTTTAGAATGTAATTCGCTTTGATACTAAATCTCACCGGATTCTCTCTTCTTTTCTCCAAGACTCCTAGGTTCACTCAAATTTGTGCATGTACAATATGAGTTCATGTTTTGGCAACAAATTGATTGCACATGCTAAACATTAAAATGCAATTTCCTGAAAAGTGATCTCATGAATGGAATTGCAAGCCATGAATTAGAAAGAACATGCATCAACCAAATTGTACAAAATGGACAATCCTAAAGATCATGAAGGTCTTTTCTTTGGTTGTAATGGGGCCTAAGGTTATGGTGAAACAAAGAATGGAAGAAATGGATATCAAGGGACCTAATGATTTCATTAAGGCATACATTCTAATTCTTTAAGTTCCACAAGATTCCCACATATGTTCACACTTCAAGGTGTCCAGG
Organism: Acer campestre; assembly: GCA_954870605.1. Classification (NCBI taxonomy): domain Eukaryota; kingdom Viridiplantae; phylum Streptophyta; class Magnoliopsida; order Sapindales; family Sapindaceae; genus Acer; species Acer campestre. The sequence continues at coordinate 9,490,296 of OX940805.1, forward strand.
CTCACAATTACACATGTGCATGCTACTCCTATTTTCAACTTGAGTAGTTCAATTACTTCTCTTCCTTTTCTAGGCCCTTTGTGCCTAATTTCTTGATTCCTTTTTCTTTGCTTTTCTTTGCTTGCCAATTCTTTTCTTTTCATGCTTTTCATCTTTTTTTTTTTTATTATATATATATATATATATTTTTTTTTTTTTTTTTTTTTTTTTTTTTTTTAACAAACATCTCTTGCTTTGCAAGACTCTTACACACATTCACATGCCTTGGTACACACCTTATATTTATAATTTCAAAATTTTACATTGAGTTCCTAAGCCTTAGCGAATCATTTGGTCAAGGTAGGTCAAGTATTTTAAGGCTATAAGGTTCATGTAGATGTGGTTCATGAAAGAAATGCTTCAAATGTGTTTGGCTTCAAAGGGGCTTGGGAGCACACATATTCAAATTGGTTGGAAGTGTTTAGGCCAAAGAGGTTTTCACATGCATCGCCTAAAATCATTTCTAAAGATTCGTCCATTAAGCAAAATAAGGCATCCACAAGCAGACCATAATATTCTATGGCAAACAACATTTAGTGCAAATGAGACCAAAACATGCTTGTATGAGTGTTTAGAGTGAGTGTTTTAAAGAGTGAATGTTTACAACTCAACGTATGCTTTTTAAAGGCTGTGTTTGTGATCCTCACGGGAATCTCCACTATTAATTCGTAGCCTTCAAGCAAATTTGATCATTCACTCAACATTAAGAGAAAAAGATTAACGCATTTTGTTCAATGACACCCTAAGTGGCATGGTGTTAATCTAAACCAAACACTCACAAACATGCACAATTCCTCACTACATCATGTAAAGAACAATCTCCACAAGCAAAGCATGCTCAAATATGGCAATATCGCAAAAAATTTAGAAATTTTGGCACACAATTCTTTTGAAAACCAAGTATTATGGTGTTGCGCAAAAGCACCCCCAAACCTAAATTTGACATTGTCCTCAATGTTCAAAGGTGGAAAAATAAAAACAACAAGCGCAACCCACTAAGTTTCAAGCAATAATCCAACAAGCAAGAGCAAAAACAAAATATCCCATCATCCGGCATATCGCCCTCCAAATATTCATACATAAAATCCCAACAACACATATAACAATTAAGCACAAATGTCCTAAATCCACTACCAAAATCCAATTCACACCCTTATTCTAAGCGGAAACAAAATAAAGGCAAAAATGAGAAATAAAGATTAAAGGGAAAAGAAATGCGAATAAACATAAATCAGCAAAAATATCCAACAAAATAATCCAAGAGTAAAAACATAAAACTAGCAATGTCCCAATAAGATGATAGAAAATGCAAATGATGAAAAGATAAAACAAATCCTAGGAATGCTAGTAGGCCAACTACTCTGAATCATCCTCCTCATCCTGCACTACTCTACCCTTCCCTTTCGGGTCCTTCCTTCTCTGCTCCCTAGCTAATGCTGCTCTCCTAGACTGCTCCTCTCTCCATTTCCTCTGTGCGGCTGCCTCATCAATAGGAGGACCTCCCACATAACGGGGCCCCTGATCAGTCAAGGAACGGGCCATGGCATCCTCCAACTGTGCTGCCTCCTCAACAGCAGACTGTGCAGTCTGAAATACGAAGTCAGGCTCCTCTGTGCTATGTCCTGAAGGTGCAGTGGGGGTAGGTGGAATCACTGTGGCAGGCTTCTTCGGTCTCCTGACATAAGGAGTGAGCTTAAGATCATGGCGGAGGTCTGTAAAGCCTGTGATCACTGTCTCACTCAAATCCTGAATAAGGCTTTCCAACTTCAGCTGCCTGTCCTCCAAGGCCTTCTGCCTTCCCTCAATATCAAGTTTATCAGCATGAAGGATATCAAAATCACCAGTCTGAGTCCTCCTAATGCGCTGTACACCATCTAGAATCCGAACCCCCAACGACTGCCCGTGATCATCACAAATAGGAATCTCCTCCTCCTCATCATCATCGTCCTCCTCAGGGACTATTCTCTCAAATTCTTCCCTAACACTGGTGCCGGCCTCTGAACTCCGCACTCTCCTACGTTTTCCCCCAGTAGGTATCTCTCCACGCTTAATCATCAAACGTCTCTAGGTGGTCAAGTCCATATCTGACATGGGGGGCTTAAGTATGTCCCCGGAGATATCTACACCCGCCAACTTGCAGGCCTCTGTGATCAAACAAGGGAAAGGGAGGATATCTGTCTCTGATTCATTCCTCCCAATCCGCTGAATCTCCATCTTTATGATAATTCCCACATCAATAGGCTGCCTCTCACTAATACTATGTAGAATCCTGGCTGCCTCAAATGGAACAGTGGACCTATGGGAAACCGGTCTAAGGGAAGAATGGAGGAAAATGTGCCAAAAGGCGTGCTCAATCTTCAAGTTTGACTGCCTGAGAGGGAACCGCTTCGCCATCCATATGGTCATAGGAGTGATGGTCATCGTGTTTGCAAATTCCACCAAATTCTTTACGTACAAAGGATTTGTGGTGATTCCTTCCACCATCCTCTCACGTAACCCCTCAATCTCCAATAATGTTGTCCCAAAATATATGTTAATGTCTGGTGCATTTAAGTACACGGGAACCCCTCTCACAAGAATGGGACCACCCCTCATATACTCTCCCGGATTCATCCCCGCATAGAATTCTTTCACCAAACTCTCACTGTAATGTGGCGGGGTAGCCGCTAATCCTCCCCATCCCATGTCATTCACTGTTGTTGGGACAGGGGTATCCCTCAAGTTCTCCAAATCAATGCCCCTCTCAGGCCACATTTTCTTCTCAGCAAATGTCTCCAAACGATCATCAAAATTTATGTTCAGTTTGCATTCGGGAACTACTCTCTTCCTAGGAGTGGGGGTCTTGCTACCCTTGCCCCCCTTGTTCGGCAACTTCATCTTCGGAGCCATTTTTTTCACCCCCAAATTCGGACTAACTCTCTGACAGAAATTCGGCAGCACAACGGCACTATAATAACACTCCGGCACTCACCAATGTGCACCGGCACTCACCAATGTGCACCACAATCAACCAAACCACTTCAATACTATCACAATCACTTCTATATGAATCAAATCACACAAAAATCCAATCCTAAGCACTAATCTCTTCGAATCAAACTCAAAACCACCCTTAGTAAGTCTAGATGCAATGTAGGAAGGATTTGATTAAAAGAATTGAAGAACTAGAGTGATTTCTTACCAAGTTTGGAGATTACGTGCGTGCCACGGCTTTGGAATTGAGAGAATTTGAGAAGAGAGAACTTTTGTGTGTGCGGCGTTATGTTTGAGCAGCAGTCCTTATAAGTGAACGCCCTATGTCGCCACTTGTGTCACTCGGTCGCCATGGCGACCAAATGGCGACCAAGAAGAAATTTCATGTTTGCATGTGGTCGCCATTTGCACAAGTAAGGTCGCTCTGGCGACCAAATGGCAACCATACCTGATAACAAAGGTCGCCATTTGCAACATGTGGGTCGCCATGGTGACCATGTATGTGGCGACCTCTGAATCCTTCATGTAAGTGAGGTCGCCATTTGCGTGCAAAGAGCGACCAAATGGCGACCCTGACTTAAAGTCCTCTTCTGAGTGTATTTCATCACCTGCAATGAACAAAATCCACAATAAGCTCATACTTCAAACCTCTATCAAGAATTGATGGACATTTATTCAGAAAAACAAAAGAAAAACACACAACAAGCAAAATTAAACACAAACATATTTATTCATGGCATGAAATGTAAAAACCGAATGTAAATCCAACTACCGCATCATACTATGCGAAATGGAATCATGATGCTCATCATCCAAGTCAATCACATTAGAACTCAATTTTTTCTTGACTACCCAAATTGGACCTCTAGACTCATCCCGGACTTGATTGACCAAATCCTTCCTAACCCAAATTTGCTTAACACGGTTAGATCTCCTTATAGGTCTATTTTTATCATTATTGGCATGCTTCAAAAATTCAAAACATTTAGACTTTACATTACCCTTTCTATGACAAAAATAACAAGTTAAAGGATATGAAGGAAATCTTCCCTTTTTCATTGGAGATTTAGGTCTTGAGGGACCGTTATTGGTGAGTTCCTTGATGGCATGATCCATCCGATCTATCTCCACCAAAAAGTCGCACTCCTTTATCTTAGCAACCTTCAAGGACATCTCCTTCTTGCTCAATTCCTCCTTCAACTCCTCAAGTGCCTTGTTCTTGGCATCTACATTCATGAGGGCCTTCCTCATCTTTCTTAAGGATTCTTCCTCAAATTCTTCGGTGAGCCTAGCCAAATCTTCAAGTTCTTTCACCGTCACCTCATTCTCCATTGTGAGAGCCACGTTGACCTTCTTAAGCTTATGATTTTTCCTTGCTAGGTCATCAAGCTTCTTTTCCAAGGCATACTTTTCCGCCTTAAGAACCTCTACCTCAAGCATGAGCTCTTGGTTAGAATTCTTGAGCTCTTCAATTTCAGAGTCACCTATACTCTCCACTTCGTCCTCTTGGCTATTCTTTTCAAACAATTGCACCAAATCACACACTTTTCTACCCGTTGACCTTGGTGGTTGCAACTCAACCACATAGCAACTCTCAATTCCTTTTAGGTCATCATTGCATATGGTTATATCGATCTCAAGTTCTTTCTCAAATGCATGCATACAAACTTTCTTCTTGCAAACATCGATCTTCATTTGAGCGGTAGACATGAATGGTCTACCAAGGAGAACTTGCCACTCCCTAACATCTTTTGACTTGTCACCAATGTCTAGAACTACGAAATCCGTTAGCACTACTACTCCTTCAATGACAATTGGGACATCTTTTATTTCACCACTTGATGAAAGTGAGGTTTGATCCGCTAGCATAAGCTTCTTCCCGGATGGCTTCAATCCTACCAAACCCAACTTTTCATAAGTAGATAGGGGCATCATGCTCACACTTGCTCCTAAATCTAGTACTCCTTTAAGCACTCCACTATTCCCTATTGATATGGGAATCACAAAGCTTCTCGGATCTTCCACTTTCTGGACGTATGCTTCTTCAAACAACAATGCCTCATCTCTAGCTCCATCCTTCTTGACAAAACTACCTTCTTTAGCTTGCTCTGTGTGGCTTGGAAACTTCCCCTTTTCTTGCTTTTGAAGGGCCTCAGCAATTTGCCCCATTTGGGTCTCCAATTTCCCAAAAGATGCCTCTAGGTTGCCAAACCTTTGACCACTAGCTTGCATGAAGCTTGTCAAGGTATTTTCAGCTCGTTGGAAGCCTTGCATCATACCTCTCATTTCTTCATCAATATTTCGGCGAGGTTGGTACGAGCTTGGTTGAGCATTGTTGTTGTTGTTCCATTGGTTTCCTCCCCATTGATTTCCTCATTGGGGGAATCCTCCTTGTGATTGATATTGACGATAGCTTCCTTGTGAGCTACTTCCTTGAGTGTTCAACCCTTGCTGTGGATTCTGACGGTAACCCCCTTGTGAGCTACCTCCTTGATTGTACACCCCTTGTTGTTGGTTTCCTTGTTGTTGATTTCTTGGTGGTGGGTTTAGAATGTTGTTGTTATTTGACCAAGAAAGGTTTGGGTGGTTCCTCCACGGTTGAGCATAGTTGTTGGGATAGGAGTTATTGCCTTGTCCTTGAAATCCCATAGCTTGAACCTCCTCTTGCTCTTGACCTTGAAAAGTGTCCTCAAACCCTTCATTCTCATTGAATTGCCCGCTAGAGCTTCCTTCTTGCCTTCCTAGCAACTTAACTCCCGCCTTAGGAAATCCCATACTTTCAATATGAGAAGTTAAGGTCTCCACCTTCTTGTTTATCCTAGAGATTTCGATGGCGGCTTCCGTACTAGCATTCACATCAAACTTCCCACCTCGAATACTGTTGGCATTCCTTTGTTGAGAGTTTTGTGCCAATATCTCATAGATGTCGTAAATCTCCGAAGCGGTCTTGGTATCATAAGAACCTCCACAAGCGTTATCCACCAACACTTGGGAGAACCGAGTTAGACCCCCTTGGAAACAAGACACCTTGTATTCCTCAGTGAACATGTGAGGAGGACATTAGGCCACAAGGCGTTGATACCTCTCCCATGACTCATGAAATAGCTCCCCCTCACTCTCATAAAAATCGGCTATCTTCACCTTTAACTCCTTTGCTTTCCTAGCTGGAAAGAATCTGTTGAAAAACACCTTGCAAATTTGGCCCCAGCTTGTCAATGATCCCGGCCTAAGCCCCATGAGCCATGTCATAGCCGCATCCTTCATACAATACTGGAAGCAACGCATTTGCAACTGTTCACGTGTGAGCCGCATGATGGAGAAGGTCTCAATAATAGCACTATACTCCTTCATGAACTGGAGGCAGTCTTCATTCAGCTTCCCATGAAATGACGGCAATAGGTTGACGTGCATTGTCTTCAACTCATAACCCCTAGCAACCGGGTCTAGCACGATCGGTGATGGTTGGTTCCCGATATCTGGCAAGGCATACTCACCCATGGTCATCCTTTGACCACGGTTGGTTTGAGTCTCTTCCGTCATTTCCTCTCTCAAAGGAGCTTCGTCTTCCCTACCATGTTGTTGTCCTTCGGTACTCATAGCTTGACTTGGAATTGGTTCGAACTCTCTCACACGGCTAGTGCATTCTAGTGGGGAATGAACACATCTACCTAGAGATCTCCTACCGTGCATAAAACTGAGCACCTGAAAGAGGAATAAATAAAGAGATACAAGGAAAGAAAAAAAGTAAAAACAGCACTATGAACAAGTCACTAATCACAAAACAAAATATTAAACTAAAAATCTACAATATACCAATAAAATGTGAAGAAAAGTCAATCTATGTAATCAACGCTACCATTCCCCGACAGCGGCGCCATTTTGATGACTCGCTTTTTGTGTCGTTACCAAATTGCGAATTACCAAAAGAATGTTTATAAATTGAATCTTTACGCAAAATATTTTGAGTTTTGAAAACGAGTATTGTGGTAAGCTTATAATTCGTTCCACAGGGAATTAGAGAAATATGTTGATTTAATTAGCTAATCTATAAACAATAAAATAAATCATAAATGATGAATGAGTGTATGGTTTGTCAAACCATCAAACATACATACAAAATTAACCTAACTAAAAATATGGTGGTATGAAAAATAGAAGACTCACAATCTTGATAAGAAAAATGGATAAAATCAATTAATAAGATAGCTAGGAAATAGATTGATTAACAATTGAATGTGGGTAAGCTAACTAGCTACTTTAATGTACCAATCTCATTATGTTAACCACTTAGAGGCTTAGATTAGTGGGGTTGATATACCCACCACTAATCTATCCTATCCAATGGGTTCTTAATCACATAAGGATTGTCAATCCACATATGAATATATAACAAATTACTCCACTCAAGATGGCAATTAACAAGTGATATACAAGTCAATTATAATGAATGGAATCTAATTAATTTGAATGAATAGAACACATAAGAGATTCATTACAAGCTTAAGCTAAACCCACAACCAATTGATCCTCAAATCTATCCCCTAGATTAGGGGTTTAGTTACACATATTAGCAATAAATGAAAAGAAGTAAATAGTAAGGAAATAACCCTTGGGTGACCTTCTTTAAGCTTGATCCTCTTCTCCTCTATGCTCCTAAATGCAAGGAATGGAATATGAGGATATGTCTAGAATTGTGGATGTTTTGGTGGAAAGTGACTAAGGAAATTGGGTGGAGAAATGGTGGGGATAGGAATGATTGAGGGAAGGAATCAAGATTTGGTGTGAGTTTTTGGGTGGAAGAGATTAGTTCAAGGATAGAAAATGGAGGAATTTGAGAGATGATTAATGGAGGAAATGGAGATTGGTAGGAGAGAATAGGCTTGAATGGCTTGGTAAGGCTTGATAATTCAAATTGAAAATAGGGATGAATTTATAGTGTTTTCAAAATAGGTCAAGGATGGCTAATTACCAAAACACCCCTGTACTTGTCAAATTGCCATTTTGGCCCCTCTAGGGGGGCTTTCTGTAATTTGCCCACCAAAAACAGCCAATCAGAGAAGCACAGCAGTGAGGTCGCGGTTTGAACAAATGGCGACAAAGTGGCGACCAAGGGGCGAAGCAATCAGGTGTGGGAAATCATCTCCCTGTCGCCATGGCGAAAACGGAATGCCAAATGGCGACCCAAGGGCAAAATGGGAATTTAGGCGTGAATTGGGGCTTGAATTGGGTGAGAAGATTCCGGCAAAATGGATGCCCGGAAGTGGAACGAAGCAGCTGCCGGTCGATTGGGCATTTAATTCCGGTCGGAAACCGACCGGAAATAGGCCGAAAAATGGCCGGAAGAAGGAGAAGCAAAACGGCAGCGTTTGGGAAGGGCTGCTGCACGCGTGACCAGAAGGAAGAAGATGATGAACAGTGGGCTTGGGGGGTCTTTAGCAGTCAGGTGGGGTGTGTTTGGGCGCTGAAGGGCTGCAGCAACTGGGCAAGGGAGTGGCTTGTTTGGGCCACGTCTGATTTGGGCCCTCACTATGTGAAACGCACCGTTTCACTTAAGGTTGAAGTGGGCCGTTGTCTTGATTGGGCTTGAACTTGGGGTGCAATTAGCGGTAAGCTGGGCACGTTCAAAAGGTACCCCCACATTCAAAACGCACCGTTTCACTATGCTGATGTGGCGCTGCTTGCCTATTTGCATGGCAAATTGCAGAAAGCTCCCCTGTAATCTTCCAATATTACGATATCTTCAATAATCTTCCGATTTATTACAACTTTGCCCCTATTTTCCCAATATTACTTCAATGCCCTTCAATCTTATAAATACCTGAAAATACTTAATTAACACCATTAAATCACAGAACAATGCCCAAGAATCAAACAAAAGGAGAAGGAAATGGGGGCCAAAATCATACCAATTTTGGTTCAATCAAATACCCCCAAATTCATACCTTATTTGAAGAGGTCGCCATTTGTACCATCAAGGTCGCCATGGCGACCCTAAGTGGCGACCATGCCTTGAGTGCACTAGGTCGCCACTTGCAAGGGAGGTCGCCAGAGCGACCCCAAGTGGCGACCCCACCTGATTGTTTTTGTGACCTTCTGTCGCCATGGCGCTCAAGTGGCGACCTTCTGGTGCCTTTGGGAACTCTTCTGTCGCCATGGCGCTCAAGTGGCGCCCTCTTATGTCCAAGTGGCGAAAATGCCCTGTTTCTTCTCATTTGTGAGACATTTTCGCACAAGTCCTCCACCTTCATCTCAATTGCTTCTGAAACCTAATAAAACCTGAAACACTCAATTTAACAACATTAAACACGGGGAAATGCCCGAGAATCAAGCAAAAAGAAACGGAAATGAGGGCCAAAATCATACCAATTTTGGCCTGATCATTTAGGTAGGAGAGAAAATGAAGAGAAAAGGAATGGTGGAGAAAGGAGGTTTCTTGGTGGTCAAGAGTTGTCAAAAGAGGAAAAATAGTGATGTATTTATAGGTGTGAAAAGCTAGGGTATGAAATGGGTATGAAATGACAAGAATACCCCTCATGAATGCCAACACTGGAATTCCTACGCTGGAATTCCAACGTGGTCGCCACTTGTCCTTCTAGGTCGCCATGGCGACCTCAAATGGCGACCTCTCATGGGTTCTTCTGTCGCCATGGCGACCAAATGGCGACCAAGTGGCGACCATTCCCACTTTGGAATTCCTACGTTGGAATTCCTACGTGGTCGCCATTTGCAAGTGTAGGTCGCCATGGCGACCTCAAATGGCGACCATGAGATGCTTTGCAATTTCCTCTGTCGCCATGGCGACCATGTGGCGACTTTTCTTGCTCAAATAGCGAGAATGCCCTGTTTCACCTATTTGTGAGTCTTTTTGCACCAAATTCTTCATCTTCTTTGCAAATGCCCTTGAGTTCTAATAAAACCTGAAAACACTTAATTTACACCATTAAATCACGGGATAATGCCCAAGAATCGAACAAAAGGAGAAGGAGATGGGGACCAAAATCATACCAATTTTGGTTCGATCAGTTCCATTGATTTTTGAATTGGAATTCAAATTGATTTTCTAGGTTGATTTAGGGTTTAATATAACGTTTGATTTTATGGGTTGAATTCGAATTGGAACTCCATGTCGGTTTTAGGTGTTGTGGTGGTGGTGGTAGTGGTGGTGGTGGTAGTGGTGGTGGTGGTGGTCGACAGTGCTTGTGGTGGTGGTGGTGGTCGACTGTGCATGATGATGCTAAGTTTGGGTAATTTCTGGGTTTGTGTTTTGTTACGGTGGTGGTGGTTTTGCTTAATTGCTATGTAATTTATGGGTTTGTAGTGGTGGTGGTCGACGGTGGGTGGTTGAGCTTAAGGGTGGGTTTGTAATTAATAAAAAATATAATTTCCATAATTTTAATCATATCCCGTGTTGCACCAAACACAAGATTACCTATTTTTAATCCTATCCTGTGTTGCACCAAACACAGGAAAGCATTAAATTTTATCCAATCCTATCCCATCCAATCCTATCCTATCCTATCCTATCCTATCCTATCCCATGAAAATTATCCTATCCTATCCCGCGCACCAAACGTGCCCTATATGTATATTTATCTGAATTCTTCTTGGCATATAAATATATTATATCTTGGCAGAATTCTCATTTAATATAATATCTTTATATGACCAATTCTACCTGCCATATATATTATATTATTACGCCTGAATTCTTGCCTATATCCAATATATATGCCGCCTGAATTCTTGCCTATATCAAAAATATATGCTGCCTGAATTCTTGCCATATATATTATATATTTAAACCCTATTCCAACTCTTTAATGTATTTGTGACTATATAAAAGACATCCTAATTTAACTAGATAAATAAATCACTTATTTATCTACTTACCAAATAAAGTCTTTTATATTTAATATACTACTACCAATAGTATAACACTAAGAAACATATTTCCTAGTCAGAAAAAGATTTTGATTATTAATTAAATAATTAATCAATCAATTAATTAATTTCCATTTAATCAAATAATAAAATAAAATAATATATTTAGACTATTATATAAGCCTTGATGCCCATACACTAAGTGATCAAGCCAAAATTGGTATGATTTTAGCACTCATTTTCGATTCTTTTAGCTTGATTCTCAGGCATTTCCCCATGTTTAATGTTGTTAAAATGAGTGTTTCAGGTTTTATCAGGTTTCGAGAGCAATTGGGATGAAGTGGAGGACTTGTGTGGAAAATGGCTCACAAATGGGAAGAAACAGGGCATTTTCGCCACTTAGACATGAGGAGGTCGCTACATGGGCACCATGGCGATAGAGGAATGTATAGAGCTTCAGAAGGTCGCCATTTAGGCGCCACTTGGTCGCCATGGCGACAGAAGGTCTCCAAAAGAATCAGGTGGGTCGCCACTTGAGGTCGTCATGGCGACCACCCTTGCAAGTGGCGACCTCCTTCAAACAAGGCAAGGTCGCCATGGCGACCTCGAGGTGCAAGTGGCGACCTCTACATCATTTGCTCATGGTCTCCACTTGCTAGATGGCGACAAAGATGATTTTCATGGCGACCTTCTCATCTAATCGTTTTACGCACCAGGGTCGCCATAGCGACCAAATAGTGAACTTGGCACCACATCAGCGAATCAAGCAGTTATCAGTACATGTCCAAGAGTGTGTATAAATAGAACGACTTTCCATCTTCAAAGGATCCGAATTCTAAGAAAGAGAGCAGAGAATACATTTTTGAGATCTAGCTTTTCAGCCATGGCACACCATTCCTCATCCTCCATTTCTCTCCTTGAACTCATCTAATCCATCCAAACATCAACACAAAGCCTTGATTCCTTCCCTACGTCATTCCTCATCCCACCATTTCTCCACCAAAATCCTTAGTCACTTTCCACCAAAACACCCACATTCCAAGACATATCCTCTACTTCCATTCCTTGCATCTAGGAGCATAGAGGAGAAGAAGGATCAAGCTTAAAGAAGGCGACCCAAGGGTTATTTCCTTACTATTTACTTCTTTTTGTTTATTGCAAATATGTGTAACTAAACCCCTAATCTAGGGGATAGATTTGAGGATCAATTGGTTGTGGGGTTAGCTTAGCTTGTAATGAATCTCTTATGTGTTCTATTCATTCAAATTAATTAGATTCCATTCATTATAATTGACTTGTATATCACTTGTTAATTGCAATCTTGAGTGGAGTAATTTGTTATATATTCATATGTGGATTGACACTCCTTGTGTGATTAAGAACCCATTGGATATGATATATTAGTGGTGGGTATATCAACCCCACTAATCTAAGCCTCTAAGTGGTTAACATAATGAGATTGGTACATTAAAGTAGCTAGTTAGCTTACCCACATTCAATTGTTAATCGATCTATTCCTTAGCTATCTTATTAATTGATTTTATCACTATTCTTATCAAGGTGTTGAGTATTCTATTTTTCATAACATTTTTGTGTATTTTCATTTTAGTAGTTAGCATTGGTGGTTTTAGAAACCACACATCTATCAAACACTATGATTTATTTTATTGTTCAAAGATTAGTCAATTTATCTAATTAACACTCCATTCCCTGTGGAACGAACTTGCTCACTATTTTGCTATCAAATCACATTTTAGAAGGATTAAGTGGCTTAAAAGAGTTTTCAAGAATCAACCAAAAAACTATATTACTATTTTGTTGAGTACACAAACGACCTCATCAAAAATGGCGCCACTGTCGGGGAATGGTAGCATTGATTACATAGATTGACTTTTCTTCACATTTTATTAGTATATTTTAGATTGTTAGTTTAGTATTTTGTTTTGTGGATATTGACTTGTTCATAGTGTTGTTTTTACTTTTTTCTTTCCTTGTATCTCTTTATCTATTCCTCTTTTAGGTGCTCATTTTTATGCACGGTAGGAGATCTCTAGGTAGAGGTGTTCATCCCCCACTAGAAGGCACTAGCCGTGTGAGAGAGTTCGAAGCAATTCTAGGACAAACTATGAGTACTGAAGGACAACAACCTAGGAGGGAGGACGAAGGCCCTTTGAAGGAGGAGATGACAGAAGAGACTCAAACCAACCGTGGCCAAATGATGACCATGGGAGAGTATGCCCTGCCAGATATCGGGAACCAACCATCGCCTATCGTGTTAGACCCGATTGCTAGGGGTTATGAGTTGAGGACAATGCACGTCAACCTCTTGCCGTCATTTCCGGGGAAGTTGAATGAAGACTGCCTACAGTTCATGAAGGAGTACAGTGCTATTATTGAGACCTTCCCCATCATGTGTCTCTTGCGCGAACAATTGCAAATGCGTTGCTTCCAGTATTGTATGAAGGATGCGGCTATGACATGGCTCATGGGACTTCAGCCGGGGTCATTGAAAAGTTGGAGTCAAATTTGTAAGGTGTTCTTCAATAGATTCTTTCCGGCTAGGAAGGCGAAGGAGTTGAAGGTCAAGATTGCGGACTTTTATGAGAGTGAAGGGGAGTTATTTCATGAGTCTTAGGAGAGGTATCAACGCCTTGTGGCCTAATGCCCCCCTCACATGTTCACTGAGGAATATAAGGTGTCTTGTTTCCAAGGAGGTTTCACTCGGTTCTCCCAAATGTTGGTGGATAACGCTTGTGGAGGTTCATATGACACCAAGACCGCCTCGGAAATCTATGACATTTATGAGATGTTGGCACAAAACTCTCAAAAAAGGAATGCCAACAGTATTCGAGGTGGGAAGTTTGATGTGAATGCTAGTATGGAAGCCGCCATCGAAATCTCAAGGATAAACAAGAAGGTGGAGACCTTGACTTCTCATATTGAGACTATGGGGTTTCCGAAGGCGGGAGTGAAGTTGCTAGGAAGGCAAGAAGGAAACTCTAGCGGACAATTCAATGAGAACAAAGGGTTTAAGGACACCTTTCAAGGTCAAGAGCAAGAGGAGGTTCAAGCTATGGGATTTCAAGGACAAGGAAGCAACTCCTATTCCAACAACTATGCTCAACCATGGAGGAACCATCCAAACCTTTCTTGGTCAAACAACAATAACATTTTGAACCCACCACCAAGAAATCAACAATAAGGAAATCAACAACAAGGGATGTACAATCAAGGAGGTAGACCATAAGGAGGATAACCCCAAGGAGGAAACCAATGGGGAGGAAACCAATGGAACAACAACAACAATGCTCAACCTAGCTCGTATCAACCTCGCCGAAATATTGATGAAGAGATGAGAGGAATGATGCAAGGTTTCCAAAGAGCCGAGAATACCTTGACAAGGTTCATGCAAGCTATTGGCCAAAGGTTTGGCAACCTAGAAGCATCTTTCTGGAAATTGGAGACCCAAATGGGGCAAATTGCCGAGGCCCTTCAAAAGCAAGAAAAGGGGAAGTTTCCAAGCCATACCGAGCAAGCTAAGGAGGGAAATTTTGTTAAGAAGGACGGAGATAAGGATGAAGCTATGTTGTTTGAGGAAGCATATGTTCGGAAAATGGAAGATCCTGGAAGTTTTGTAATTCCCATATCAATTGGTGATAGTGGGGCGCTCAAAGGAGTACTTGACTTGGGAGCCAGTGTGAGTATGATGCCCTTATCAACTTATGAGAAGTTGGGTTTGGTAGGATTGAAACCAACCGGGAAGAAACTCATGTTAGCGGATCAAACTTCACTAACGTCATGTGGTGAGGTAAGGGATGTTCCAATTGTCATTGACGGAATAGTAGTGTTAACAGATTTTGTGGTACTCGACATTGGTGTAAAATCAAATGATGTTAGGGAATGGCAAGTTCTTCTCGGTAGACCATTCATGGCTACCGCTCAAATGAAGATCGATGTTTGTAAAAGAAGAGTTTGTATGCATGCATTTGAGAAAGAACTTGAGATTGACATCACCATGTGCAATGATGACCTAAAAAGCATTGGGATTTGCTATGTGGTAGAGGTACAGCCACAGAGGACAAAGGGTAGAAAAGTAGGTGATTTAGTACAAATGTATGAGAAGAGTAGCCAAGAAGAGGAAGTTGAGAGCATAGGTGACCTGAGATTGAAGGACTTAAGAATGTCAACCAAGAGCTTATGCTTGAAGTGGAAGTGCTCAAGGCGGAAAAGTATGTTCTAGAGAAGAAGGTTGAGGACTTAGCAAGGAAAAATCATAAGCTTAAGAAGATCAATGTGGCTCTCACCATGGAAAATGAGGTGACGGTGAAAGAGCTTGAGGATTTGGCTAAGCTCACCGAAGAATTTGAGGAAGAGTCCTCAAGAAAGATGAGAAAGGCCCTCATGAGTGTAGATGCCAAGAACAAGGCACTTGAGGAGTTGAATGAGGAATTGAGCAAGAGGGAGATATCCTTGAAGGTTGCTAAGGTGAAGGAGTGCGACTATTTGGTGGAGATCGATCGGATTGATCAAGCCATCAAGGAACTCACCAATGACAGTCCATCAAGTCCTCAACCTCCAATGCAAAAAGGGAGATTTCCTTCATACCCTTTAACTTGTTATTTTTGTCATAAGAAAGGTCATATTAAGTCTAGGTGTTTTGAATTCTTGAAGCATGCTAATCATGATAGAACTAAACCTAGAATGAGATCTAACCATGTTAAGAAAATTTGGGTTAGAAAGGACTTGGTAAATCAAGTCCGGGATGAGTCCATGGGTCCAATTTGGGTAGTCAAGAGGAAAATGAATGATGACATAGTTGACTTGGGTGATGAGCATCATGGTTCCATTTCGCATGGTAGGATGCAGTAGTATGATTTGCATTTTGTTTCTACATTTCATGCCATGAATAAAATGATTGTGTTTTAATTTTGCTTGTTGTGTGTTTCTTTTGTTTTCTTTGTTTTTCTAATAAGTGTCCATCTATTCTTGCTAGTGGTTTGTATTGTGAGCTTATTTGTGTATTGTGTTTCACTGCAGATTCTGATAAAAATGCACTCGGAAAAGGACTTCAAGTGACTATCGCAGTTTGGTCACCATTTGCAAATGGCGAGCTCACAAGTGGCGACCTCACTTACAAGAGGAATTCAGGGGTCGCCACTTACATGGTCGCCATGGCGACCACATGTTGCAAATGGCGACCTTCATAGACCTGGTGTGGTCGCTATTTGGTCGCCATGGCGACCTAACTTGTGCAAATGGCGACCACATGCAAATTGCCAAAATCCTTCTTGGTCGCCATTTGGTCGCCATGGCGACCGAGAGACACAAATGGCGACATAGGGCGTCATGCTATAAGTGTGCAACTCAAACAGAATGCCGCTTACAATCAAAATTCTCCCTTCTCAAACTCTCTCAATTCCTAAGCTATGGCACGCACGTAATCATCAAATCCGGTAAGCAATCACTCTAGTTCTTCAATTCTTTTCATCAAATCCTTCCTAAATTGCATCTAGAAACACTAAGGGTGGTTTTGAGTTTGATTTGAAGTGAATAGTGCATAGGATTGGAGTTTGAGTGGTTTGATTCGTATAGAAGTGATTGTGGTAGTGTTGAAGTAGTTTTGATTGATTGTGGTGCACTCGGAGAGTGCCAGATTGGTATAGAAGCACCGTTGTGCTGCCGGATTTTTGACAGGAATTTTCAGTTACTAGTGTTGTGAAACCATGGCTCTTAAGATGAAATTGCCAAGCAAGGGAGGCAAGGGTAGCAAGACCCCCACTCCTAAGAGGAAAGTGGTCCCAAAATGCAAACTAAATAGGAATTTTGATGATAGATTAGAGACATTTGCTGAGAAGAAGATGTGGCCTGAGAGGGGCATAGATTTGGAGAGTTTAAGGAATACCCCTGTCCCAACAATAGTGAATGACATGGGATGGGGAGGATTAGCAGCCACTCCTCCACACTACAATGAGAGTTTGGTGAAGGAGTTTTATGCGGGAATGAATCCTTGGGAGTATATGAGGGGTGGTCCTATTCTAGTGAGAGGGGTTCCGATTTACCTGATTGCAACAGACATCAACATCTACTTTGGGACAACTCTATTGGATTTTGAGGAACTCCGTGAACAGATGGTGGAAGGGATTACCACAAATCCCTTGTATGTGAAGAATTTAGTGGAGTTTGCAAACACCATGACCATCAATCCTATGACTATTTGGATGGCAAAGAGATTCCCTCTCAGGCAGTCAAACTTGAAGATTGAGCACGCCTTTTGGCACATCTTCCTCAATTCTTCCCTCAGGCCAGTTTCCCACAGATCCACTGTTCCATTTGAGGTAGCTAGGATTCTGCATAGTATCATTGAGAGGCAGCCTATTGATGTGGGTATTATTGTGAAGATGGAGATTCAGCGGATTTGGAGGAATGAATCAGAGACAGATATCCTCTATTTCCCATGTTTGATCATAGAGGCTTACAAGTTGGCGGGTGTAGATGTATCCGGGGACATTCTTAAGCCCCCCATGTCAGATATGGACTTGACCACTTGGCGACGCTTGATGATAAAGCGTGGGGAGATACCAACTGGTGGGAAACGTAGGAGAGTGCAGGGTTCAGAGGCTGGCACTAGTGTTAGGGAAGAGTTTGAGAGAGTTATTCCTGATGAGGACCGTGATGATGATGATGATGAGGAGGTTCCTATTTGTGATGACCCTAGGCAGCCTTTAGGTCTTCGGATTCTGGATGGAGTAGAGCACATTATGAAAACTCAGACTGGTGATTTCAATATTCTTCATGCTGACAAGCTTGTGATAGAAGAACGGTAGAAGGCCTTAGAGGATAGACAGCTGAAGTTGGAGAGTCTGATTCAGGATTTGAGTGAGACTGTTGTCATGGGATTTACAGACCTCCGCCATGATCTGAGGCTCACCCCATATGTTATGAGGCCGAAGAAGACTACCACAGGGACTCCACCTATTCCTACCGTAGCTTCAAGAGCCTAACTTTATCTTTCAGACTGCACAGTCTGTTGCTGAGGAGGCAGCACAATTGGAGGAAGCTATGACCCACTCCATGACAGATCAGGGGCCTCGTTATACGGGAGGACCTCCCATTGATGAGGAGGCTACGCATAGGAGAAGGAGAAGGAGAATGAGAGAGGAGCAGTCTAGGAGAGTGGCGATAGCAAAAGAGCAGAGACGGAAGGACCCGAAGGGGAAAGGTAGAGTTGAGCATGATAAGGATGAGAAGGAGAAGGAGGATTAGTAGGCATCCTAGTATTTCTAGGACTTATTTTAGTCTCCCATCTTTTGCATTTTCTATCGCCTTATTTGGATATTGCTAGCATTATGTTTTTACCCTTGGATTATTTTGTTGGATATTTTAGTTTGATTTATGCTTATTTGCATTTCTTTTCTTTTTGCTCTATATTTTTCCTTTATTGCCTTTATTTTGTTTCCGCATAGAATAAGGGTGTGGATTGGATTTTGGTAGTGGATTTGGGACATTTGTGCCTTATTGATATATGTTGTTGTTTGGATTTTGTGAATGGATGGATGAGAGGGCAATATGCCGGATTATTGATATATTTTGTTTTTGCCTCTGCTTGTTGGATTATTGCTTGAAACTTGTTGGGTTGCGCTTGTTGTCGTTATTTATACCACCCATGAACATTGAGGACAATGTCCAATTTAGGTTTGGGGGTACATTTGTGCAACGCCATGATGCTTGGTTTTCAAATTGTGTGCCAAATTTTTTGAAATTTTTTTGTGATATTGCCATATTTGAGCATGCTTTGCTTGTGGAGATTGTTCTTTACATGATGTAGTGAGGAATTGTGCATCTTTGCTAGTGTTTGGTTTAGATTAACACCATGCCACTTAGGGTGTCATTGAACAAAGTGCATTAATCTTTTTCTCTTAATGTTGAGTGAATTATCAAATTTGCTTGAAGGCTAAGAATTAATAGTGGAGATTCCCGTGAGGATCACAAACACAGCCTGTAAAAAGCATATGTTGAGTTGTAAAACATTCACTCTTTAAACACTCACTCTCAAACACTCATACTAGCATATATTGGTCTCATTTGCACTAAATGTTGTTTGCCATAGAATATTATGGACTGCTTGTGGATGCCTTATTTTGCTTAGTGGACAAGCCTTTAGAAATGATTTTAGGCGATGCATGTGAAAAACTACTATTGGCCCAAACACTTCCAACCAATGTGAATATGTGTGCTCCCGAGCCCCTTTGAAGCCAAACACATTTTAAGCCTTTCATTCATGAACCACATCTACATGAACCTTATAGCCTTATGATAATTGACTTACCTTGACCAAATGATTTACTAAGGCTTAGGAAACCAATGTAAAATTTTGAACTTGTAAATGTAAGGTGTATACCTAGGCATGTAAATGTGTGCAAAGAGTCTTGCAAAGCAAGAATGTTTGAAAAGAAAAATTTAAAGAAAAACAAAATCTTGAAAAGAGTGTGAAAAGAAAAGAAAATGAAAAGCATGCAAAAAAAAAAAAGGATTGGCAAGCAAAAAAAAAAGAGAACCAAGAAATTCGGCACAAATGGCCTAGAAAAGAAAAGAAGTAAATGAACTACTCAAGTTGAAAATAAGAGTAGCATACACATGTATAATTGTGAGCCTGGACACCTTGAAGTGTGAACATTATGTGTGAAACTTGTGGAACTAAAAATTAGAATGTATGCCTTAATGTAATCATTTGGTTCCTTGATATCCATTTTTCCCATTCTTTGTTTCACTATAACCTTAGGCCCCATTACAACCAAAGAAAAGACCTTCATGATCTTTAGGATTGTCCATTTGTACAATTTGGTTGATGCATGTTCTTTCTAATTCATGGCTTGCAATTCCATTCATGAGACCACTTTTCAGGAAATTGCGTTTTTAATGATTATCATGTGCAATCAATTAGATGCCATAACATGAATTCATATTGCACATGTATGATATTGAGTGAACCCAGGAGTCTTGGAGAAAAGAAGAGAGAATCCAGAAAGGTTTAGTATCAAAGCGAATTACATTCTAAACTAAATAGCACCTTTGCTTTGAAGCTTTGGCATTTTGAATGTGAGATCGCATTGCGTACAATCATGTCTAAGGGTGGCACGTTTTTAATCTTTATTTGACATACTCTTACATGTTGAAATCCTCACTATGGCATATGAAAATGTACACAAATACTATGTACGAGCTCGGGTGTCTTTTAAAAACGACATAGAGGGTGTGTGAAAGGGTTGTTAATCCGTTATTACCAAATTTTCGGATTAGTCAATATTACAAATATAACCCAATTCACAAAACAATAATCAAGTGTAATAAGGTGCGGAATTATAAATGACACTTGATATTTACGTGGAAACCCTCACGGGAAAAACCACGGGCTGTATAGTGCGCCACACTCGAACCTCGAATCCACTAAATGTGTAATGATTACAACCTAATCCCGATCAATAATCAACACACCTACCTAATCCCGGTATAAGTGAACCTTGTCCAATTGCTTGTGTGACCACCTAATCCCGGTGTACGGCCTAATCCCGGCCTATCACAACAAGACTTCAATTGCTTGCGATCTAAGCAACCTAATCCCGGAAGCTACACGCAAGACTTACTTCTCAATGAAGAGATTACAACCTATGTGAATATATGATAATATTCAATGAGCAAATAAAGCTAGGTAACCTTAGATGCTTATCTAGGATGATTAGATAACAATTAATGCAATCCTAGATGTCAATAGCTAAATGACATGTCATAAAGCTTAGCAAATCATAGATAAAATATCCTACATGTTGCTATCACAATACATCACACATACATGTCAACACAACAATCTCTATTTTGTATCTAGAATATATTCTAAGAGCATACAAATAATATAAGAGATTTCTTTGATAAATAAAACACTAAGCTTAGATGAGATTAGTGAAGAACATACCAAAGGATGTGTGTTGACCAAAACCCATGCAAGCAAGCATCCTAACTATGCTAGAAAATGCTAGATGATATTTAGATGCATATGTGAAAGGTTTTAAGTGTGTAAAAATGAGTTCTTGATTTGATTTTCTCTCAAAAATCTATCTTTCAAGTTTAGAGTTCTTTTAGAGTCAGAGAACTAAGTTAGAGAAATGAGAAAGTATGATATTTATAGGCATCAAGAACAGGGCAAGTGAAAAGACCAAAATGCCCTTGAAATCACCGATCGGCGGTTTCATTCTGCGGTCGTGGCCGCAGAATGTAACCGCCGAATTGAACCCGAGAAGCAGGGGATCATTCGGCGACCAGATTCGGCGGTCAAGCAAAACCGCAGATCAAAACCCAAAATGAAACCGACCTTAAAATATCTGATTCGGCGGTTTCAATTCGGCGGCTAGGCCGCCGATTAAACCGCAGAATCAAACCCGAGAATAATAAATGCATCAGGTCAATTCGGCGGTTTCGATTCGGCGGCCTGACCGCCGATCGTAACCGGGATCCAATCCAGAGCTATCTGGAATCAAATGGCGGTTTTATTCGGCGGTCGTGGCCGCCGATCAAACCGCCGTTTCACCAATGATGGTGAAACAAAGGGAGAAGCCAAGGGCATTCTCCGAAGGCGATCTTCGCGCAAAACCAAGCACATTATCGTGCAAGCGCGGACGTTTCCGAACATATTCGGGAAACGAATTACACGACACAAACAAACACACAACAAGATATAATCAAACAAAGTGCTAGTGTGTAATGTGACATGTGAAGAGAATGCACACATATGCAAGTATGCTAAGTGTGTGTGTGCTTCTAGATCTCTTCAAAGAAAACTAAGCACAAGAAATATACCTTTGAGTGCTTGTCACCATGAGGTCTTGAATAGGGCCTTTGATGTTGGTCTTCCATCACCTAATCTACCCTTACAATTCAAACCCCAACTTGTGGTTTGTCCACGAAATAAGCCAATCAATAATGGGAATCCTTACAGCATAACTGTTTTAATCTCTTCATTTTGGCTTCGCACATTGACAATGAAAGTAATAACCTTTGAATTATCTCAATGCATGTCTTTGGGGGTTGCTTGTGATTGTTTTGCTCGAGGACTAGCAAAAGATTGGTTTGGGGGTATTTGATCAAGCCAAAATTGGTATGATTTTAGCCCTCATTTCCAATTCTTTTAGCTTGATTCTCAGACATCTCCCCGTGTTTAATGTTGTTAAAATGAGTGTTTCAAGTTTTATCAGGTTTCGAGAGCAATTGGGATGAAGTGGAGGACTTGTGTGGAAAATGGCTCACAAATGGGAAGAAACAGGGCATTTTCGCCACTTAGACATGAGGAGGTCACTACATGGGCACCATGGCAACAGAGGAATGTTCAAAGCTTCAAAAGGTCGCCATTTAGGTGCCACTTGGTCGCCATGGCAACCACCCTTGCAAGTGGTGACCTCTTTCAAACAAGGCAAGGTCCCCACTTATGGTCGCCATGGTGACCTTGATGCTGCAAGTGGCGACCCCTTCACACTTTGCAGGGTCGCCACTTATGGTCGCCATGGCGACCTCGAGGTGCAAGTGGCGACCTCTACATCATTTGCTCATGGTCGCCACTTGCTAAATGGCGAGAAAGATGATTTTCATGGCGACCTTCTCATCTAACCGTTTTACGCACCAGGGTCGCCATAGCGACCAAATAGTGAACTTGGCACCACATCAACGAATCAAGCAGTTATCAGTACATGTCCAAGAGTGTGTATAAATAGAACGACTTTCCATCTTCAAAGGATCCGAATTCTGAGAAAGAGAGCATAGAATACATCTTTGAGATCTAGCTTTTCATCCATGGCACACCATTCCTCATCCTCCATTTCTCTCCTTGAACTCATCTAATCCATCCAAACCTCAACACAAAGCCTTGATTCCTTCCTTACATCATTCCTCATCCCACCATTTCTCCACCAAAATCCTTAGTCACTTTCCACCAAAACACCCACATTCCAAGACATATCTTCTACTTCCATTCCTTGCATCTAGGAGCATAGAGAAGAAGAAGGATCAAGCTTAAAGAAGGTGACCCAAAGGTTATTTCTTTACTATTTACTTCTTTTCATTTATTGCAAATATGTGTAACTAAACCCCTAATCTAGGGGATAGATTTGAGGATCAATTGGTTGTGGGTTTAGCTTAGCTTGTAATGAATCTCTTATGTGTTCTATTCATTCAAATTAATTAGATTCCATTCATTATAATTGACTTGTATATCACTTGTTAATTGCAATCTTGAGTGGAGTAATTTGTTATATATTCATATGTTGATTAACACTCCTTGTGTGATTAAGAACCCATTGGATATGATAGATTAGTGGTGGGTATATCAACCCCACTAATCTAAGCCTCTAAGTGGTTAACATAATGAGATCGGTACATTAAAGTAGCTAGTTAGCTTACCCACATTCAATTGTTAATCGATCTATTCCTTAGCTATCTTATTAATTGATTTTATCACTATTCTTATCAAGGTGTTGAGTATTCTATTTTTCATAACATTTTTGTGTATTTTCATTTTAGTAGTTAGCATTGGTGGTTTTAGAAACCACACATCTATCAAACACTGTGATTTATTTTATTGTTCAAAGATTAGTCAATTTATCTAATTAACACTCCATTCCCTGTGGAACGAACTTGCTCACTATTTTGCTATCAAATCACATTTTAGAAGGATTAAGTGGCTTAAAAGAGTTTTCAAGAATCAACCAAAAAACTATATTACTATTTTGTTGAGTACACAAACGACCTCATCACTAAGATAGGCCCATATATTATTTTTTTCATTTTATTAAATCCATTGGACATTTAATTAAATGGCCCACATGTGAACTAGACTTATTCTTACTAAAAGAAACAAGTTCACTTACCTTAATATAATTCTAGATGGACCCATAATTAGTCTAGGAGAATATATCAAGTGATTCATGCAAGTCCGTGTGGGTTGGGGATCTTGGCGGGCCTATCTAAATTTAAGCTCCAATAGACATAACCCAATCACAATCAACAAATGATTCACTTAGGTTCAATCTATTAATTTTAGTTCATTCCACTAAAGAACTAAAATTGCACTCTTAAATAAAGATGGAATAAGTAAATGATTCTCATTCATACCCTAGACAATCTTATAGGAGATAGTGAATCATCATGAAGAATATCAGTAATCGCTAAGAGCTCATAGACCACCTATAGCTCTCAAAGTTACCATATTTACTCATATGACCAAACTTTGAGCTTGGATATATATTATGACTTGTCCAGAAGTCATCTTTCAATAGTCACTATTGAAAACTCAACGTTAAGATTTAATATCCAAAACCTCAAAACATCCATATGATGATATTCTATTCACATTTAATAAATGGGGCCACGATGTCCATATCTATAAATGAAGTCCTTTATCGATTAGCAAATGAATACCACCAAACTATCGAGGATAGACTTTGCTATATAATCGTACTCATTGATAGCTCAAATAATAACACTTGTAAGCATAAGTCCATCATTTATCTCAAGATTAAGATAGACTCTTCGATTGTCCCGATAATGAAAAGACTTTTATCTATTGACGGTTCTAGATAAAGTATTTCATTGTGATCTAGTTCAATGCACTAGATTTTAGACTCATCATAACACATTTGATCCCACTCAAATGCTAAAAGAATTCTACAACTTTAACAAGATAAAGGTGCCCAACCTTTAGCTTAACCTGTGAACGTTATTCAAGACTATCTAAAGAATTGTGTCTACCTCATACATATCCAGATGTATGAATAATTCTTTTTTTCACATAGTCTTTTGACCTTATGATTATTTACTTTGACAATTATAATTATAAATGCTATAAGATTTTGTTAAAAACAGAAATCACTTTATTAATATGATTAGATTGATATTATACTCTTGCTATTGAGCATAATCCCAACAACTAGGCCTGACTCGGTTCCGGTTCGAATAGGAGGAACCGGTCGGAATCGGAACCGGGAAAACCAAAATCGGAATCGGTTTTCCAGTTCTGGTTCAAGAACCGGAACCGGAACCGGAACTGGAACTGGTCTAACCCGATTTCGGTTCCAAAAATTTTGGAACCGGCCGGTTCGAACCGGATTCCGGTTCCGGTTCGGAAACGGCCGGGTTTTTTTTTTTTTTTTTTTTACAAAATATTACATTTTATTTATAAAAAAAATAAAATATTAGAAAGGACATTGTAAAGTATTGAGCCATGGCCCACAACCCTTGTCTAAGTAATTATATTTTCCATTACCTTATCCTCCTTTTTATATAGGTTAGGCATCTCATTCACTTATCTGGTTTTTCAATGTGGGATGTGGGATAAGAGATAAAAAGTCATACTATGCATTTTTAACAAATATTTATCAATTTTTTTTCCTTTAATTTAAAACTATTTGTTAAAAAATGCATAATATTTTAAGTTTTAAGGAAAAAAAAATTGATAAATATTTGTTAAAAATGCATAATATGACTTCTTATCCCTTATCCCACATCCCGCATTGGAAAAATAGAGAAGTGAATGAGATGCCTAACCTATATAAAAATGAGGAGAAAGGAATGTAAAACATATTTATTTGGACAAGGGTTATGGGCCATGGCTCAATACTCTACAATGTCTTTTCTAACATTTTATTTTTTTATAAATAAAATATAATATTTTGTAATGTTAAAAAAAAAAAAAAAAATCCGGTTCGAAACCGGCAGAACAGGAACCGGAACAGGAACCGGAACCGAAACCGGAACCGAACCGAACCGAACCGAAACCGGAACCGCGTCAGGCCTACCAACAACACCTAGATCAAGCATAGCTTTTTCTTGTCACTTTCCACCTATTGTTATGTTAATGATAAAGCTCCCCGAATCTTTTAACTTCGGAGGAAGTCTCTTTTGAATAACTGCACGTGCATTCTTATCAAGCCTTTCCTGATTCTTTGACCTAAATCGATACTTCTCCTTATTCAATTCTTTAAAGAACTTCCCGTATGTTGGCATCTTTTGAATTGCGTCCAGAAGAGGTAAGTTGATATTCATCTTAGAGAGCACATCGTAAATATTCTTGAAAGATTGCTCCATTTTGTCTTTCCTTAACCCCCCCTAGAGGAAAACGGGAGCTAGGAAGCTTGTTGTTGCTAGGATCCGCCTTTGGTGTCTCCACCTTATCCTCTTCCTTAGTAATCAGAACTTCTATTTCTTCTCAATTTCTATCACAAGGTGTTTTGTTGCTTTCATCAATGGCTTCCTCATTTCTCCCATTGTTCATTACTCTACCACTTCTCAAAATGGCTCTAGCACTACCTAGATTGAATGAATCCCTTGAGCTTTCGATCCCTCTATTCAAAACCTTATCCGCAATCTTTCCCATGTGTCCTTTAATTCTCTTTATTGACTTCTTTAACTTAGAGAGCCTATCTTGACTAGCTTCCATAAACCCATTCAACAATTTCTCATAAGTTGCTTGTGTATCTTGGAGATTCCTCTTCATCTCATCTTCTATGTCTCCTTCTTGCAATCTCATATCCTGGGCCTCTCTAACTTGACTTTCCGTTACCCTTGAGGCTCTTGAGGCAAATGATGCCATTTCCTCATTGAAACTTGCCATTTGTGAGGCAAGAGGATCCATATCCTAAAACTAGAGCAAAAACAAAATATCAAAACGTAAAGAATTCTGATGAAACTAAATTTTAGCAAAACTTTAACAAAATAAAATAACACAAACTAATTACTAACAAACTAAACTACAAAGAAAAGTTAATCAATTCAACAATCGCTACAAACTCCCCGACAGCAGCGCCATTTTTGATGAAGTCGTTTTGTACTCTTCAAAACAATGTTTTTATGTGATCATTTGAAAACCATGCTTAACCACTTAGGAATCCTTTTAGGATGTAAAATTTAGTAAAATGGTAAGCAAAGATTCGTTCCATAGGGAATTAGAGTAATACATTAGATTGATTAACTAATCTATAATGCAATAAAGTAAATAATAATAAATGGATAGTTTTGTGGTTTGATAAACCACCAAACATGCAAGTAAAGTAAAAGTAACTGATAGGAAAAATAGAATGCTCAACAATCTTTGATAAGAGTAATGAGATGTAAACAATTAAGAGAGATGTTAGGGAATTGATGGAGTTGCAAGTGGATTATGGACAATGCTTTTCAAGCTACTTTAATGGACCAATCTCTTATATGTTAACAATTTGTATTCTTAGATGTGTTTAGGTCATCACTATGAACCTTAAACATCTTCCCACCAAAATGCATAACTGATTAAGGAGAGGGGGTCAAGTTGGGATTGGTTTGTTACAAATCAAGGTTTAGATTATTATGGTTTATATACCCTCCAATAATCTATCCTATTGACTATGTTCCTAATTAATAAAGGGTGTCAATCCAAGATTGATTACATAACAAATTATCCTAAACAAGAGTATAATCAACTAGTGGGTATACAATGCCAATCATATAATGAATAGGATCTAGTTATCAAGTGAATAGAACACAAATATAGATTCAAATACAATAGCTTAAGCAAAACCCAAATCCAACTATTCCTCACATCTGTCCCTTAGATTAGGGGTTTAGTTACACATAGTTACAATCAATAAGCAAGAAAGTAATAGATAAGGAAATCACCCTTGGGCCTCCTTCTTTAATGCTTCCTCCTTCCTTTCCTTAGATGCTTCTAGTGCAAAGAGTGGTAGATGAGGATGTGTCTAGATGGATGGATGTCTAATAGTAAGTGACAAAGGTATTGGGATGTAGAGAATGGGAAGAGAGGAATGGTTTGGTGAAGTAATCAAGATTTTGTGTTGAGTTTTTGGATGGAAAAGGTAGTACAAGATTAGAAATGGAAGAAGTTGAATGTGTGAAGTATAGAGGAGAATGCTAGGTCTAAACTTTGTATATTTCATTCTTAGAACTATGCTTGGATCTTCATTCAACTTGGAAGAGAAGAATATATATAGTGGCTCTCGGATTTGTACTGTTAACTACCGAAAATGCTAATGTGGCAGGGTGTCGCGGTATGTTGTCTCTATAGCGACGCCATCGTGGCAAATGGTTACATATTCTGAGATTCGATTGTTGCGGCCATTCTTATCTTTTTTGTAGTTGTGACGACAACGACATTAGAAAGGTGACAAAGAGACCTAAGATTATGAGAGTGGTCGTTGTTTGGTCACATGACAACACAAGTAGCGACACAAGACCTGATCATTTCCTTTGGTTTCATCTTCTCTGTCGTGGTTTGGCTAAAGAGTGACACTTCACAACGACGCCATACCTGATTGATTTTTAGGATTTCATCTTCTCTATAACAGTTTGGCTCAAAACGACATTCCATCGCAACACCATACCTGATTGATTTTTAGGATTCAATCTCTCTGTCGCGTTTTGGTCGCCACAGCGACAGTACCGCGACAACTCTTGGCTTAAGTCCTTAGTGCTTCATACCTTCTATCGTTGTGTGCTCAAGGCGACAATGCCCTGTTTCTCACACTTTTATTGCCCTTTTTGTACCAAATCCATCTCTTCTTCACAAATGCCCTCGTGGCACAAATAAACCTGAAACACTTGATTAACGTTGTTAAAACACAGGGAAATGCTTGAGAATCAAGCATAAAAAGAAGGAAATGAGGGCTAAAATCATGTTAATTTTGGATCGATCAATTGTCTTCATCTGTAAGTGGCAATCTTCAATCTCCTTCTCATATTGGGACACGTCTATCATGTCCATCTTCAAGGAGTCATCCATGTCCGAACCTGAAGTCATCTTAGCAAGTGTATTGTAAGGATTCCCATTTGTTGATTGGCTTGTTTTGTGGACAAACCACATGTTGGGGTTGATGTAATGGTAGCCTAGGAATTGGTGATCATCCAATGGCACTCTCAAGACCTCAAGAGAATAAGCACAAAAGGTATATTCTAGTGCTTACATGCTTTGAAGATATCATAGTTGCACACACTCACAACTCATACATATTTCTATATTTGTATGTTGTGTGTTTTTATATGAGTGCATACATGTTCTTGAACATCTCTTCTTGCATGTTTTATTTGATTGCATCTAGGTCATTAAAATGCCAAGATATGTTTAGGCATTAGGATGCAAAGTCATGAATTCTTTTCATGCATATTGAATTGATTGCATTTTGTTCTATGATAATGCCATGACATGATAGGCATTAGGATGCATTCAATTCCCACACTTGCACTTCATGTTTGTTAGCTTTAAGTGTGGTGTATTTCGTTTCCTGAAGGGTGTTCGGAAACGTCTATGCGTGCACGTTGGTGTGCATGGTTTAGCGCGATGATAGCCGGTGGAGATGCCCTTGGCTTCTCCTTTGGATTCACCATTTTTGGTGAAACAGCGATTGAGATCGATAGCCTGGCTTCGAAACCACCGATCAAGACCTAATTGAAATAAATATCTCGGGTCCAAAACAAGTGGTTATGATCAGCGGTTATGTACCCGTCGAATGAAGCCGCCGAATGAAAACAGGGTTCTCGGGTTTCAATTTGGCGGTTACAATCTGTGGCACCGACCGCAGATTGAAACCGCCGATCGTGTGTTTTCAAGGGCAAACTTGACTTTTCACGTGCTCTGTTTTTGGTCTCTATAAATACATCCTTATCTCTGGTTCCCAAACTAAGTCTTCTGATCATAAGAACCCTAGAGAGGTATTTAGAGAGACTTGAGAGAAAAAGCTTAAAGATTACATCTTTATTTCTCTCAACCCATTTCCACATGCATAAATCATCATCTAAGCATCATCTAGGATTATCTAGTGTATGCTAATGCATAGGTCTTCTTCAACATACATGGTATGATTTGTGAACACTAATCTCATCTAATTTTAGTGTTTCTACTTATCAGTTTTATCTCATTTATTACTTGTATGTGTTTAGATTTATTTCTACATACATGATTGAGATTATGTGTTGATTGGGTTAATTTTTACATAGCTTAATTGATTAGGTCATTATTGCCTAAAAGCTATGCCATAAACATTCTTGTGTGATTTATTGATAACTAGGTTGATAGATTGTTTTTTAATCAACTAGTTAATCCTTTGAATGTTTGTGGGTTATTTGTGATAGCTTTGTATCTATGATTGGTTA
Source organism: Acer campestre (assembly GCA_954870605.1). Classification (NCBI taxonomy): domain Eukaryota; kingdom Viridiplantae; phylum Streptophyta; class Magnoliopsida; order Sapindales; family Sapindaceae; genus Acer; species Acer campestre. The sequence continues at coordinate 9,520,362 of OX940805.1, forward strand.
TCCTTTACTTAGCTAAAGTTGTATGCCTTGACATATAGCTATTTTCATATCTAGGATTGATTTTATTGTCATCATATAATCCTAGGTAAGCATCTAGAGTACCCTAGCTCTATCTTGCATATTTGGATATCATTGCATATTCACTTAGGGTGTTGATCTCTTCGGAGAAGTAAGTCTTATGTGATAGACCAGGATTTGGTCGTACACTAGGATTAGGTGGTCACATGAGCAAATTGGACCAGATCCACTTTTACAAGCCTACAGGTAGTGGTAGCGGGATATTGGCCGGGATTAGGCCATCAAACCAGGATTAGGTTGTATACGCTATCACAAGTAATGGATTCGAGGTTCGAGTGTGGCACACTTACCAGCCCATGGTTTTTCCCTGTTGAGGGTTCCACGTAAAAATCAAGTGTCGTTTATATTTACGCACCATATTACACTTGATTATTATTTTATGAATTGGGGTTATATTTGTAATATTGACTAATCCAAAAATTTGGTAATAACGGATTAACAACCCATTCACACACCCTCTATGTCGTATTTAAAAGATACGCACTCATATAATGGTAAAATTATAGGCATTTTCATGTATTTCTTACCTCTTCAAGTTCCTTCTCCATCATCACTTCATTCACTTTGATAAGTGACTCTTCTTCATCTAAGTGAGTCACTCTTCTTCATCTAAGTGAGTCACTTTAGTTTTTAGTTGGAGATTATCTTCACTCAACCTCAAAACTTCATCTTTCTTCTTCTTCAAACACTTTTAAAGATAGTCAATACACTCTTGATAGTCAACCATGCTATAACTTGAGTTTCTGGAGCATGTACTCGCTTGATCGAAGCTTCTCCCACTTGTACATCCATGGGTCATGTCATTAAGCCTAGCTTCACTCAACCTTGCTCCTCTTTGGTCTCCACTCTCCAAGTCACCCTTCTTGAATTCTTCAAGTAACAAACACTTGGTGACAGTTTGAGCTTCTTCTTGGTAGGATACCGAAAAGGCGAAGTAGTTGTTCTCACACTCAATCGAGCTTGTGGAACATCCTTCAATTACTTAAACTTCACCATCACTCCAAGTAGCAATCATAGCTTCCCCTCCCTTCTTAGACGAGGTCACGTTCTTTTCCTCCTTCACTTTAGAGGTCATTCTCTTCTTGTGAGATTTCATGAATCTCCTAAATTTCTTTACCATGAGAGTTATCTCCTCATCAGAGTCATTTTTCTTCCTCACAACTTTGGAGGTCATCAAAGCAATACCCGTTCTAAGTGTTTCACTCTCACACATAGTGTTTGATGAAATGAATGCAAATGAATGCAACAATAAAAAAAATGTACACAAATGCAAGACACACAAAAATAGTAATAATCTCCTAAGTATGTCTAGGAACCCGCTCTAATACCAATTGAAAATATATAAACAACCTAGGGGGTGAATGGGTTGTAATCCGATTAGTTACCAATTTTTCAAATTAGTAAATATTACAAAAATTAACCCAAAACAATCAAATACAATCAACGTAATAAAAGTGCGGAAAACAATTAATAACATGTTGATTGATTTACATAAGAAACCCACAACTGGGAAAAACTCACGAGCTATTCTATTAGCCACACACGGTCCTCAAATCTACTATATGTAATGATATTTACAACTTAGGTTGACCTCTAGTCACACCATTCTCAGTCACTAACTGATCGAACCAAAATTGGTATGATTTTGGCCCCATATTTCCTTCTCCTTTTGTTTGATTCTCGGGCATTATCCCGTGATTTAATGGTGTAAATTAAGTGTTTTCAGGAATTTATAGAGTTCAGGGGCATTGGAGTAATTTTGGTGAAATAGGGGTAAAAACGTAAATTATTGAAGCAAGATTGAAGTTATTGTGATATTGGAAGAGATTAGGGGACCTATCTGCAATTCGCCACGCAAACCAGTCAGCAAGCGCCACGTCAGCAGGTGATGCGGTGCGTTTTGGCCATGTGTGTGATTGTGGGCTGCTAAGCGCACCCACACTAAACTCTGTGCGCGCCCTGAAAATAGATACTTGCGTGTGTCTAAACAACCTAGAGGGGGGGTGAATGGGTTGTTAATCCGTTATTACCAAATTTTTGGATTAGTCAATATTACAAATAAAACCTCAATCACACAAACAATAAAATCAAGTATAAAATGCGGAAATTAAAGAACACTTGATTTTTACGTGGAAACCCACACGGGGAAAAAAACCACTGGCTGTTATGTGCGCCACACACGGTCAACGAAATCCACTATATGAAAAGGAATTTACACCCTCAAGTGATTCTCGGACTCTCACCCTAGATAACCTCAGGCTATAGACACTACCACTCGTCACTCTTGGTTCAATCCCTAGTGATATCCCCTGATACACTACTCTTGGCGTGAGCAACTCCTAATCTACCCAGCAGGCCTTTTACAGTGGCACTCAACCAATTGCTTGAGCACTACCCACCGGTAGCCACAAGACTTTCCTTGCTTGTGCAACTTCACCTAGAAGCCACAAGACTTTGACTCATGAAGAGAATTAAGAGTCTATGTGAGTATGGCAATAATGATGCACAAATGCAACAAGTGTTAGACTAAACACAAGATGCTTAACTAGATGTTATAATGCAAATAAACATCCTAGTTATCAACAAAACCTACATGTACATGCATGAGGTGTCAATTAGTTGTAGAGATTTCTTACAACCTAATTGTCAACAAACAAAGCCAATTTCAACACATGTTGTCAATAATCATAGCAAGGCCTAAAACATGCAATTAACTAATGCAATCAAGAAATTGTCAATCAACAAGCCAATCAACACAAGTTGTCAAACAACATGGCAAGGACACTAAATGCAATAAACAAATGCAATCAATGAGTCCTACATAGCTAGATGTTATCAATCACAAAACAATCCTAGCTATCAAACAATGTCAACATGTCCAAACATGTGAACTCAATTAGTTGTAGATAATTTCTACCAACATAATTGTCAATTAAATCCACAAGAACATTCAATAAAGCTTGACTAGATAAATAAACATTAATATATCAACCTAATCATCAACAAATTTTACAAGAATGTTCTAGGGTTAGCTATTTAGGGAAAATCATCCTAATCATGTAAGCTATCACAAACAAAACCCAATCATGTCATAACTTCACTAAATATGCAACTTCACTAAATATGCAATAAGAGTGAAGATTTGCTAAACTAAGCAATAAAAGACATGTCTTGACTAAGATAGAACAATAAATGAAGATGTTGTGTTTGTTCTACTTACCAAGTCATAAATGAAGAAGACCCATGAAACATGTTAGATGCACGAAACATGTTAGATGCACATGGGTTTTGGGTTTGGAGAGTTAAAGAAGCAAGCTTGAAGCTTTCTCTCTCTAGGAAACTCTTAATCTCTCTCTAGGGTTGTGTATCTTTTGTTTCCTTGAATACAAATGAGAGAAAAAGATGTATTTATAGTGTAGATATGATAGCCCTATCAATTACAAGAATTTTGCTTCAAAAATGAGTCAAATCGGACTCCAAACGAGTGAGATATGGCCAAATTACGAAACATGGTCGGAACCAGGCTTGCCGCGGTCTAGTCTATCGTGGTCACCCAACCGCGGCACTATAACCATGGCACAACAGAATTATTTCTGTCGCTAGCATGCCGCTGTCACCCAAAGCGGCACTTGAACCGCGGCGAAGCGTCACAGCACAAAGCTTGATTTTCAAGCGACTCAAAACATGACCAAATGACATCGAAACCTTTCGTATAATATATCGTTGGAAAGGTATGGAAGTCTACTTTCTACTCCAATTTATGGAATGATATTTCAATCTCTGTAGAAAAAGTTATGGTCAAAGGAGTGACCAAAGGTCAGAAACGGACAACAACAGAGTTGCCCTGTTTTGGTGGTCACTTTGGAGATTTCAAAACCAATCCAAACGGTTATGAAATATTACGAATAATATATTGTTGGAAAGGTATAAGTGTCTAGTTTGTCCAAAATTTTACAAAAATCAATTTGAAACTTTGTGTAAAAAGTTATGGTCACAAGACCATACAAAGGTCAGTTTTGAAAAACATTTAAATCATTGAAATCCAATATTTTGAACCTAGACACTTTACTCCAATCAACCAAACCAAATCTAACACTTATCCAAGAGAAGAATGAGACCTTCTCAAGTGGTCAACCATCACGCTAAGACATGCACACCATCGTGCAAGCACGGACATTTCCGATCTCACAAACGGAAACAAATTGCACCACACTTAAGACTAACATGAAGTGCAAGTGTGGTTGTGAATATATAACATGCATGGGAAAGGATAACATCAAGAAAAATCACCAAGCATGTGACACACAAAAGATATGCAATATATGAAAATGCATAAGTGTGATGATAAAGCATATAAGAACACAATTAAGAGAACCACAAATGCAATCATATAAGTGCAATGAAAGTGAGTGTGTGCTAAAAGACATAGATGCACGAATCAATGAAACACACATGCATGGTAACAAATGCAAGATAGATAAAGATGCATGCAAGTGTGTGTGTGCACCTAATCTCTTCAAGAATCAAGGTCAAGTGATATACCTTTTGAAGCTCTTGATCTTGAAGTCACTGGGATGCTTGGAAGCTTGCCTTGATAATCATCAAGATGACCTAAGCTACCCATTACACAATCATCCCCAATGGGGTATGTCATGAAATAAGCTAATCACAAAATAGAGGTCCTTACACGCCCAAATTGGAGGCCCAATTGCATCAGCCCAGATCTAAACGGTGCGTTTTAGTTAAATAGAAGTTGGGCTCAGTTTGGCCCAATACACGTGACCCATTGCAGCGGCCCAACTATTGTGTTAGTGAAACGGTGCATTTCACTGTTGGGTTGGGCCTTTTTAACTACAGCCTAAGCATTTGCTGATTACACCCCTTTTAAACACATAACAGTACCCCCTATTTGCACCTCATCTCCTTACTGAATGCACCCCAAATCTCCTATTCACCATCTTCTTCACGCGTGAAGTCATCCATGGCAGCCTCCACCCTTTTAAACCCTAACCGGCCGACGACCACCTTCCCGGACCTATCGTCAGTCGGAAACCGGCCTAAATGAACGGCAAGCCGACCGGCTGGCTAGTCGGTCGGTCCATTTCCGGTGTCCCAAATCGTTGGAATCTTCAAGCTCCTCCACCACCCACTCTTGTCACGCCACGTCACCACTTTGGTCGCCATTTGTCGTCCAAAGTCACCATGGCGACAGGGAGTTGATTTCCACACCTGATGAGGTCGCCATTTGCATCCCTAAGGTCACCATTTATGACCAAACCGCGACTCTCTCTATGCCTTTCTCTGATTGGCTATTTTTTGGTGGAAAATTACAAGAAGGCCCCCTAGAGGGGCCAAAGTGGAAATTTGACAAATATAGGGGTGTTTTGGTAATTAGCCATCCGTGACCTATTTCAAAAATACTATAAATTCATCCCTCTTTTCAATTTGAAAACAAAGCCTATTCTCTCCTACCAATCTCCTTTTCCTCCATTAATCACCTCCCAAATTCCTCCATTTCTATACTTGGACTTATCTTTTCCATCCAAAACCTCACACCAAATCTTGATTACTTTCCTAGACCATTCCTTCCCTACCATTTTCTCCATCACAAATCCTTTGTCACTCACCATAAGCCATCCACCTATCTAGACACATCCTCCTCTTCCATTCCTTGCATCTAGGAGCATCAAAGGAGAACAAGGATCAAGCACTAAAGAAGGTGGCCTAAGGGTGATTTCCCTACCATTTACTTGTTTCTATTTGATTGCTACTATGTGTAATTAAACCCCTAATCTAGGGGATTGATTTGATAAACATTTGGTTGTGGGTTTTTGCTTAAGCTTGGTAATGAATCTCTATATGTGTTCTATTTATTGATTCATTAGATTATATTCATTATGTGATTGAATTGTATATCCACTTGTTAATTACAATCTTGTTTAGAATAACATGTTATATAATCACTCTTGGATTGACACACTTGAGTGATTAAGAACCCAATAAATAGGATAGATTAGTGGAGGGTATATCAACCACATTAATCTAAACCTAAATTGGTTAACATATAGAGATTGGTCCTTAAAGTGACTTAAAAAGAAATACCCATACCTACTTGCTAATCAATCAATTCCCTAGCATCAACATTAATTGTTTATATCCATTTTTCTTATCAAGATTGTGAGTCTTCTATTTTTCATATCACCATATTTTTAGTTAGGTTAATTTTGTATGTATGTTTGATGGTTTGACAAACCATACACTCATTCATCATTTATGATTTATTTGTTTATAGATTAGCTAATTAATTCAACATATTACTCTAATTCCCTGTGGAAAGAATTCTAAGCTTACCACAATACTCATTTTCAAATCTTAAAATATATTGGGTAAAGATTTATTTTACAACATTCTTTTGGTAATTCGCAATTTGGTAACGACACAAAAAGCGAGTCATCACTAACCCACCACTATTGCCCGCATGCCTTTTTTAGAGATTCTAGACCAAAATGCTTGTGAACTATACACCGGTAGTCATAAGACTTAACTCTCAATGAAGAGATAAATAACCTATATGAATATATGATAATATCTAATATGCAATTAATGCTAGACTATACTAAATGTTTATTTAGGAATTCAAGATGTCAATGAGAACAATCCTAGATATCAACATGTCTATATGAATGTTCATAAAGACCTAACTAGATGAAGACATACAAGTCTAAGATCTAATCATCAAACAAAGCCAAATCAACACAAGTTGTCATTAAACATGGCAAGGACAATAAATATGAAATTAGTGAATGCAGACAAAGATTCCTAATAAACAGGTCTAAATGCAAAACATATAGACTTAGTTAGCTATCAAATAATGTGCAATCTCAACCAATAAACATAAACACAAACATACTCAAAACATGCTTAATCAAGGAAACATGCAATTAATCAACAATATAATTACTAACCCTAAGCAAAGATGAACAAATAGACAAGCTATAGGTTTTAGAACATGTTCAACTTACAAGGATGTGAAAGCATGAAGACCCATGAGAAGATAATGCTTGAAAGATGCTAGATGCACATGGGGTTTGTGTTTGGTTGAATAAAAATCAAGTCTTGGAGCTCTCTCTCTCTCTCTCTCTCTTTCTCTAGGAGTTAATCTCTCTTTAAAAATGGGTTCTTAAAGCTCTAATTCGGCCAAGAAGGGAACAAGGAATATATATATCAAGCCCTAGCTAAAGTGACGTCGTTTTGAACAAAGCTATCAAAAACTCGTCAAAACTGATGTGCGTGCAACGGTACGGACAAGGTATCCCGACCACAGTATGCATGGTGTGGAAGCCTTGGAGAGCTTCGCGGTTAGGACCGCTATGGAGGCAAGGTGTCCCGACAACGGTACCCTTTGCGTGAAACCCACTATTTTCTACCAGTGTGGGTGCCGTAGTATAGGCAAGTGCATGGGGAGCGACCTGCACCGCGGTAAATATTAAAAACTCTTTTCCCGGGCTCTCAAACACACTTAAACTATATGAATTTTGTGCAAGTGTGAAGTTAGTAAATAACATGCATGAGAATGGATAACTTCATGAATAATCACTAAGCATGTGACACACAAAAGTATTCAAGATATGTGTAAGTTACTCAAAGTTGATTGGATTATTTCGATGACAAACCACAAATGGGGGTTTGAATTGTAAGGGTAGCTTAGGTATTAATGATCAAGCTCGAAGGTCCTCTCAAGACCCCAAAGTGATAACACTTCGAAGGTATATCTCTTGTACTTAGTTTTCATTGAAGAAATTAGTTGCACACACACACCACATCATGTATGAATGTGTGTTTAATGCTTTCTATGAACAATCTCTTCACTTTTCACACTTCCACATATTGCATCTTAGTCTAGTTGTGAATTGGCCTTGAAAAGAGAAATCTTCTCTTTACCGCTCCCTGTACCACCCCTAGTACAAGTGCCTAGGGAGCGGTCCATGCTAGATCAAAGACATGTGGCTTTCGCATGGTCCTTACCGCATTAGAGACACATGCCTAGGGGTAGTCTCCAAGGCATTAAACTCTAGAGCAATCACGCTCTACATACCGCAGCCCAGGCACTTACCTGGGGAGCGGCACAGGGGGCGGCTCAAACAGAGTTTTGTTTTTTAAATTGAATAAAACGGTGTGGCTTTGAGGGGATCACTTATATAAGTGCCTTGTAGTCTTTAGGTCAGCACACATGAGTTCAAGATCATATTTTTGACTTAGAAAATTTTCAAGAGAGAAAATCTTTCAAAGAACTCACCTGTAAACACTCAAAACCATTTTTTCATATGCATCAAACTTCATCTAGCTTATCTAGGATGCTTTCTTGCTTGGGTTTTACTCGACACAATGCCTTGGTAAGTTTTTCACTAATTTCATCTAATCTTCGTGTTTTACCTAAGAATAAATCTCTTTAATAACTTGTATGTTCTAAGATCATATTCTATTATACAAGATATAGATTATTCTGTTGTTTTTATTGAGTGTTGTATTGTGATATCTATACCTAGGTGTAAGATCCTTTATTTGTATTGGCTTGATTCCATTGCAAAACTCTCTATATTTGTATTAGTAGTTGCTTAAGTGTTTCTTGGAAGAAAGGAGCCTCAAAGGTGAAGAAGCAACAACTTGTGCAAATATCGTCTTCAAGGGGAACATCGCTTTCTTGGATGCTAAGGTATCAAGATTCTTCTTCCTCTTGCAAGGCGTTAGGCGCACACACACACAATTCATACATGTGTGTCCCTGCATCATAGTTCAAACATTTGGTATAACACTTTCACACACATTTAGTATGCACATGCATTTATCTCATTGTTGACAATCTTGTAGAATTGCATGTTTTCTCACTATCGCTTAGATATGGCATGCTTGTGTTGAATAGTGTTTATTTGTTTGTTTGTTTTTCTTGTGTTTTGGACTTGAACATGATCTTGTTTGATTCCTTATTGAGTTCCGGTCATTTCGGTTACTCATTCGTTAAGTTTCGAGTCCATACGACGTAGTTATGCTACTTTGCATTCTCATTCGTTGAGTTGTGTTCGTCGTCATTTTCCGAGATGAATTCTCAACCATTTGTCAAAGTTTCATAGTCATCATCATGCGTGAGGGAGTCACGGTTCGTAATCTGAAAACGGATTCGAATTCGGAGTTCGGATGACCGAATACGGTCGAAGAACGTGCGAGGTGCGCGAGAGGAGCAAGCTGGCCAAAGGCCACCACGTGTGGACCACGTGTGCCACACGGCCCAGCCAGCTCTCTGGCCACGTGTGGCACATGCTGACCACACGTGGGATGGCTGAAGCTCCTCTAATTTTTGGACAAAAATGCCCCTCTTCCTTTTCATTCAAATGACCTCTCTTCCCTCCATTTCCATAACTTGAACATTCACCAAATCTGATTTCTGCAGAATTGTTCATGATTTTCATTTTCTTATTTTGATCATAACTCTCTCATACGAACTTGTAATTGAGTGATTCAAAAACCAAAATTGTTGGTCTTGAAGAGAGCTACAAACCCCAAGCATTTTCAGAGTCATTTGAATTCGTGATTGGTCGCAGCATGCTGTTCTTCAGTCCGAGTTTCATTGTTGTATGTTAAACTTCTTCTTCTCACTTCATCTTTTGATCTGCACTTTAATCTTTCTATTTGATAGATGATTTGTGTTTAGAATGATGTTAGAACATATTCTAGGGGTGGTTGATCATTTGGTAATTGAGTTTTAGCTTTGTGATTTTACTTGAACATATATTTGCTAAACTTGATTAATCTTGAAATTGATTCTAGAAATGATATATGTGATGTGCTTTATGATATTTTCTAGGTTTAATTTCATGATCTAAGAACTAGGTTTTTAGTGTGATATATTGAATATTCATACCTTGTTCTTATTGATATACATGCTTTGATTTCTAGGTATTTTTGTGATTGATTGTTGAAAGCATATCCTAGAATGTATGTAAGCATGTTCATAGAGCTTGATTGATTATCTAGCTTTATTTGTTTGTAAGTGATTCATCTTCTTCTTACTTTCATTATTGATCATCTCTTTAATTGTCTTATTTGATTGATGAAAAGTAATATGAATGATGTTAATTCACATGCTTAGGTTTCTAGATACATTTTGTGATTGAGTTGTGATAGCTTTATTCTAGATTCTCTAGTTGCATGTTCATAGAGTGTGTTTGATCAACTTGCTCTATTTGTTTGTGATTGCATCATATTGCTTGTGTGCACTTCACTTAGATCATTGCCTTGTGAAAGGTTGAAGTCTCTTGCAAAGTGAGTGAAGCTTTGTCTTGAGCAAGAAGACTTGGCTAGGAAAGGATTCCGGATAGCCAAGCAAGAAGTCTTAGTTAGGATCAAGAGGATCCGGATAACTAAGCAAAAGTCTTAGCAAGGAGTTGCGTACTCCGGATGGTTGAGCTAGGGTAGCTTAACTAGGATCCTAGTGATCTAGATTGCTAAGCAAGGAAATCTTCCTAGAGGCTTTTTAGTCTTGGATAGGAAGTTGCTCTCTAGAGGTGTAGGACACATCTTGGATAGAGAGTAGGCTTTGTGAATCACTAGCCCGAGGGTTGATTAGGTTTTGATAGCTTGAAGTGGATATCATAGTGTTGATAGCTTTGAGTGTGTAAGGCCTTTTTGTATAGTGGATTTGCTTTGCCGGTGGTTGTGGATTCAACCCGTGGATGTTTCCTCTTTGAGGTTTTACCACGTAAAAACATTGTGTCTCATTTTCGCTTTATATTTCCTTATCTTCCATATGTTCACTTGTATTGATTCTATTGTATATTGATGCTTACATGAATTGATTCATATTATACAATTGTTATATCATTTCAAGTATTCATTTCATTCTTATATTCCGCATTTTTGAATATTGGAAGAATTTGGGACTATACCTATTCACCCCCCCTCTAGGTATAAAACACTATCACTTTAAAGGGAATTTCACTAGGATTGCTTAATCTATGTTAGCTATGCTTTATGCCATGACATATAGCAATTAATATCCAGGATTGATTTAATTGACATCTTATAATCCTAGATAAACATTTAGTGTAACCTAGCATTAATGCATATTTGGATATATTAGCATATTCACATAGGTTGTTTAATCTCTTCATTGAAAAGTAAGTCTTGTGGCTAAGGTTGCTTAGGCCGTAAGCAAATTGATCTATGTTCACTTTTAAAGGCCTGCGGGTAGTAGTGGTGGGTTAGTGACCGTGTAAGGTTTGACGTGGTCAACCTAGTTTGTGGACACCATTACAATTAGTGGATTCGATGATCATGTGTGGCACACATAATAGCCCGTGGTTTTTCCTTGTTAAAGGTTTCCATGTAAAAATCAAGTATCATTTAAATTCCGCACTTTATGTTAGGATTATGCTCAATAGCAAGAGTGTAATGTTGTACTTGACAATCTTTTCATATTAATAAAGTGATTTCTATTTGTTAACAAAATCTTATATAGCATTTATTATTATAATTGTCAAAGTAAATAATCATAAGTTCAAAAGACTATGAGTAAAGAAGAATTGTTCGTACATCTGGATATGTATGAGGTAGACACAATTCTTTAGTTAGTCTTGAATAACGTTCACAACTTAAGTTAAAGGTTGGGCACCTTTATCTTGTTAAAGTTGTAGAATTCTTTTACTAGCATTTGAGTGGGATCAAATGTGTTGTGATGAGTCTAAAATCATCGAAGGGTCTTCGAGTAAAAGAATCTAGTGCACTGGGTGCATTGAACTGGATAAAAATGAAATACTTTTTCTAGAACCGTCAATAGATAAAAGTCTTTTCATTATCAGGACAATCGGAGAGTCTATCTTAATCCTGAGATAAATGATGGACTTATGGTTGCAAGTGTTATCATTTGAGCTATCAATGAGTACGATTATATAACATAGTCTATCCTCGATAGTTTGGTGGTATTCATTTGTTAATCGATAGAGGACTTCATTTATAGATATGGACATCGTGGCTCCATTTATTAAATGTGAGTAGAATATCATCATATGGATGCTTTGTGGTTTTGGATATGAAATCTTAACGTTGAGTTTTCAATAGTGTCTATTGAAAGATGACTTCTAGACAAGTCATAATATATATCCAAGTTCAAAGTGTGGTCATATGAGTAAATATGGTAACTTGGAGAGCTATAGGCGGTCTATGAGCTCTTGGCGATTACTGATATTCTTCATGAGGATTCACTATCTCCCATATGATTGTCTAGGGTATGAATGAGTATCGTTAACTTATTCCATCTTTATTTAAGAGTGCAATTTTAGTTCTTTAGTGGAATGAACTAAAATTAATAGATTGAACCTAAGTGAATCACTTGTTCATTGTGATTGGGTTATATCTATTGGAGCTTAAATTTAGATAGGCCCGCCAGGATCCCCAATCCGCACGGACTTGCATGAATCACTTGATATATTCTACCGGACTATTTATGGGTCCATTTAGAATTGTATTTAATATATTAAGAATATAATTTGCACATTATTTATTTAATGGGCTGTTTAAATTATATTAATATATTAATGAAAAGCATGTGGGCTTATTTCTTTTAGTAAGAATGGGTCTAGTTCACATGTGGGCTTTTTATTAAAGTCCAAATAGATTAAATAAAATAAGAAAACAATATGTAAGCCCAAGTTCTAGTCATGGGCGGCAATGGCTAATTTTTAGCCCATTATATTGTTTTATTTTATTATTTAATTAAATGAAAATTAATTAATATGTTAATTAATTATTTAATTAAAAATCAAATCTTTTTTTGATTAGGAAATATGTTTCCTAGTAGTATACTATTATTAGTATTATACTAAATATAAAAGACTTTATTTGTTTAGTCAAATTAGGAAGTCTTTTATATAGTCACAAATACACTAAAGAGTTGGATTAGAGTTTGTACTATAGAGTTTTAATGCAAGTTGAATTCGTGCACTATAGAGATATATATATATATAATATATTCGGTTGATTCTTTTGGCCATAGATATATAATATAGATTTGACCAAGATATATATATATATATATAAAATATATTCGGTTGATTTTTTTGCCATAAATATATAATAAGATATATAGATATAAATAAAAGAATTCGGTGCAGGCATATTTTATATATATTGGCAAGTTATTTTTGCGGCAACTGATATATATATATATTCTTGATATATTTAATAAACCCTAGTTTTTGCAATTGAGAGCTTTTTCTTTTGCTAGAGAAAAATAAGATTCAACTCTAAGACTAGTGAGTGATTCGGCCTAGAGGTTTGTGAGAGAAGAATTGTTCTTGTTTCGATAGTGTACTAGTGATCTTAATATCAAGAGATCTTATACACACTTTCGAATTAGGTTCAAGCGAATTTCAATCTTACGATTGTGAATTCAAAAGTGACCGGAACGTTCTTAGCAACCTATTGGAATTTTTGTGACTAACAGAAACCAGAAAAGTTTTGTTGTCCATTCTCGGGTATACAATTCAAAGAGAAGGGAGACCACGCTCCTAGGTGATTCACGTTCGTGATCGGATTGGAAGATCTTGCGGATTACCATCGACGCATAGTCAATTGGATCACGCGACAAAGGTACGATATCTTTTGGTATATATTGCTTAATTAATTAAAGGGTTAAGGTTCAATATCGGAAAAATTTTAAAATATACTACTTCTTTTTAGTCTCGCTTCCGCTGCGTGCATGTATTTTTTTTCCCTACAATTGGTATCAAAGCCTGGTTGTACCCTTTAATTAATTAACGTATATATATGTGAATCTATTTCTTTTTATTGTGATTATACATGTTTAGAAAGAGATGGCACTCTAGGTATTCTCATATATAATTACACTGGAATGTATGGATTTATATATGTTACATTTTGATGTAAAGTGAATTGTTATTGCTCGATTTTGATCCTAGAATTTCAATGTATTTTTTGTTTCGGAATTGTAACAAGAAGGGTGGCCTATTATCGTCACAATTTCCTTCTTGGTAGTTGCTAAGTTTTTTTTAATGTATTAAATTTAACTGCAGTATTTTTTTTATGTATTAAAAAATAAGTGCAGTATTATTTTTTTTATTAAATACTGCTGTGAATAAAAAAAAAAATTACTGCAGCATTTTTATTGTTTAAATATGTATGTAATATGTTCAAGCATCGAAGATTCGAAGACTTGAAGAATTAATAGTAACCGGAACGAGTTTGGGACCATACGCACCATAGCAACGTGCACGCGCGCAAAATTGCACGCAGCTGTGCATTTTGGACTGTGGACTGCGCATGGCAGCCCCATGGAGTCCATGGGCTGCACATGGCAACCCTTGTTAGGGTTGTGGAGTGTGCACGCCAATTGGGCAGCCGTGGGTGCTCATGTGATCCATGGGCCGCTTGAAGATTTGTTCGCCAAGAAAGGAGATTTTTTGTATTCCAAGCAATTGTAATTTACTTGCTTTTCTAGGATGGATCAAAATCGTGGCTATTTATTTTGTGTAAATATTACAATATTTGTTATTGTTTGATAACATATCATGTAGAATAGGAGTGTCACTCATATATCTCCTTTGATATGAACATGCATTGAATGATTTAGGTATCTAATTGGCATCTAGATAAATTGGTAAATCATTCTATGAGATTTAATCACATGCCTTAAATAATTGAGTGGGAGAAGATGTATTGCAAACACCTATGGCCTCCAAGGTTAGTTGAGCTATATTGTTTTTTGGTAATCCTCCCAAGGGGCGTTCATGAATGGAATATAGCAAGATACTTCCTTATAAGGATAGACTAGACAATTGACTCAAACGAGATCTACTCCCCAAGGAGGGATTTTCGTGAGGGAATATATTGAGGGTCGAAATCTTGGTAGTACACTCAATATGTTTTTATTAATATCCTCCCAAGAGTTCTTGTTAATAAAAACACAAGGCTAAAATTGAAAACGTTGGTTGTTATGTTAACAATTAGGTGGGACCTAGTCCAACTAGTAAATGGTGCGAACTCCCAAAGGAGGCGTAACATTTATAGGTGTTGGATCGAATGTTGAATTTTACGATTGAATTATAAATATTTAATTCAAGATAAATATTCGAAAATGCTAAACAATGATTATTTACTCATATATATTTTTTGTTAAGAAATCATGATCCCATCCCTGATGATCATCCTAAAAGATAAAACTTTAAATGGTAATAATTATGTCACATGGAAAAGGAAAATTGGGTTGTTGCTGCAAGCTGAAAAACATAAATTTGTTCTAACTACTCCTAAACCACCTGCTCCTACTAATGAATCTAATGTGATGCATAGAGACGAGTATGAGTAGTGGAAGACCTCTAATGAGATGGCCAAATGGCTACCATCTCTGACGTGTTGCAACAGCAACATGAAAGAATGGGGTCTACTGCTGATATGATGATATCTTTAGAAGAGATTCATATGGTTTGTAAAGTTGCTACTATTAAGACTCGTTAGAAGGTCAAGGAATAATAGAAGAAAAAGCAACTTGGGCCTACCAAGATGGAGACTAAGAAAGTAACCAAGATCAAAAGGAAGTGCTTCTTTTGTGGTGAAAAGAGACATTGGAAAAGTAATTGCCCAAAGTCTCAGAATAAGAAGGAACAAGGTAATGTGAATTATCTTGAAACATAATTTTCTGGCTGATTCTACAGATTCTTGGATCGTAGACTCTGGAGCCACTAATCATGTTAGTTATTCCTTACGGGGGTTTCAAGAAAGGAGAAGGTTGAATAAGAATGAAATCAACTTGCGTTTAGGTAACAGAGCGTTGGTGTCTGCTAGTGCAGTGGGAGATATTAGAGTTAATCTAGATGCTAGTAGGCATTTAGATTTGATAGACATTTATTATGTACCTCAATTCAAAAGAAATTTAATTTCAATTTCTTGTTTCAACAAATTTGAATATTCAGTTACTTTTAATAAAATTTTTATTATTAGTAAGGATGACAAATTTGTTTGCAAAGGTACATTGGAAAATGGTCTATCTACATAGAAATATCTCTCACTTGTTAGACACAGAATTAACGCAACTTAATCATAAAAGAGTAAAATTATCATAAGATGAAACCTACCTATGCCATTTGCGCCTAGGTCATATTAACCTTAATAGGATTAAAATATTGGATAGTGATGGACCTTTAAGTGACTTAAAGGTTGATGATCTACCAACTTGTGAATTCTGTTTGGAAGGTAAAATGACCAAAAGGTCATTCAGGACCAAAGGCACAAGAGCCACTGAATGTTTAGGATTAATACTAATGTATGTGGTCCTATGAGCATTCAAGCTAGAGGTAGATATGAGTACTTCATCACTTTCATAGATGATTACTCAATATTTGGCAATGTGTATGTCATCAGACATAAGTCGGATACTTTTGACATGTTCAGAACATTTAAAGCTGAAGAGGAAAATCAGCTTGAGAAACACATAAAAATCTTGAGATCTGATCGTGGTGGAGAATATCTATCGGGTGAGTTTCAGCAATATCTTATTGATAATGGGATCATTTCTCAGTTTTCTGCACTAGGTACACCTCAACAGAATGGGGTGACAGAAAGAAGAAATAGAACTCTTTTGAACATGGTTAGGTCAATGTTGAGTTATAAAACGCTCCCTGTTTCTTTTTGGGGATATGCTCTACAAACTGCAATGTACATTCTAAAAGATGTACCATCAAAGTCGGTTCCTCAAAACACCGCATGAGTTGTGGACTGGACGAAAGCCTAGTTTACAACACTTAAGGATATTTGGTTATCCTGTGCATGTGTTAAAAGGAAAGACAGAAAAGATGGAGTCCCGTACAGAAACATGCATATTTGTGGGGTATCCAAAAGGAACTAAAAGGTATTATTTCTATAGTCCTTCAGATCTTAAAGTATTTGTTTCGACAAATGCTAAATTTCTAGAAAAGGACTATATGAATGAGTTTTTACCTAAAAGTAGAATTGTCCTGAATGAGATGTCAGGAGATACAATTCCACAAGAGGTTTCACAACCTAGCCCAATTGTAAGTTCCGAACCATCACAAGATCAACAACCTACCATTCCTCGTCGTAGTGGGAGGGTTGTAAGACAACCCGAGATATACATCGGTTTGGGAGAATCAGTGGAGAATCTCCCGGATGACAATGATCCCTACACATATAAGGAAACAATGGAGGATGTTGATAGTCGCCATTGGCAAAAGGCAATGCAATCTGAGATTGAGTCCATGTTCAATAACAAAGTATGGTCCCTTGTAAACTTGCTTAAAGGGATAAAACTCATTGGGTACAAGTGGGTATACAAGAGGAAAAGAGGTATGGATGGAAATGTGGAAACCTTTAAAGCTAGATTAGTAGCTAAAGGTTATACACAGAAAGAAGATATCGATTATGAAGAAACCTTCTCTCTTGTGGCCATGCTTAAATCCATTAGGATACTTTTATCCATTGCAGCATCTTTAGATTTAGAGATTTGGCAAATGGACGTCAAGACAGATTTCCTTAATGGAAGTCTTGATGAAAGCATCTATATGATGCAACCAGAAGGATTCATTGAAAAAAGGCCAAGTGGAAAAGGTATGCAAGTTGCAAAAATCCATATATGGATTAAAGCAAGCATCCCGATCCTGGAACATAAGGTTCGATCAAGATGTGAAAGGTTTTGGATTTGTTCAGAACCTTGACGAACCTTGTGTATACAAAAGGATCAATGGAAACAAGTTGGTTTTCCTAATTCTTTATGTTGATGATATACTGCTCATTGGAAACGATGTAGGTGTATTGACATCAGTAAAAGAATGGTTAGCAAAACAATTTGATATGAAGGACTTAAGAGAAGCAAGTTATATTCTTGGTATCCAAGTAATAAGGGATAGAAAGAATAGAATGATTGCACTATCCCAAGCTTCATTTATAGATAAAATCTTGTCTAGGTTTTCCATGCAGGATTCCAAGAAAGGTATGTTACCTTTCAGGCATGGAATCAAACTTTCTAAGTGAAAGTGTACACAAATACTATGTACGAGCTCGGGTGTCTTTTAAAAATGACATAGAGGGTGTGTGAATGGGTTTTTAATCCGTTATTACCAAATTTTCGGATTAGTCAATATTACAAATATAACCCAATTCACAAAAAAATAATCAAGTGTAATAAGGTGTGGAAATATAAACGACACTTGATTTTTACGTGGAAACCCTCAACAGGGAAAAACCACGAGCTATTATAGTGCGCCACACTCGAACCTCGAATCCACTAAATGTGAAATGATTACAACCTAATCCCGGTTGAATGATCTAATCCCGATCAATAATCACACACACCTACCTAATCCCGGTATAAGTGAACCTAGTCCAATTTGCTCATGTGACCACCTAATCCCGGTGTACGACCTAATCCCGGTCTATCACACAAGACTTCAATTGCTTGCGATCTAAGCAACCTAATCCCGGATGCTACACGCAAGACTTACTTCTCAATGAAGAGATCAACACCCTATGTGAATATGCAATGATATCCAAAGATGCAATAAGAGCTAGGGTACTCTAGATGCTTACCTATGATTATATGATGACAATAAAATCAATCCTAGATATGAAAATAGCTATATGACATGGCATACAACTTTAGCTAAGTAAAGGATAACCAATCCTAGATACAAAGCTATCAAAAACAATCTCAATCATACAAAGAGATCAACTAGCTAGATGTTAGATAAACATGTAAAATCCTAGCTATCAAAAATAACCCACATACATTCAAAGGATTAACTAGTTGATTAAACAACAATCTATCAACCTAGTTATCAATAAATCACACAAGAATGTTTATGGCATAGCTTTTAGGCAATAATGACCTAATCAAATAAGCTATGTAAAAATAAACCCAATCAACACATAATCTCAATCATGTATGTAGAAATTACTCAAGAACATACAAGTAATAAAAGAGATAAAATTGATAAGTAAAAACACTAAAATTAGATGAGATTAATGTTCAACAAATCATACCATGTGTGTTGAAGAAGACCCATGCTCAAATGATGTTGAATGATGCAAGATGGAGATGGGTTTTGGGTTTAGAGAGTTAAAGAAGCAATCTTGGTGCTTTCTCTCTCAAGAATATGGAGCCTCTCTCTCTAGGGTTTCATTTTGTGGCTGTCTCCTCAAAATGATGAGAAAGATATGTATTTATAGTGCCCAAGTGAAACTATGTCGTTTTGGAAGAAATAGAAAACCTATGGGCATTTTCGCGGTACTCGCGACAGTGCAGTATCTCTAGATTTGAGCGCTCCGAAACATGACCAAATGACATCAACACCTTTCATATAATATATCGTTGGAAAGGTATGGATGTCTACTTTCTACCCGTTTTTATAGAAGGACATTTTGATGTCTGTAGAAAAAGTTATGGTCATTTGAGTGACCAAAGGTCAGATACGGATAACAGCTGTGATGCCCTGTTTTAGTGGTTACTTTGGAGATTTCAAAAGCAATCCAAACGGTCATAAAATATTACGAATAATATACCGTTGGAAAGGTATGAGTGTCTAGTTTGTCCAGAATTTTACAAAACTCAATTTGAAACTTTGTGTAAAAAGTTATGGTCACAAGACCATACAAATGTCAGTTTTGAAAAACATTTAAATCATTGAAATCCAATATTTTGAACCTAGACACTTCACTCCAAATAACCAAACCGAATCTACCACTTATCCAAGAGAAGAATGAGACCTTCTCAAGTGGTCAACCATCGTGCTAAGATATGCACACCATCGTGCAAGCACGGACGTTTCCGATCACTCAAACGGAAACGAATTACACCACACTTAAAGCTAATCAAACATGAAGTGCAAGTGTGGGAATTGAATGCATCCTAATGCCTATCATGTCATGGCATTATCATAAAATAAGATGCAATCAATTCAAACAAGCATGAATACAATTCATGACTTTGCATCCTAATGCCTAAACATGTTATGGCATTTTAATGACCTAGATGCAATCAAATAAAACATGCTAGAAGAGATGTTCAAGAACATGCAAGCACTCATATAAAACACACAACATACAAGAATAAGATTTATGCATGAGTTGTGTGTGTGTGTGCAACTATGATCTCTTCAAAGCATGTAAGCACTAGAATTTACCTTTGGTGCTTCTTCTCTTGAGGTCTTGAAAGGGCCATGGATGATCACCAATACCTAAGCTACCCTTACATCAACCCCAACATGTGGTTTGTCCACGAAACAAGCCAATCAACAAACGGGAATCTTTACACTAAGGAACAAGTTCATAAGAATGAGCATGAAGAGCAATTCATGAGTAGGGTTCCATATGCCTCGGCAGTTGGAAGTCTCATGTATGCAATGCTCTGCACTAGACCAGATTTTTGTTTTGTTGTTGGCATAGTTAGTAGGTTTCAATCGAAACCTGGTCCTGATCACTGGACGGTAGTCAAGCATATTTTCAAGTATCTCAGGAGAACGATAGACAATATGCTTGTATACTCTGAAGGGGATTTGATTCCTGCAAGGTATACAGATTCTGATTTTCAGCTAGATTTTGACTCCAGAAAATCCACATCAGGATCTGTGTTTACTATTGGAGGAGGAGCAGTCATATGGAGGAGTATAAAGCAATTATGTATTGCTGATTCCACCATGGAAGCTGAGTATGTTGCTGCATGCGAAGCTGCCAAAGAGGCTGTTTGGCTCCGCCAATTCTTGATTGACTTAGAAGTGGTTCCTAGTGCAAATAAGCAGATCACTATCTACTGTGACAACAGTGGAGCAGTGGCTAATTCGAAAGAACCAAGAAGTCATAAGACAGGAAAACACATTGAAAGGAAGTATCATCTTCTTAGGGAGATTGTGCATAAGGGTGACGTGACGATTACCAAAATCGTGTCAACAGAAATCTAGTGGATCCCTTCACAAAGGCTCTACCACAGAAGAGTTTTGATGGGCACCTAGAGAACATGGGAATGAGAGATATGTCACATTTGCTATAGCGCAAGTGGGAGATTGTTAGGATTATGCTCAATAGCAAGAGTGTAATGTTGTACTTGACAATATTTTCATATTAATAAAGTGATTTCTGTTTGTTAACAAAATCTTATATAGCATTTATTATTATAATTGTCAAAGTAAATAATCATAAGGTCAAAAGACTATGACAAAAGAAGAATTGTTCGTACATCTGGATATGTATGAGGTAGACACAATTCTTTAGTTAGTCTTGAATAACGTTCACAACTTAAGTTAAAGGTTGGGCACCTTTATCTTATTAAAGTTGTAGAATTCTTTTACTAGCATTTGAGTGGGATCAAATGTGTTGTGATGAGTCTAAAATCATCGAAGGGTCTTCGAGTAAAAGAATCTAGTGCACTGGGTGCATTGAACTGGATCACAATGAAATACTTTTTCTAGAACCGTCAATAGATAAAAGTCTTTTCATTATCAGGACAATCGGAGAGTCTATCTTAATCCTGAGATAAATGATGGACTTATGGTTGCAAGTGTTATCATTTGAGCTATCAATGAGTACGATTTTATAGTATAGTCTATCCTCGATAGTTTGGTGGTATTCATTTGTTAATCGATAGAGGACTTCATTTATAGATATGGACATCGTGGCTCCATTTATTAAATGTGAGTAGAATATCATCATATGGATGCTTTGTGGTTTTGGATATGAAATCTTAACGTTGAGTTTTCAATAGTGTCTATTGAAAGATGACTTTTAGACAAGTCATAATATATATCCAAGTTCAAAGTGTGGTCATATGAGTAAATATGGTAACTTGGAGAGCTATAGGCGGTCTATGAGCTCTTGGCGATTACTGATATTCTTCACGAGGATTCACTATCTCCCATATGATTGTCTAGGGTATGAATGAGTATCATTAACTTATTCCATCTTTATTTAAGAGTGCAATTTTAGTTCTTTAGTGGAATGAACTAAAATTAATAGATTGAACCTAAGTGAATCATTTGTTGATTGTGATTGGGTTATATCTATTGGAGCTTAAATTTAGATAGGTCCGCCAGGATCCCCAATCTGCATGGACTTATATGAATCACTTGATATATTCTACCGGACTATTTGTGGGTCTATTTAGAATTGTATTTAATATATTAAGAATATAATTTGTACATTATTTATTTAATGGGCTGTTTAAATTATATTAATATATTAATGAAAAGCATGTAAGCTTATTTCTTTTAGTAAGAATGAGTCTAGTTCACATGTGGGCTTTTTATTAAAGTCTAAATGGATTAAATAAAATAAGAAAACAGTATGTAGGCCCAAGTTCTAGTCATGGGCGGCAATGGCTAATTTTTAGCCCATTATATTGTTTTATTTTATTATTTAATTAAATGAAAATTAATTAATATGTTAATTAATTATTTAATTAAAAATCAAATCTTTTTTTGATTAGGAAATATGTTTCCTAGTAGTATACTACTATTAGTATTATACTAAATATAAAAGACTTTATTTGTTTAGTCAAATTAGGAAGTCTTTTATATAGTCACAAATACACTAAAGAGTTGGATTAGAGTTTGTACTATAGAGTTTTAATGCAAGTTGAATTCGTGCACTATAGAGATATATATATATATATATATAATATATTCGGTTGATTCTTTTGGCCATAGATATATCATATAGATTTGACCAAGATATATATATATATATAATATTCGGTTGATTTTTTGGCCATAAATATATAATAAGATATGTAGATATAAATAAAAGAATTCGGTGCAGGCATATTTTATATATATTGGCAAGTTATTTTTGCGGCAACTGATATATATATATTCTTGATATATTTAATAAACCCTAGTTTTTGCAATTGAGAGCTTTTTCTTTTACTAGAGAAAAATAAGATCCAACTCTAAGACTAGTGAGTGATTCGGCCTAGAGGTTTGTGAGCGAAGAATTGTTCTTGTTTCGATAGTGTACTAGTGATCTTAATATCAAGAGATCTTGTACACACTTTCGAATTAGGTTCACGCGAATTTCAATCTTACGATTGTGAATTCAAAAGTGACCGGAACGTTCGTAGCAACCTATTGGAATTTTTGTGACTAACAAAACATAAATGCACACAACTAAGAGAAACATAAATGTAATCATCGAAATGCAATATGAAAGTGTGTGTGCGTGTGTGTGTGTGTGTTTGTGTGTTTGTGTGTGTGTGCAACTAAATCTCTTCAAGAGGCAAGTCAAGTGATTACCTTTCGCTCTTGAAGTCATGGAGATGCTTGGACAATTGCCATCAAAGACCTAAGCTGCCCATTACAAACTCATCACCAAATATGGTTTGTCATGAAATAAGCCAATCGAAATTGTAGAACTTACAATGGTTACAAGCAATATTTTGAAGAAAACGTGAAATTGTTACCAGAGCCGTAAAGGTAGTTACCAAAGCCGTAAACGTAGTTACAAGCCAAAATTTGAAGAAAACATGAAATAGTTACTGAAGCTATAAATGTAATTACCAATGTCGTAAATATAGTTACAAGCAAAAATTTTAAGGTTACCGAAACCGTAAATATAATTACCGAACCGGTAAACATAGTTACAGTAGCCGTAAACGTAGTTACAAGCTAAATTTTAAAGAAACGTTGAAATGCTTAACAAAAGTGTCAATGTAGTTACCAAAACCGTCAACATAGTTACCATGAAAAAATAATAATAAAATAATTTAATTTATTCTAATTAAACACTATTTTCTATATTATTTTTTAAGATTAAATAATTTATTATTATTATTTTATCTTATTTTTCTTTATTTTAATTGTTAATGAAATTAATATAATAAATATATATTATTATTTTAATAAAAAAAAATAGGGGATAGCGGTTAGCGGATAGCCGGCTTGAAACCGGCGATTCCCATTGAAACCACCTTTTTTTTTTTTTTTTTTTTCATGATGTAGGGACTTTTATCCCTGCATAGTAGCCAGCCCCAGCCCCTTAATTATAATTATATAATTATAAGTAGAATCATTCACATAACCTTATTTATTCAACAAGTAGAAATGTATAAGTTTTCATGTACATATCTTTGATAAAGTTATAATTATATATAATAATTCAAAATATTAAGTATCCTAACTAACTTCCTAATATATTTTACATTTTTAATGTGTTATTTTTATTTTCTTGAAATTACTTTTAATGTGATATACTTTTAGGATGTATTTGTTTGACTAGATTGGACTGGAATTGGACTATTTTTAGTCCAATCGCATGTTTGGTGAATCAAAACAACAAGGGACTATTTTATCCCAAAGCTAATTTTATCCTGCTAGAAGAGGATAAAATAAACCTCTCTAAGTTAGCGGGATTATATTTATCCCATCATCACTGCTCTTTCCCACGTTTGAGAGGGTAAACGAAGACCTTTTTTCATGAGTGAATTGAGTGAAGAAATGGCCTATGAGAGGCAGTCCTGAGAGATGAGACTAAGCAGAGATTCAAGGGGTTTTCTTTTGAAGTGGTGGGAGATTAGAGGGCATCGGCGGCTCCGGCGAGCATCATCGGTTCAGTTGGAGAGCAAAATGACTGTGTGTGGGTGGGTTCGATCGATCAAGATGTGAGAGAGAGAAAAGAGAAGACAACCAAAATTTGATTTTGGTTTATAGGTTCTTACTTCTACCCAGAAATTGATAGGGTTTTTTTTTTATAATAATTTTTATTATATTTTATGTTTTGGTGGATCTGATAAAGATTTTATTGAGGGCAGAGTTGTGTGTTTTTTATGACTGATTTTTTCGATGTAAAATGAAAAGTTAGATTGAGATAAAGATGGAGATGGAGTTGATTGTTGGATTTTGTGATGAAAATTGTTGATTGGAGTTGTCTGAAAAAAGAAGAGAAAGAAAGCAGAGCAGGTTTTCTTTGTGCTTGGTCTACTCTGTTGTTTCTGTTTTGTTTTTCTATTCCTCCCAGCCTCTTGTGTGGCTTGAGATGTGTTCTTTGGGCCTCTGCCCGTGTTGCCTCTTTGCTCTGTTATGAGCTTTCAATAAATAAAAATAATAATAAATAAAGATAAATTTTTTATTTAATTTTTTTTTGTCCAATCCCATCACCTACCCAAACACAGGATGGTAATATTTTTAGTCTAATCCCATGCTGCATCAAACACGGGAAACACTATAATTAATCCTGTTAGGTTTTTGATTTGTCTTGGAATATATTCCATATCAAAACGATGTTTTTCTTGTATTTGATTAGTGGTCTTAGAATGATGATTCAAAGCTTCAAAGAAAGATGTGGCCACAATATCATGCAAGAAGGTGTCTTCGAAGAAGAATGAGCTACATTGCACAACTAAGGTAATATATACCGAATTCTTCTTACAAGGCATAAGCACACACATACATGGCATTCATATGTGTCCCTGCATGGTTGAACAACATTTATATAACACTTTCATACACTCAGTAATGTATGCACATGCATTAGATTTATATTGATAAACATTGTTAATTGCATGTTTTAGGACTATGTTTAGGAAACGGCATACGTGTGTGACATTATGTTTATTTGTTTCCGTTTTATTGTTTTTGGACTTGAACATGATCTCTTATGATTCCTTATTGAGTCTCGGTCATTTCGGTTACTCATTCATTTGGTTTCGAATCCAAACGATGTAGCTACGCTATTTTTCGTTCTCATTCGTTGAGTTATTTTCGTCGTCGTATTCTGAGATGAATTCTCAATCTTTTGTCAAAGTTTTGTAGTCATCGTTGTGCGTGAGGGAGTCATGATTTGTAATCCAAAGACGAAATCAAAATCAGAGTTTGAAGGCTCAGATACAGCTGAAGAACGCGAGAGGTGTTTGCTCTGCCAAAGGCCAAGCATTGGTGTCCACGTATGGGCCACGTGTGACACACGGCCTAGACAGCCCTCTAT
The DNA here is from genome assembly GCA_954870605.1 of Acer campestre. Classification (NCBI taxonomy): domain Eukaryota; kingdom Viridiplantae; phylum Streptophyta; class Magnoliopsida; order Sapindales; family Sapindaceae; genus Acer; species Acer campestre. The sequence goes on from OX940805.1 coordinate 9,546,426, forward strand.
CCATGTGTGGTGCACGCACCCCACACGGGCTGCTGATGTGGTTGTTTCAAGTTGGAGATTGTTCATAATCTAGTTCTCTACCTTTTCCAAGTGGTCTTATAGCTATTTGATCAATTTTTCTAGTGGTTCTACACAGAAAATCGAACCAGCTCGTGATTGCAAGGTAGTGTTCATATCTTTGTGATTTCTTCTTTTATAATCTTCAATTTACTTGGGGTTTCTTCTTCTATATGTATGTATATGTATGGTGAATGCTATTGAGAAAGATAGCTTCAAAATCAAACCTAATCAAAAGTCTAATTAGAAACATATGTGAACTAGTTTCTTAGATTCTAGGATTTTCACATGATTGAGAGTTGTATTGTGATTAGTTTGATATTTAGGATTATTTGTGACTTGATTGAATCATTATTTTATGATTAATAATCCTTGAAATGTGTTTTGATCCTTTGATTGATAATATCTAGGATTAGTGCTTATGTATGTGTTTTTAGAGACATCTAGGATTTAATTGATTTATCATTATATCCTTGCACTAAATCTTTGGCTAGAATATTCATTGAATACATTTTATATTTCTAGCATTTATGTGTATGTTTATAGCATCTTGAATATGTGCTTCATGTTTATGATTTATTCAAGTGTTATTTGTATGAATGAAACTAGGAGCTTTGGTGTTAGGTGTTTTCACATGCTCTAGGTTTAATTCATGTTTTTGCATCTAGACTTTTATTACTTATGTTCTCACATGTTTAGATATAGTTGTTCCATGAAATGTCTTGATCACATGTTCTATGTTGTATTGATTGTGATTTGCATCATTTGCATCACCTAGATCATTGCCTTGTGGAAAGGTTAAAGTCTCTTATTAAAGTGAGTGAAGCTTTAATTTGATCAAGGAGACTTGGCTAGGAATGAGTTCCGGATAACCAAGTAAAAGTCTTAGCAAGGAGTTTGGTACTCCGGACAGTTGAGTTAGGGAAGCTTGACTAGGATCTTTGTGATCTAGATTGCTAAGCAATGGAATCTTCCAAGAGGCTTGAGAGCCTTGGATAGGAAGTTGCTTCCTAGAAGTGTAGGACACATCTTGGATAGAGAGTAGGCTTAGTGGTTCACTAGCCCGAGGGTAGATTAGGAGATGATAGCTTGAGGTGGATATCATTGTGTTGATAGCCTTGAATGTGTAAGTCCTTTTTCATATAGTGGATTGCTTTGCTGGTGGTTGTGGATTCAACTTGTGGATGTTTCCTCTTAAGAGGTTTACCACGTAAAAATCTTTATGTCTATTGTCTCTATCTCTTTCTCTTTATTTTTATATATGTGTATGTTTTTATCTTGTTGGATATCTTTCACTTGTGATGTATATTTAAACAAGAATTTGTAAAGTGTGATTTGTAAGACAATCCACTTTGATCATATTTGTAATTGTTATTCTTCGTATATAGTTATCTTTGTGTATAGTTATATTTGTTCATTCTTGTAATATATTGAACAATATTGATATACAAGTATTATTTGATGTTGTGTTTTTGTGTTATTATACCTCATGCAACTAATTGACATATATGAACAATGTCTAAATGATAAAATGTTTCATTTATGTGTTGTATGTAAAGCTATCTTGAGGGACAAACGTGAGTTTGTTCAAGGGATTGAAAAAGACGTAAAAACCTATTCACCCGCCCCCCCTTCTCTCTAGGTACGTTTTAAGCAATTTAACCTTATTTGTATGCTTTTAAATACAATCAATCCAATCTCATCTCTTAAAAATAATCCAATCCTATCCCACACACCAAACGCAACCTTAATGTGTTATTTGAATTCAAATAATATGTGAATATGAGCTTTGTTGATAGATGAGCGAGTTTGAGGCTTAGGCAAATGACTTCCAAGTCAGCGGCTCAAATCCTACCAATGATAAAAAGCTTCCAAAAAATAAAATAATATAATATGGTCTAGATAGGTGGACAGTGGATATTGTCAAAATAATAATAATAATTTATTTGTGAATACATATTAATTACTAGAGATCTCATAATATATATATATTGAAATAATTTCATAATCTATATTATTATATATTGATTGTGTGCCTCAGGGCGTAGTTCTGCTGGTAGATGAACGAGTTTGGGGCTTGAACAAATGACTCTCAAGTCAACAGCTCGAATCTACCAACGGCAAAAACTTCAAAAAAAATACGTGGTTAGATAGGCAGATAGATAGTTACCGTCAAATATATATATATATATATATTGTATTGATATATAAAGTAGGATATGTAACTTTTTTAGAGTAATGCTAGACATTCCAAATTTTTTTTCCCAAATTATATCCCAAATGATGTGACATGTGAGGTGTCAACATCTTATAAATCATGAGATTATATGATAACTGATATGATGTTGACATCTCCGTGCCACATCATTTGGAAAAAAAAATGGGATGTCTAACATTACTCCTTTTTGTATTACATTAATTCGGGGTTTTGAGGGGAGATGCACGACTTGAATTCACAACCTTACAATGTAGGTACGAGGGGCATAACATTAGTCCAACCTGTAAGATCTTTTATTTGTATTGGCTTGATTTTATTGCAAAACTTTCTATATTTGTATCAGTAGTTGCTTACATGTTTCTTGGAAGAAAGGAGCCTCAGAGGTGAAGAAGCAATATCTTGTACAAATATCGTCTTCAAGGGGAACATCGCTTAATTGGATGCTAAGGTATCAAGATTCTTCTTCCTCTTGCAAGGCGTTAGCGCACACACACACAATTCATATATATGTGTCCTTGTATCGTAGTTCAAACATTTGGTATAACACTTTCACACACATTTAGTATGCACATGCATTTATCTCATTGTTAACAATCTTGTAGAATTGCATGTTTTCTCACTATCGCTTAGATATGGCATGCTTGTGTTGCATAGTTTTTATTTGTTTGTGTTTCTTGTGTTTTGGACTTTAACATGATCTTATTTGATTCCTTATTAAGTTTCAGTCATTTCGGTTACTCATTCGTTTAGTTTCGAGTCCAAACGATGTAGCTACGCTACTTTTTGTTCTCGTTTGTTGAGTTGTGTTCGTCGTCATTTTCGGAGATGAATTCTCAACCATTTGTCAAAGTTTCATAGTCTTCGTTGTGCGTGAGGGGGTCATGATTCGTAATCCAAAAATGGATTCGAAATCGGAGTTCGAATACCCGAATACGGCTGAAGAACGTGAGAGGTGCGCTGGAGGAGTACCATGGCCATCCACGTGTGGAGGCCGTGTGCCACAAGGCCCAACATACCCTCTAGTCCAGTGTGGCACACGCACCCCACACTGGGACAAGGCTGGTTTGGCTTGTTTTTTTTTTGGACAAAAATGCCCCTCTTCTCCTTCCTTTAAATGTCTTCTCTTCCCTCCATTTCTAACAACTTGAACAATATCAAATCAGAAATTCTGCAGAAATGTTCATGATTTTGTTTACTTACTTTGATCATAACTTCCTCATACGAACTCGAAATCGAGTGATTCAAAAGCTAAAATTGTTGGTCTCGACGAGAGCTACAAACCCTAAGCATTTTCAGAGCCATTTGACTTCGTCATTTTTCACAGCACTCTGATTTCAGTCCGAGGTCCATTGGTTGTATGTGAAACTTCTTCTCTTGCAATTTCATTTGATCATCTCTATGATTCTTTCTATTTGATTGTTGAAATATGTTAAGAAGTATGTTAGATCATATGCTAGGGTTGTATGATTGATTAGTTAATTGAGTTTAGCTTTGTGATTTCTCTTAAACATATTTTTGCTAGACTTGAGGTTGATTGAAATTGATTTTAGAAATTGATTTTATAATGTGCTTCATATTATCTTCTAGGTTCAATTTCATGATATAAGAACTGAGATTTTTTGTGACATATATTGAATATCCTAATCTTGTTCTTATTGTTTTGGCATGCTTTGATTTCTATATAGATTTATGATTGTGTGTTGATAGTATATTCTAGATTATCATTAAGCATGTTCATAGAGTGTGTTTGATCTACTTACTCTATTTGTGTATGTTTGCATCATTTGCATCATCTAGATCATTGCCTTGTAATAGGTTGAAGTCTCTTATCAAGGTGAGTGAAGCCTTTGATTTGAGCAAGAAGTCTTGGCTAGGAAAGGTTTCCGAATAGCCAAGCAAGAAGCCTTAGTTAAGATCAAGAGGATCCGGATAACTAAGCAAAAGTCTTAGCAAGGAATTGTGTACTCCGGATGGTTGAGCTTGGGTAGCTTGACTAGGATCCTAGTGATCTAAATTGCTAAGCAAGGAAATCTTCCTAGAGGCTTGAGAGCCTTGGATAGGGAGTTGCTCTCTAGAGGTGTAGGATACATCTTGAATAGAGAGTAAGCTTTGTGAATCACTAGCCCAAGGGTTGATTAGGTCTTGATAGCTTGGAGTGGATATTATAGTGTTGATAGCTTTGAGTGTGCAAATCATTTTCGTATAGTGGATTTGCTTTGCCGATGGTTATGGATTCAACCCGTGGATGTTTCCTCTTTGAGGTTTTACCACGTAAAAACATTGTGTCTCATTTTCGCTTTATATTTCTTTATCTTTCATATGTTCTCTTGTATTAATTCTTTTGTATATTGATACTTACATGAATTGATTCATAATATACAATTGTTATATCATTTCAAGTATTCATTTCATTCTTATATTCCGTATTTTAAAACACTATTGCTTTAAAGGGAATTTCTCAACCTCGTCTCGACTGATATGTAACATTTGGTTAGTCATTACTCATTAGTGACTATAATTAAATGAAAATTTAAAATGTGAAACAATTACTTTAATTATTATAAATATTATTATGATAAATTAATTTGAGCAAATTGCAGTCAACCTACTTGAGGTTTGGCATTTGACAACCAAAAACAAATTTATCATTAATTGACAACGACCTTCCCTACCATTAGTCAAAGCTAGAGATGCACATTTCCCTCCGGGGCCCCAATTTTCCCCGTCCCCATCCCCATCCCCATTTGGGGATTTTTTTTTTTGGGAAAAATGGGGAAGGGGGGGGGGGGGGGGGGTGGGGTGGGGTGATGGGGATGAGGCCCATTTTCCCCACAATTATGTTGAAATGGGGATGGGGATGGGGGGGAGGTCCCCCATCCCCATTTCCTCATTTCCCCCAATTATATATAATAATATAAATATAATTATAATATATATTTTTTATATTTTTTTTATTCTTTGAAAACCTAACTCCCTAACCCTAAGTATATATACAATTTTACTCATTTTAACTTCAAGACCTAAAACCTAAAACCTAAAGTTGCTCTCATTTTCTCAACAATTAGTTGTTATTTTAATGAACTTGTGAATTTTAAAACACTTTATTTTGTATTTGTAATGCACTAATGAATTTTATTTTATATTTGCAATGGAATGTTTGATTTTTTAGTTTAATTTGTAATTTTTATTCAAATGGGGAAGTGGGGGAACGGGGGAAACAGGGGAACAGAGAAACGGGGAGAAACGGGGAAAATGGGGAATTGGGGATGGGGATGGATATAGGTCCCCCCAAAATTTCTCATCCTCATTTTCCCCAAATGGGGAAATGGGGAGGGATGGGGGAAGGGTCTAGGTATTAGGGATGGGGATAGGGGGACCTATATCCATCCCCATTCCCCAAACGTGCATCTCTAGTCAAAGCTAATCAAGTTTAACCTTTGACCGAATTTGGCCGCTACAAATACCTAAATGCCTATGAATAATAAAAAATAAAAAATAAAAATCTAATTTTAAAAATATATAAATATATGAAAACAAATTTGGATCTCCATTGTAAAAAAATTGATAATTACAAATTAAAAAAAAACGTGGAGACATAGGTTGTACCTCTATACTTTCTTCAAATTCTAAATTATAAGAAATTAATAATCTGGATTATCAAAATCCAATCCAACAACTTTTTTTTTTAATAATTTTTTCTTCTTCCATATGGATTTCCAAATTTTTCTTCATATTCGAGTTTTTTAGATTTTTCAAAACTAAAAAAAAAAAAAATATGACTCATCTAAATCTAATATAACAACATTTTCTTCTTCTATTGATGTATTTTCACATTTTTCATTAGATTCAAGTTTTTTATATTTTTTAAAAATAAAAAATTAAAAATGTGGTCAAAATGAATTGTGGAGACTTAAAATTCTTAAATTTATTTTTTTAAGAAATAAAAAGGTTTGAAATGCGAAAATATCTTATTTGTATTAAGTTTAAGGGAGAATCGCAAATACCCCCAAAGTTTTAACCTAATGGCAAATCAAACCCTCTGATTTGAACAATCAGCAAATAACCCCCTACTGTTAAATGTATACTAACACCGTTACACAAATAATGTCCAAAAATGATGAAATAACAATGGAGCCCTTCTATTTTCCATATTGTAGTAATTGCCCATGTTACCCTTATCTCAAAATATATAAATAAAATATATAAACACTTAATGGTAAGTAGTTATTTGCTGATTGTTTAAACCAGAGGGTTTGATTTGCTATTAGGTTAAAAGTCAAGGGTGTTTGCGATTCTCCCTAAGTTTAATTATGACAAATAGCAGGGGAAGTCATTGTCAATGAAGTATGAAGTTGTTTCTAACCCTCAGCGACGAGGGCTGCAATTTGCTCAATTAATTTAAAAAAAAAGTTGGATTGATTCCATCACCAACCACAAAGGAGAGAGAGCGTGACTTGAATTCTGCGACATTCATAGCTTTTCTCGCCGAAAAATCCAATAGAAAAGAAGGCAAAACCCAAATATATAATCTGATTTTCGAAACATCTATCTTTGGACTCCTACCTCTCTTCCCACAAAACATTCCTTTCTTTTCTCTCTTCTTCCACTTCCCAGCTCTCTCAAGGTACTTCTTCCTTTTTCAATTTTTGATCTTGTTTTTCATATTCTCATCTGGGTACTTATTTATTTAAATATTTCGATGCATGATCATTTCTGGGTTCTTGATCGGTTCTGATTTGTTGTAATTGAAGTGGGATTTTTGTCTTGTTGTTTGTGAATTCTGTTTTCGTTGCTCTTTCTAATGGATTCTTTTTGGTTTGTTGAGTTTTCGTTCCTTCCTAGTAAAGAAAAGAGCCTTTTTTTTTTTTTCTTTTTTCAGTTATCAAAATAACATGAAAGAAGAGTTATATATATATATATATATATATATAGCGCATTAAAGAAAAGGGAAATTTTACATTTTCAGGTCAAAAGATGTGAAAGTATTTTACAAAATCAATTATCATTATGTTAAAATATTTTGTTCTTGCCTCAATGAATTTCTCACTCTTTATGGATGTTGCATTGAGACATTGATTGATTGGTATAATATTTTTCCCTTTCTTAAATTGAACTTGTGAATGCTGAACGGTTCAGTGACTGGTTTTTGCTTTTGCTGAAGGGATTTAGCTAATGAAGCTCATAATTTTATTTTATTTTTGAATTCTTCTTGCTGTTATTTGGCATAGTGGTTATATATAATTTTCTTATATTTTACAGGTGGAGAAATATAGCCCCCAAATATTTAGCTCAAAGCCGATTCAGCATTTGTTAACTAGAGAGGGAGGGTACTGGTTCGTGGAGGCGGTGGGACTTCTGCGAGCTTAGCGTCCTCTCTCATATATTCACTTTGACATACTTATTTCTTCAAGAAATACTTTTCTATGCATATGCTTTGTATGGGTTCATATTGCTGATGTGATTGGATAATCACCTCTTTAGATAGAAAGGAAGAGTTTGAACTTTGAAGTTTACAACAATGGGATCTGTTTGCTGCTGTTTGCGTGTTGAGGACTTTGAGGATTATCTGAATCCAAACAGTTCTGTATACAGGAACTGCATGTGTCTTAGTTGCTTTGTTCAGAATTTTGTAAATGTGGTATGTCTTCTGCTTCTTGTTATAAATCTGTTTTCTTTATTTATGTTGTAGTTTTTTTATTTTTTATTTTATTTTTTTATTTTATTTTATTTTTAATTAGTTTTGTTGTAATACTATTTTTATTTGTTGAAATGTCAAGACTTTCTCTTTTCCATCTGTAAATATATGTGTGCCAGCAATGTTTTAAAAATCGAATTGAGGCGGCACCTCTTCCTTAATCTTAGTAATTGATTCTGTGCATAAAAAAAGATTGTATGCTTGGAAAAAAAGATTGATATTGAGGATGAGCAAGTGAGTTTGCAGGAAATTAGAATTAATACATTTCAAAATAGATTATTACTAGATCGGATTCAAGTATTCGTTTGTAAGAAGTTTCCAACTTTTTTCTCTTGTAGTCTTATGTTATAATTTTCTCTCACTGTTTGTAGTATACCTCATTATTTCGAAGAGGGGAATTGCATTCTGTCCCCTCATCCATACCAGGGACAGCATCTATGACTTCTACTGCTTCAATTGATGACTCTCTCTCTGAAATGTACCGTTCTCCTCCAAGACCCTTGCCTTATGATGCAGACACCAGATATTTCCGCTTGCAGCATGATGGTTTGGTCTCAAGACGAGAGAAGGGTTCAAGTCAATCACATGAAGAATCAGAACCTTTAAGAGGTGATGATGATCCGGATTCAGAATCATTTAGTGCAGGAGACAAGTGGAATGGGTCCACTTGTGAAGATAGATCAAAAGAACAACGTTCTAGATCCTCACTTAAGCTCTCATCAGCAAAAGCAACAGGTGGAATTGGGTATATTTATTCTCCATCAGAAGAAGAGGATGTCTGTCCAACATGTCTTGAAGGTAAGCTTTGAATGCAATTATACTTTTGCTGTATCCCCTTTGTAATTTATGATAAGTAGGTTTTTCTATGTTTATTGATAGCTCGTGTCTAGAAATGTTGTCTGATTAGTTTTGACTCTACTCTTATTTATGTTCCCCATATTTTGAATTAATGATAAATTTCATATTTATTGAGGTTTAATATTGGTTGAACACGCTTTCTCAAAATTTGTTGTATACTTTTCAATGGGATGGGTACTTCATCAAACTTTTATGTAAAAGAATAGACATTTTTTGGGTATTTGGGAACATTCTGATTTTTCTTAGGGATTAATATTACAGGACATGAACATTGTCACTGGAAAAGCTAATGAAGTGAATGAGCACTGTTACTGTTATTTCAATTTAATATTGCCTAACCCAGAACATAGACATAATGCAAGCTGTTATGTTTTGCCTCGGCTTAAAGGAAAAGGAATAAGTATACTTAATGGAACCAGTTATATATTTGAAATCAAGCAGCTCTATTGTTGATTTGGGGGCATCATAGATTTTCCTACAACCGTTGTACTTAGGTTCTTAACTTGAAAAATACAGAAAATGTAAATTTGTTATTTTCACACCACTGCAATTTGGCAGAGGGTAATACATTCTTGATTGATTAACGAGGTTAAACTTTATGGAAGCTGTGAACATTAGTACTGTGAATGGAGGACATGGACAAGGTTCTTGCTATTGTTTGTTCTTTCCTAGTCTCCTTGCCCTCCTGTTTAAATGGGCATGATCTTGATAGTAAAAATCTGTTGTTTGAGAGAAGCCTTGGCAGAGAATGTAACCTTAGTTGGCTGGGGAGTAATAAGCCAATCTAGGAGTTGAAAGGAAGGTTTACTGTGTGATGTTGTGATGCTTCTTTTTATTCTTCCCTTCATCTATTTTTGGGCTGGATGCATGCTTTTAATGATGTTGTAAGATATACTCTATATGAATTGGGGGTTTTAGGTTGTGAGATTAACATACTTTTACCTTTTTGATGCAGAATATACACCAGAAAACCCCAAGATAGTGACAAAATGTTCTCACCATTTCCACCTTGGTTGTATTTATGAGTGGATGGAGAGAAGTGAAAATTGTCCAGTCTGTGGCAAGGTAACCCGTTTGCTTCACGTTTGAGCTTGCCTGTATTATTTTATTCATGATGATGAATTTATTTTTGTTTCATATATTGGACTGGGAGTTTGGACAGATCATCTATATAATGCTCAGAATAATAATAATAATAATCATAATCAATGTTTAAAAAAGCATGAGGCGGTTCGAGGCGTTTTGTACTAGTGAGGCAGGGCAGCCACCTCAATTTTGATATATTCAATTATACAAAAAAATTAAAAACACAAAACTAAAATAGTATATCATCCATAACATTAAATAAAAGGTCCACAAAACTAAAATAGTATATCATCCTCAAAAAAGTGTATCGGGCACATATTGGTATCCGACATGCTCTGATACGAGATTCCTTGGCCTCTTTGGAGTATCCGTGCTTCATAGGTCCACAATCAACATCAATGATAGATTCTAGATAAACATTTCTAAATGGAAAGTGCATAAAAAAATAAACGAATGTGTGAGAGGCTGTCAGGTGTGAGATTTGAACGAGTGAGGCTGAACGTATGAGATTTGAGTAAGGTGTTGTTCGTTTGTATTTTTTAGGCAGAGGTGTTGTCATTTGATATGTGTGAGTGGGCTGTTAGGGTCTTAAAATAGTAATTATAACTTAGGCAAGCTCAAACTGGTGAGTTTTGAAAAAAAAAAACAAAAGCCTTGATTCAAAACTCACAGTTTCACCACCCAAAACCAAATTAATATCGCACCAAAACTCACCATTTCACCACCCAAACAAAATTGATATGGCACCGCCTCAAGGCGGTTGAGGGTCGAGGCAGCTTGAGGCTGGCGCCTCAAGGCTGTTTTTAAATGATGCCTTGGGGCGATGAAACATTGAGTTTTGGGTGGTGAAACATTTGGTTTTGGGTGGTGAAACATTGAGTTTTGAATCAACGCTTTTGTTTTTTAAAAACAGTCTTGAGGTGGCAGCCACGGCGTGAGACGCGCCTCATGGCAGCTGCCTTGGCCAATTTTTAAAACATTGATCATAATAATAACAGTGAACAACATTGGTTTCGTGCCTGCTTTTTAAGGATGGGAAAACCTTTTTCATTAAAACAAGGCGCATGTTACTTGATTGAGTCAACTGCTTTTCTTATTAGGTTTTCACTTCCCTTTTCACTGTTTTAATCACATAAAGATGGAGCCTTGTTCTAACATCCTATAAGTGATGGCAGTGAATTAGGGAATGAAGGTTTGGATGCAACTCCCACTCATTCCTGTTTTGGTTTTTTTCTACCTTTTGAATTTGAAAATTGTAATGTGTAAAAGCAAACGCATGCAATGATCAGTCCTATAAAATAAATAAATTCATGTAGTGACCAGGGTGGTGAAATTAATACATATGCTTGCAGGTCATTTGAGCAATAAAAAAACTTGAATGATTGCCTTGGAATTCGTAGCTTTAAAAACACATTTCTTTCGTAGAAGTAAGAACATGTTGTTAAAGGACATAAAAGAATTGCATGTGTGAGTGAGTTCTGTGACTAACCACACCAGTTTACATGATTATTTGTGTTTCCTGATGGTAATTAAAATCAGATAGTTTCCATGTTATATTGTGCCAACTTTAAATTTCTTGTTACTATCAACTTTAAATGTAGTGAAGTATAATTCTGTTTTGGTTATCTGAGTATATATTGAAAAAAATTGTGGTTTAATTTCTAATCTATATTTATTTTCTCATAAGGTAAGTTTGATTATTTAAATACACTTTTAAATGATTGCTTATGCCATGTTGATACATAATAGACTCAGTAGATACTAGACGCTGTGATTTTTTGTTTGTTGTTCATAGTTTTTATAGCACTGTTGGATTTAACTTTGCTTTTAGTAAGGGTTGTATCTTGTACAAGTTTTGACTGCACATAAAAAACTTTCAGCAGACCACTTAGATGAGAATCAGAGAATCAAAGTTCATATTATGCATTAAATGGGCAACAACACCCTTTTATATGCAATGGCCAATGGCATATGACTGGACTGTCTAAAGCAGTAAAGCTAAATGTTTTGACATGACCTCATATGAAGATAAACCTTTGGCTTTTATGGGTTTTGATCTGAGTAGCTTGTTGTGTTGCCAGTCTTACTATGCCTTGTTTAATCACAAAGGTAAAAAAGGATATTTACCAGAAATGTCGAAGTATTAAAGTATATGCAAGTTTTTTGCTATTTGATTAAACAATTATATTAATGTAATGTATTCTTTTTCATGTTGGAGTGCAGTAAAAGGCTTTGGACTGCAAAGTTCTGTGCTCATTTTGAGTGTATTATTATTGATATTATTTTTGGATAGGAAGCTAAACATTTTTGAGTATAGTTGCATTACAAGTTCCATGTATGTGGGCTACCTAGCTCAGGGGCATAAAAAAGCCAATAATATTTTATGGATTCATTGGCATCCTTTTAATTGTCATGAAATCAAGTTTTTGTGTGGGTTGACTGAAATGGTTGGTATGCTAGATGCCTTTGTCTCCGAATATCAACCAAATTGCTTGTAAGTGGTAAATACTAGAAAGTCTATTGTTATAGCTTCTTGTTGATTAGGCTGTTTGCCAGAATATGGGTTGAAGATTTTTGTAACTGCCCTTTTTTTTCAAATTGTTAAAAGATCACATGTGAATAACTGAGTAGTCTTCTCATAACTGAAAACTGCTGGTAGACTTGAACTTGGAGTAACAAAGTTGTACTTCTAACATTATCTGTAATAGAACGAAAATTGGAATGAAGTGAAAATATCTTGTACTTTTTTCTTTGGTTATTTTGACTTGAGTCATTTCGATGGCTTCTATAGGTGATGGTATTCGATGAAACGACTTGATCATTCTTCAAAGGTTTGAGTTGTGGATGGAACTGGCTATGACTGGAGACAGAAGATACGTGTAAAGCCCTTTGTGAATACTGCTCTTTCAGTCTTTCTTCGAAAGTTTGGGTTGTGGATGGAACCGGCTATGACTGGAAACAGAAGACGAACACAAACGTGTAAAGCCCTTTGTGAATACTGCTATTTAACGCATTTATCATCTACCGTAAATATGAAAAAGTGTTCTTTAGAACAATTGGCAAGAGTGCATTTTCTTCAAACATACCTTTTTGATTGATTTTTACATGGTTTTTGAAAATCTGCTTTATAGTTTCCTCAAAAAAGAGGATACATGGAAAAGAAGTGTGAGTGGAATGAAGAGAAACATGACTTCAGCTATCTTGTATCTGTGTTTTAAATGTCTTCTTTCATCCCAGTGCTAGTCCTATGGTGGAATGTGTTCTATTTAAATGATTTAGGCCCTGTTTTGTACTGCTTTCGAGAAGTTAAATTCAAATTATTTAATAATTTTGGTATAAAATATATGTTTTATAAAACTTCCAAAAGTGATTATATGATAACCTAGAATTGATTTTACAGTAATTTTAAAAAGTAAATGAGAGGTTACTTTTGTAAAGTTAATTGAAATAATTTGCTGTTGGATTCATGAAATATTTAAAAAAAAACAAATCATCCTCCGTACTTTTAACGTAAAGACACTTCTATAGGGGTGGGCAAAAAACTAATGAACCAAACTGAATCGGTGAACCGAACCAATCTAATCAATTCTTTTTCGGTTTTCTTACGTTGACCGGTTCAGTTTGGTTCATTTTTTTAAAAACCGATTGGATCTTTTTTTTTTTTTTTCCTTCTGGTTTGATGTCTTGAACCGGAAAACTGAATCGAGATCCAATGTATATATATAAAATAATAATAAATAAATAAACTTAGTTTAATATTCAACAATCCATGAAACTATGAAACTATAAAAATGCGTCATTTTTTTCTTTGTTTCCTTATTGAATATTATGTTAAACTAGTATTTTCAATTTGATCAAGCTCATAATTTAATTTGGTCGAATGTCCCAAAAGATTAAAATATGAAAATTTGTGTATTAATTAAAGCTCATTAATTTGCCCAATATATCCAAAACTGAAAAAACCGAACCGAACCGAACTGAACCAAATTGATATTTGTAAATTTTGTTGCATCGGTTCATTTTTTTAGAAACTGAACTTTATCGGTTCATTGTTCTATTGAAAAATGAATTGATCCATTTAACGCCCACCTCTAAAAAGCATACTCGGAAACTAAAAAGCACTCCCATGTTCCAAAAAGCAAGCTGAAAAGCTAAAAAGCACACCTGAAAACTAAAAAGCACTCCTACGTTCCAAAAAGTATACTAAAAAGCCAAAAAGCATACCCAAGAACTAAAAAACAATCTCGCGATCCAAAAAGCACGCCCGAAAGCCAAAAAGCACACCTAGAAACTAAAAAGCACTCCCGTGTTCCAAAAAGCATACCAGAAAGCCAAAAAGCACACTAGGGAATTAAAAAGCACTCTTATATTCCAAAAAGCATGCCCCAAAGCTAAAAAACACACCCGAGAACTAAAAAGCATTACAACCTTCCAAAAAGCATGTTTAAAAGCCAATAAGCACACCTGAGAACATATCCTAATTGTTTGTTTGTTTTTTTCAATGCTGATTTTAAAAGAACAAATTACTTGATAGCTATTTAAAATCTCAACTTGAGATCTATTATTTTTTTCACTAATGCTATACAACCCAAAAATTTAATCCAAATTTCAACCCAAAAGATATGACAAGCATCATCTCATGTTATGTGGTGATAACAACTCAATTGTCACATCATTTGAGTTGAAATTTGTCATCTTAAAGGTGGACGATGGATATCAATTTTTTATTAAATTAGCGAATCTCCAACCATCCATTAATTCATCTATTTAAAAAAAAAAAAAAAAATATTACTATTTTATTAAAATAAGGGACTAAGGGTAAAGGGTAAGTAAAGTTACTCCTTTCAAAATGTTAAAGTTAATAGTCAACCTTGGTCAAACACTAACAGCACTGGAGATCAAAATTTATTTTATTTATAAACTTCAAATCAAGATGAGATGATATGATATGCCCCTTACAACTTCAATATTAAGATCATAAAATTAGACATAAGTAGGAAATTACAAAGTTTATTTCAAATATTGTATATTTGTTTTTAGTATCAGTTTGGTTTGAACAACACATTCTGCCAACCGTGGAGGTCTGATCCCTCTTTAATCTCTCTGCAATTTTTAAATTTTGATTGGTCGAAGACAAAGAGTGTGTTGCCACTGATGAAATAATTCACAATGGATTAGATATCTAATCAACAAGCTTCAACTTTATTAGTGTATCACATTTAACTGTCACTTTTACTTGGGCATTAACAGTATCTGCAAACACACAGATGGACGCATATGTATATTAACAAACCACAAAGGAAAGGAGCTGCATCTTTATTGGCGACTTAAGATTTAAGGATTTCGATTTCAATTTGCTTGAAAAGCTCTTAGGAAAACCTCTGGGGGTTGTCCGCCACTCAACTCATGCTTCCCGTTAATCTGCCAAAAAGAAATTGTGATTGAGAATTGACCTGAATGTGTTCAACTTCAAACTTTCAACTTATAAACGCATTTTTTGCATCACCTACCACGTAATGTGGAACTCCTGAAATGCGCGTTGAGTACTTCTCAAGCTCCTCCTTGACCTACAATCGATTAATAAAGATCAAGCTTAGTTCAATTTAATGGTATCAGATGAAAACTTTCTATGTCAACTGCCGACGCAGGGCAAAGGCATAAGATAAACTAATGATATAAAGAATATGCGATTTGATCGTTTGCTGGGAAAACATAATAAAAGGAGTGTACATTGGAATTTCGCTACTGAGATAGAACAACAGTTGTAGGATTGAAAATTTTCTTTCTCAGCTATGCATCCAAAGAAACATTGTAGAAAAAAATAGCATAACGTTTCTTTGCCAGAATGCTATTGCATATAGAGGAAACAAGAACTCCATACATCTTTAAACAGCCACCTCAAGTCGATTTTAATAATCTTCAACTCTTCTTAGCCAAGCAAAGAAGCACGAAATGAAGCAAAAGAGAAAATACCTCATTTAGTCCGTTATTGGGGTCTTCAAGAAACTCTGCTGCCCCCTCTACCCCAACTTTCCTAGCGGATTCCATAAGAAATTGCCTGAATTCAATTGCATTTGTTAGTCACTGCGTGATGTGAAGAGACAGGAATGCAATTAACTTTACTTACTATATTATAACTCAAATCACGTGCATGTCCAAACAAAGAAAGATAAAACAAACTCGTTTCAACTTTTTTCATCATCTCCCTATATTAGTATTTACAGTTACTTACCATGGATTACACCCCTAATTGGCTAATTGTGCTACAATGGTTAGAAAAGCAGTTAGCAAAATAAATCATTTTACGCTATAGCACTTCTATTTAAAGCCATTATGGAGAAGAGAACCTAAGGTCTAGTCCTGTGGGTGCCATTAGCCCATTACATTGTCACCAGGCTTCATTGGCTCAGAAAACACAATACAGTGTGTTCTGCCACGAAATTATCAAACTGTCCAAGAACTAAGATAAAATTGTCATGATTAACATAACATGTTTTACTTTTCAGGCGGAATTGGTTCTAAATGTACAATGTTCAAACCAAAAGTTGATGATTAGTCTCTCCAAAAATTCTTTCAATGTCAAACACTTTGCAAAGAAAATGCAATAGTGAGTTGTGTTCAGAAGGTTTGAATATGAACAATCATTTTCGTTTGATTGATCACTAGACTTCTTCTCCTTTCTTTATTTATTTAAAAATAAATAAATTCAGGGAAGGGTTTTAACTTATCCCTAGATTTAGCATAGCACATGCAAGTACAATTTAAAGAACCTTTAAATGGTGACACATTTTATCCTTTATTAACTTTTTGGAGTTAAGTTAGCATTGAAGGTAAACACAAACAGATTACGTCTCTTTTTCAAATCCTTGAGTGAGCAAGGATCTCAAGTCACCTGATAAGCATTGCAAGACTGTTGGAACCTTCATTTAAGTGCCAAAAATTCATGGAAAATATTTGGGTTTGGGTACACTAAGTCCTAAACATCAAGGGGTGGTTGGTGAAACTTCGATACTAGGAAAAGCTATGCAAATGCAAAGTAAAATTAACAGGGAAATTATATTTTTACATGATGAAAATTCATTGGAGAATAATAAAAAAATCACAATCCAACCGATAACTACGCATACCGGTCCCCAATGTATTTTCCTTGGGTAAAGTAGCCAAGGCACAATTCATCCACAAGATTATGTTGCTTATCAAGTCCCTGTTGTCCAGCGAAATATATAAGCCTGTGGCTATCTAGGGTATTTCCCCTGTGCATATCAAAGACATTGTTAGTGTTATCTCTATCAAAAGAGCTCCTCTAAAGCTTTCTACTCTTCCATAAAGCAATCCATCAGTATATTAATGGAACAAATCTACTCAAACTTACGTGAGTCCAGACAAGTTGTATTCCAATCCAAGACCCCTAAAAACCTGCAATGTTGGAGCAGTCATTGTAGACAGACCATCTAAATCAAAGAAACTTTAAATTAATAACATGCTTTCAAGTGATTTTAAGAATCATAATAAAACCTCAGTCATTCGAGCTGCAATGCCTTGAGCACGAGATCCAAATTTATCTTCATAAAACTTTCTCTTATCGACGCCTTCCTTAGGGGCAGAAGGATTGAGAAAGAATGGATGCCATCTAATCTGCAAATTTAAGCCCACAATGAATCAAATAGAACACTAAATGTAGCATGTGCACATGTGTGTATGTGTGTGTGTGAGAAAGAGAGAGAGAGAGAGACCTCAAAATCATAGTGATCCTTAGATGCAGCTACAGCTTTGTCCAGATTTCTTTTTCCAACAAAGCACCATGGGCATACAGTGTCTGAACTGACATCAATCTGAATAAGCTTCTTCCCAGTGTTGCTACTAACTGACTGTGCCATGCTCTGTATGTATCTGCTATCTTTCTAAGGTATAGAATATTGCTAAAATATTATTGGCGAACAACAAAAAAAATAGATTAGTACCCTATTTCAATTACAGAGCTGAAGTATCTACCATCTTTCAATTATATAGCTAAAGTGCGAACGCCAGTCAAACAACACAAAAATAGGGAAGTATCCTATTTGAGTGTCTGTCCAATGTCAAAATACACTGAAACGAAATACACAATATTTCAAGAACTCATTCACAAGTCACAACAATGAACTCAAAACATTCACTTCATTTATCTCTTAGGGGCCAAAATGGGAACATGCACCATTCGGGATTCTGTCGATGCCATTTAACTCTAAGAAAACTATGTTTAGTTGTCAAGAGTCGGCACCAACATGTCTTTTCTCAATGTTGTTAATCCTCTCATCAGGTCGAAGATAAAATAAAAATATCACCTTCCTATGCTAGTCTTTATTCTTTTCTGTCCGTGCTTACGCTATCTTATTTATGTTTCATTTAGTCCTAATCCCAACCATTATTCTTAATCAAGGATGGCAAAATGTTAACCACAACAAACACTTCACATACTGCTTAAAGCACTCGTCTTTTTACCAACTAGTTTCAATTTTGAGATCCTGAATTACCAGAAATTCAGATTTTTACATGATTCCCATTATATATGGATCAACTACTCTTTGTCTTGTATGGATAATATAAACTCCAAAGAAGGAAGTTACACAGCTTAAACGATCATGGTAATCTTCTAATAATATGTAAACAAAAGGCTTGGAAGGATTATTAATAAAAGGCCTTAACCATTTTGGAAATAAAATTGAAAACAAAATATAGATAAAACACTATAAAATTTCAATGAAGACAAGCGAAAAAAAAAGAAAAAAAAAAAAAAGCTTGACCATTTCTTGGTTTTGTTTCATGTTCATACTTAAAAACCCCAGGCCTGACGATAGAAAATTAAAAAGAAAAAGAATCACAAAATGGGTTTATTTTAATACATAAAATAACAATCAATCAGCTAAAAAAGGCAAGAAACAGAGAGTAAGATTACCTGGAAGAACCAGTCGCGGGTTTGTGAGAAGGGCTAAAGAACGCATTGTCGCAACAGTTATGGATGCCTATTTATTATTAGAATTAGAGAAAATAGTCTTTGCCAACATTCACTTTCTAGGAAATAGCACCTTGAGAAAAAAATTGCATATATCCCCTCTTTATCAACCCCATTTACCACATTGCCCTTAAGAACCCCTAATCTGGAATTTCCCTAAATACCCTCCTTAAATATTTTATTCAATAAAACTTGTGAGAGTTTACTCAATTACCCTCCCCAATCTATTTCCCACAAAACTCACTTTATCTAGAACCCTAATTTTTCAATTCAACTTCAACTCTAATGAAAACCTCTTCACTTGCTCTCATTTTCGAGTACGTTTGAGAGGGCTTCTTAAGTAGATATTTTTACAGTAGATCTTTTAGAGATAGAGCTTTTAAATAAAAGTCGTGGGTCGTTTGGTTTTCAATTATAAAATAGCTTTTTTAATGAGAGAATTACCAAAATACTCTAACAAATATTAAATTATAGAGTTATATTGAAGATTTTAATGTTTTTTAAAAAATCTCAAAAAGTCTACTTGGAAAAGCCTAAAATTGGAGCTTCTCCAAGTAGACGTAAAATAGTTTTTTTAACTGTCAAAAGATTTACTGGAGTGTCAACCAAACGACAAAAAAAAAAAAATTTGAAAAGAGTTTTTTTAATTAAAAAAGCTCTTTTAGCCAGTAGACAAACTCCTCCAAACGGACACGAATCCGAATAGCAGCTGCCATGTCTTCCCTGTCAACTACACACGTTTCCTCTCTTGGGTTCTCCACTTCCTCTCCCATTAATGCGCCTCTCAAGAGCGCAGGCACCTACAACGGTAGCCTCCATTGCAACGAGGCTCTTGGCTAGCTCATGATTCGCCTGAATGACAAGTTATCCAATGCGCAAATCATCTGCACCTGTGATTCAAAGGTGCCCACTTTTCTCTTTGATTGAAAAATTGAAACTTATTTTGTTGTGGGATTTTTGGCTTGTGATTAGTTTCATTCGGTTTTCAAGTTTCTGTAGCTAAAATGTTTTAGGTGCTAGAGTTGGTTCCTTTTTGAGTTGTTTATTGTGGGATTGTTTTTGTGCTCAATTTGGTGGCAGTTTATGAATTGATTTTTGGGAATGCAAGGGTTGGATAAGCTTGATGCGGTGCTTGATGTTGGGGATGTGTATGATCTGAGCAATGACTGGTACGATCACCATCAAAAGGGGTTTGAGGAGATTTTTGGGAACGGGTTCTCTATGAAACTCGGTACGATCACCAATTTTAAGTATGATGATATATGTTAATTAATTGGTATATCGAATCAAGTGATAGGAGCGGTTTATAATCATATGTAAAGGGAATTCTAGATTTGTCCATAATTCATGGTGTGGAATATTTATGTGATTTTGATAGCACTGTCTGGACACAGTGCAATTTTGAGAGCTTAATTATATAGTTTCCTTAATCAAGAAAAAGAGATCATCTGAAAGTTGAAGGGGGTTTTGTGGCACCAATAAATCAGTTTGTTATAACCCATTTCCAATATCGTTGAATATATATGAGGAATGTCACTGATTATTGATATTTACTTCCTTGTATACAAGTATAAATGTATAATCTAGCCATAATTACTGCCTGATCATTTTCTATTAGTAATTTTGAGCTTGTTCTTCGATCAATATAAATACGAGTCAAAAAATCGGGTTATTTCAATAAAACATTGATATCATATCATAAGTGATCATGATGTCTTCTAGCAATGTTGTCATCATGTTCGGTCTGTCTATTTTTTTGTTAATGAATCAAGTTGTGTCAGTAGATTATGGTACAACACTCACCAGAGGCTCAACACTCTGGAAACCTGCTTCAGAACCAAATAGTGCAATGGCTTGCCAATTCCGGTCTTAAAGATGGTAGTGATGCTCGAGTAAGATACATCTATCCATCCATCTACATCTTTAATTTCAATTTCACTATCCTAATCCCAATCCCAATTAATTTCATTGTTTATTCAAACGTTATATATGGATCAACATATATATATATATATATTTGCGTAAATCAAATTCAAAAAGTGCCATGCAAATCAATAACGCGTGGCTAAAATTCATAGGAACTAATGCATTTTGTTGAGCCTATGATTGTTGATATAAACCTAGGAATAGATGCCATAAACCTAGGAATTATCATATGGGAATTAATGCATGTATATTTTTGAGCCTATGATTGATTGATTGATATAAGCCTGGGAATGGATGCCAAGAGCCTAGGAATTATCTGTTAGGAAATAATGCATGTATATTTTTGAGTCTATGATTGATTGATATAAGCCTAGGAATGGATCCCATGAGGCTAAGAATTATCTGATGGGAATTCATGCACGTATGCTTTTGAGCCTGTGATTGATTGATATAAGCCTAGGACTGGATGCCATGAGCCTAGGAATCATCTGCTGGGAATAATGCATGTATTTTGTAAGCCTATGATTGATTGATATAAGCCTAAGACTGGATGCCATGAGAGCCTAGGAATCATCTGCTGAGAATTAATGCATATGTTTTGTTGATTCTATAATTGATTTATATAAGCCTGAGACTGGATGCCATGAGCCTAGGAATCATCTGTTGGGAATTAATGCATGTATTTTGTTGAGCCTATGATTGATTAATATAAGCCTAGGACTGGATGTCATGAGCCTAAGAATCATCAACTGGGAATTAATGCATGTATTTTGTAAGCCTATGATTGATTGATATAAGCCTGAGACTGGAGGCCATGAGCCTAGGAATCATCTGCTGGGAATTAATGCATGTATTTTGTTGAGCCTATGATTGATTGATATAAGCTTAGGACTGGATGCCATAAGCCTAGGAATCATCTGCCGGGAATTAATGCATGTATTTTGTTGTGCCAATGATTGATTGATATAAGCCTAGGACTGTATGTCATGAGCCTATGAATCATCTGTTAAGAATTAATGTATGTATTTATTTGAGCCTATGATTGATTGATATAAGCCTAGGACTGGATGTCATGAGCCTAGGAATCATCTGCTGGGAATTAATGCATGTATTTTGTTGTGCCAATGATTGATTGATATAAGCCTAGGACTGGATGCCATGAGCCTAGGAATCATTTCCTGGGAATTAATACATGTATTTTGTGATCCTATGATTGATTGATATAAACCTGAGACTAGATGCACTGAGCCTAGGAATCATAAAATAAAAAACCTGTGACAAATTCTCTTAGGCTTGGGAACAACTCTCTTGGGCCTTGGAACAATAGGCCTGAACATTTGTTCCCAGGCCTAAGAGAATTGTTCCAAGGCCTGTGAACAGTTCTCTTAGGCATGTGAACAATTCTCTTAGACCTGGGAATTAATGCATGTATTTTGTTGAGCCTATGTTACTTGGCATGACCTTCTGTACAGGTGCTCATCCCGTGCCACCTGATCTATTTTCTTAAATAATTTTTATCTAGTTTCTTAAACAATTTATGTTGTTTATACAGGTGCTCATCCCGTGCCACCTTCCCGCCCATTGTGTTTTATGTCATGTACTTTTGAATGAAGGAAAAGTAATATTATTTGACTCTTTGAATGAACGGGACGGAACTAGTCTTCAACTAATGTACAGCTTGGGAATCAATATTTAGTTTGAGAATATTTTGTGCAGTTCTCTTAGGTTGGGAATGTTTATGATATATTTTGTGCCTAAGAATGTCAACAGCCTGGGAATGTTTAGCCTGGGAATATTTTGTGCCTGGGAATGTTTAAAACCTCGATTTTTTTTTTTTTTTTTTAAGATGTGATATTATTATTTAACAAATTAAATCATATTTAACTGTACCAACTATTAAATTAGTTAAATAAAATTCTCTTAGACCTTAATAGAATTCTCTTAGGCCTTGTAAAAGATTTAACTGTACCAACTATTAAATTAGTTAAATAAAATTCTTCAAATTTAAAATTATGAAATGCGAAAAACAATAAGAAAAAAAAAACTCATGAGCCCATGACATATAATAACTGGGAACAATTCTCTTAGATCTAGGCCTGGGAAAAATTCTCTTAGGCCTTGTAAAAGATTTAACTGTACCAACTATTAAAATAGTTAAATAAAATTCTTCAAATTTAAAATTATGAAATGCAAAAAACAAAAGGAAAGAAAATTATGAAATGCTTTTGAGCCTATGATTGATTGATATAAGTCTGAGAATGGATGCCATGAGCCTAAGAATTATCTGCTGGGAATTAATGCATGTATGCTTTTGAGCCTATGATTGATTGATATAAGCTTGAGAATGAATGTCATGAGCCTAAGAATTATCTGCTAGGAATTAATGCATGTAAGCCTAGAAATGGATTGATTGATATAAGCCTAGGAACAATTTTTTTTTTTTAATAAAAGCAGTAAACAAAAAAAATGTTTTTATGAAAAATAAAATCACTTTATTTTATTCTTCAAAAATGAAAAACACTTTATTTAATAAAAATTTCAAAATGATGGTCATTGACTCATTGATCACACATCAGCCATGCGTATGTGTGCAAGCCACACATCTCACTTGCACCGAAAAGCGTGTGCATACTATGTGTATAGCATCACCTTGCACAGCTTATCGTATGCGTTCCACGAGCCAAGCATACACTGTTAGGCACGTGTATCGCATGCTTCTGGCATGCACTGGTAGAAGTCAGAGCTCTTCGTGTTACACTCGCAACAATGGAGCGTAGAGCTCACGTGTCGTCTTCCAGTCCATCGCCGATGACCAAACTGCCATCTTCTGACTCGGTTTTCCATACTGGATTAAATGGTGCCATTGGTTACTGTGTTTGGGTTAGGAGTAAATGACCATCGCTGCCCTAAAGCACTAGTGAACTATTCTTCATGTTCATCATCCAAAAACAAACCCATAACCATTTCCTTCTTTCGATCTATGACAGAAAAAAAAAACAGTTTTTCTCTCTCCACACTAATCGGAATTATATGTATGACCTATCGTCTGAAAGATCTCGGAAAAATCTTTCCAATAGTACTACGATCGTAGAAAAAAAAATTGACAGTAAGTTATGACCGATTATAGTTACGGGTTTTCACATAAAGGTTTTCCAAAAAAAAAAAAAAACTGGGTTTGACTATAGGTTTTCACAAGATTTTAGGTTTTCGATTTGGGAACACATGAAGAAGAAGATGGGTTTGACTAAGGAAGAAGATGAAAAATTAGTGGGATCCAATATGTAATGAGAAGAAGAAGATTTAGTGGGATCCATCTGTAATCCACTTCCACCCTATAATGTCTTAACACGTGTCAATATTGATGACGTGGTGACGAAAAACACTTGAGCCTAGGAAATATTTTATCGGCCTAGAAACAATTATTTTAGGCCTAGGTATGGTTCCCAGGCCTTACAGTTTTCCTTCGTAGACGAAATTATATGGGCCTCGTAATAATCTCAATGATCGGCACCGTCCAACGATGAAGGGGTATCAATAGAAATCTGTACGTGAAGTTTCGAGATCATTAAACGGTCAAACAAGTATGTCATTGCCCATTAGACTAGATATAGCAAACAACCCTTTTAATTATGAACCCTTAAATGCCTAAGAGTTCTTTTACAAACTTGTAAGTTGTTGTCGTTGCTTGACTCGATCTCCCATATTAGCTTTACAGTTCCCAATTTGAGTCTGATGGGTGCACATCACTTTTTAAAAACATCCCGTGCAATCAGAAAAAAAATAAAAAATCTATAAAAATATATTTTTTTTTAATTCGAAATTAAATCCACCATGGGCCTAGGAGTTGTTCCTAGGCTTAAAGTACTGATCCCAAGCCTTGAACGTCCTAGGCTTAGTCATTCTTATCAGCCCCAATACTAATGACGTGGTGACGAAAAACACTTGAGCCTAGGAAAGATTTTATAGGCCTAGGAACAGTTATTTTAGGCCTAGCTATGGTTCCCAGGCCTTACAGTTTTCCTTCGTAGACGAAATTATGCGGGCCCCACAATAATCTCAACGATCGACACCGTCCAACGATGAAGGGGTATCAATGGAAACCTGTACGTGAAGTTTTGAGATCATCGAACGGTCGAACAAGTACATCGCTGCCCATTAGACTAGATATAGCAAACAATCCTTTTAATTATGACCCCTAAATGCCTAAGAGTTCTTTCACAAACTTGTAAGTTGTTGTCATTGCTTGACTTGATCTCTTGTATTAGCTTTACAGTTCCTAATTCGAGTCCGATAGGTGCACACCGCTTTTTAAAAATATCCCGTGCAATCGGAAAAAAAAAATATATTTATTTAATTCAAAATTAAATCCATAATGGGCCTAGGAGTTGTTCTTCGGCTTAAAGTACCGATCCTTAGGCCTTGAACGTCCTAGGCTTAGTTCATTCTTATCAGCCCCAATATTGATGACGTCGTGACGAAAAACACTTTAGCCTAGGAAAGATTTTATAGACCTAGGAACAATTATTTTAGACATAGCTATGGTTCCCAGGCCTTACAGTTTTCCTTCGTAGACGAAATTATGCGGGCCCCGCAATAACCTCAATGATTGGCACCGACTAACGATGAAGGGGTATCAATGAAAATATGTACAGGAAATATTTTAAAGGCATAGGTACAATTCTATTAGGCCTATGTATGGTTCCCAGACTTAAGAGAATTGTTACCAGGCTCAAAATCAATAATACCAGCTAGTAACTATCAAAAAATGGCTACAAACTACCAGTAAGCTAAACAACAAAGAATGGAAATTTCAAGGCTATTTTTGAAACTTGTCTTATAATAGAATGAAAACCCATTTAGAGTTTGAACATAATTATATTTACAAAACTTATTTACAAAACTTTCTTTTTTCACAAAATATACGAAACCGTATTCTTCCACACAATAAACACTCAATAAATACACCGTCATTTCTCCTAATAGCCCCTAGTGTTGGAAGAAGAATTTCCCCTAATTAACAACAATCCATATGAATTCCTACTGTCTGATGTTCAGCTATTGTTCAAAGTCAAAAGAATCATTGTAGCAGACAAATTCAATCATCCACGGGATCTTGGGGAGTTCATCTGCTTTGTGTTTGATTGTGATCACAGGGCACTCAACATGTTTCACATAGAATTTCACTCACAGTACCCACAAAAACCCTGCAAAGACAGATTAACATTAATCATTGTTTAGGTACTATCACTGTGTAGCCCTAATTGTTTTTTTTTTTTTTCAAAAACCTCAAGCATACCATAAACTGATAAAAGCATAATTTGCATCTCATATCGGAATTTCAAATTGTTGATAAAATAAGAGAACAATGGAGTCTACTTATCATTTTCCATGAACAAATAGAATTAGCATACCTTTGTAAAAGGCCAAGCCCCCTACTTCCCACAACAAAGAGATCTAGTTGGACTCGTATCACTTCACAGCAAATTACCTCTTTGGGATCTCCTTTCATGATCCATGCTTTGCGAGCAACCTACAAGCATATGCAATATGAGCACAAAAATTATAATAAATACATCAACATTATTAGTTGAATGGTTCTTCCCAAAAAATAATAATACATGAAATGGTAGACAGAATCATGGCAAGAAAAAAAAGAAGCACCATGAGTATGAGAACACCTAACACGTAGACATAGTAAGCAGTCTTCCCCTAACAAAATCCCTCGGTAGAACTAGATAAACACGCACAGAGAAAGAACCATGCATATTGTCGGTGGCCTATCCAACCAAACCTTTCTTTAGTTGATTATATTCATATAAGAAATTTCTGTGCTGCACTTAGGAAATTATACGAAGAAAACATTACGTATAAGAGTGAACCCACCATTACTTAGTCAAACACATTCTTTCAAGTCTAGGCTACCATCTTCCTTAAAAAAAAAAATCAAAGAAATCATGTATTTCTTGATTTCAAATTTTCAAGCAGTATATATATTATACTATAATATTGTCTTAGATAGCCTCCTTTCAGGAATTCAATCCCAAAATAGTCAAAACAATATTTTAAATTATGAATCATAAAGGGAAAAAAAAAATAGCCTTTTTGTATACCTTTTATTTGCATGAAAAAAATGACAACATTACAGATTTCACTTGCAAAAATTCAACACCATATACCAAGATCCTAACAATTAAAGGTAACTTAGATTCAATTCATGAAAGCACAAGGTAGCTTCTAAATCTGCCTTAACCTAGAGATAGTTTATTTGTAATTAACACCAAAGAAATTGAATTGACCATCCATTTGATGGCAGCTACTAAATCTCACGAATAGACCATACAAAATGTAATCAACGGTGTTCAATTTTAATTATTCCTCCCTTCTACTTTTCTTGAGCAAGTGAGCAACCAAACAGACTAAAAACACAATAACAGTGCAAACAACACCACAAATAGAGCTTATAGAGCTTATAGATTTTGTACAAGTTCTCAATCAAATCAAGCATCGAAAAATCAGTGGTCCATCAAATTAGTCGTCCAAATCAAATTAGTCGTCCAAGATTGTCACGCTAGTTTAGTGATTAGTTCTATTTTAGCCTTTACAAGTTCATTTTCACACAATCAACTCATTTTCACAAAATAATAGTTAAAGAACAAAGCATAAACAAACCATAACCACTACAAGATGTATAAGAAGAATGAGAGAGAGAGAGAGAGAGAGAGAGAGAGAGAGAGAGAGAGAACCGTCTTCGTCGGGGACTTGGACGTGGAGGAAGTGAAGTCTGAAACCAAAAGTGTTAGAGCAAATGATCTTCTATATAGTCCACTCGAAAGCTCCTCTGCTGCTTATCGACGTGTGCAGGTACCCTTTGATTTTGTCTAGTCCACTCAAAAGCTCTTCTGCTGCTTATCGACGTGTGCGGGTACCCTCTGATCATCTATTTGCTCACCGCCAACAAAACCCGAGTCGGCTCACTCTCCATCTCTAACTCGCCGAGTAAACCGAGTCAACTCTCTCTCTCTCTCTCTCTCTCTCTCTCTCTCTCTCTCACTCTCACTCTCACTTTCAGTCTTCTATTACGTTGAACAATTTGTGGGTCACTTTCAGTATTCTATTTACAAAACTTAGGTTGAACAATTCGTGGGTCATTATGAGAACGACAGGAAGAACCAAAATCTATCTCAATCCATTCCAACATATTTAGGGATTTTGGTTCAGTTAACTGAAGGAGAAGAAGAGAAGGGTAGTTTCATCCTTACACATTTTCAGAGGGCAATTTTGACATTTTGCAGGGTTTAATTGTGGAGGTCATTATTGTCTTAGAAATGCTATTTCCTAGAAAGTAAATATCTTGAAAGGCTAGATATACAATGTTTTTCTCAACGGGCTATTTCCTAGAAAGTGAATGTTGGGAAAGGCTATATTTGCAAGGCACCCCCCCCCCCCCCCCCCCCATTATTATTTGACAATTGGAATAACAAGATTGACATTTTCAAACTACTGTATTCACACCTATGACTAGGGTTAAAAAAATAAATAGCACTTTTTTAAGGTGGGTTTTCAAGAGTGTCACTGTTTTAATAAGTTATGTTTAAAAGACACCTATTATGGTGAACGGACAAAAATGCTCCCAAAAGCATTTTCACGTCAACTATTTTGAAAACCCATGTTTCATTTTGCCACTCACCAATTCATTTAACTTGACAGCAACTTTTCACTTTCTCACTCTTCACTTTCACTTTCACTTTGACAGCGACTGTTCCGAGACTCCAAGCAATCGGATTTCTATAGTACACGACGACGTTTAGTCCTCCATTTTGATTTCGTTTTCATTCAAAAATAAGGTATGTAATTTCAACGATTTGATTTTGTTTGTTGGGTTATACATTTGTTTTGTATTTTTGCATCGTTAGAACTTGGTTGTAGTGTTTTTAGTGTTATACCTAGTTTCTGGTTTCTAGGGTTAGATCGGAGAAGATGATGAACAATCAATAGGTTAGTAAAAGTCTTGGTCAATGATACAAAAGTCTCGGAGAGTGATACAAAAGTCTCGGACAGTGATACAAAATTCTCGGAGAGTATATTCACTGATTAATTGTCTAGTATATTGTGTGATGAAATTTTGATGATGAATTTATAAATTTGATGAGTAATTTTAACTAGTTTAGGTTACCTATCTAGTATATTGTGTGATGAAATATTGATGATGAATTTATAAATTTGATGAGTAATTTTAACTAGTTTAGGTTATATATATATATATATATTTATGAATTGATGAATATATAAATGATGATTTGGATGCCAAGTAATCAATGACTATGTTGTTTTATTTTTTATTTTTTATAGTAGATTTCTATGGAAAGTCCTTCTGGTTATTCAAGTAGTTCTAAGTCATCATCATCAAGTGAAGACGATGATGTGAATGTGAAACTTAAAAGCATATTACGGGAACGATTGATTCTACAATTACCGACACTATTAACTACTAGTAAGGTACATGTTAGTACATCATCACTTTCAGGTTCATATTTTATTCAAGAGTGAAACAAATAAAATAAACTCGGGTGTGTTCAATAAATTAATCTAGAAGGGGGGTGAATAGATTTTAACTAATTTTACCCAATTTTCGTTTAAGGACAATATTATGAAAAAGCCCTAATCTAGTCAATAATAATAGCAAGTGTAATACTTATAGACAAAGAAAATAGGGTAAGTGAAAAGATAATTTTGCCCTTGAAATCACCGTTCGACGGTTTCATTCTGCGGTCGGGGCCGTAGAATTGAACCGTCGAATTGAACCCGAGAAGTAGAGGATCAATCGGCGACCACATTCGGCGGTTTGAGAAACCGCCGATCAGAACCCAAAAAAGAAACCGACCTAAAATATCTAGAACTGCAGTTTCATTCGGCGGTTTCGAAACTGCCGAATAGAGACCGAGATAATAAATGCATCAAGTCTATTCGGCGGTTTCGTTCGGCGGCCTGGTCGTCGATCGTAACCGTAGATTCAATCCAGAGCTCTCTAGAATCAAACGGCGATTTCAATTCGGCGGTCATGGTCGCCGATCAAACCGCCGTTTCACCACTGATGGTGAAACCAAAGGAGAAGCCAAGGGCATTCTCCGAAGGCGATCTTCGCGCTAAACCAAACACACTTTCATGCATGCAACAAAAAGCACAAAAAGCACATAACAAGATACAACAAAAAGTGCAAGTGTGTAAATGTGACATTTGAAGAGAATGCACACAAAAGTGAAGCATACATATGCAAACATAACTAGTGAGTGTGTGCAACTAAATCTCTTCAATAAGAAATTAAGCACTAGAGATATATCTTTAGAGTGCTTGTCATCCTTGAGGTCTTAAGTAGAGCCATTGAGCATGATCACCTATCACGTAAGCTACCCTTTACATTCAACCCCAAAATGTGATTTGTCCACGAAATAAGCCAATCAAAAAACCGGGAATCCTTACAATCTCCCCCTTTGGCTATTTCGTGACAAAACCACCACTCATATTGATTCCTCACAACAAAATAGAAACTATGGGTCAACAATGATTTTCTACATTACAAAGAGATATAATAACAATAACATCTTGAAGTCTTCAATCTCTTGTAGAACAACCCTGAAAACAAGGTTTCTATATTTTCCAATACACATAAATATGAGATTAATCAAGTGAAACAAACAAGCATTTGCATTTAAGTAAGTTAAGCACAACATCATGCAATGTATGTGAATGCAATGCTCCCCCTCAATGGGTTACTCCCCCTCAATATGTAATCTCCCAAATATGCACAAATTGCTACAACAATTTAGCATCTCCCCTTACCACATTCTACTCCCCCTTTTTGTCATGATATAGGCAAAGGAGTAGTCCCTAACAAGGTCACGTATAGCAAAGAGAGATAGAAGCATACAAGATATTTGCATAAACATATAAGCCACTGTATGCTACTTAATTAATTGGAGAGAAACATTGAGATTTATTTTGATAAAATGTGTAAAATAAAAAATGCTTTGCATACAATACATATTGCATTCAAGTCCAAAATACAATAGTATTTGGCAAAGCAAATGACAAGGTTTCTAAAAAGAATTCAAACCAATTTCACCATTGTCATGAGAGAAGCAAGGATATAGATATTTCATTGATTTCAATTTTAATAGCAACTAAATCCAACTTTATAAGCGAAACATGGCATGAGTGACTTTGCACCCTATTTGATTTTTCCGGGAATGAAACCCGTATGATAGTAACCATGTTCAACAAATAAAGAAAGAGAGACATTTGGATTGTAAAATCCTTTGACCGGATACAAGATCCTTTAATCATTTGAGTCTCATAAGCTTTTTCACACAAGTTTTGCATTTAAGAAATTGCAATCATCAATTCATGCTTTTTCATTTTAGCATGTCATTTGAATTTCATGCTTTTCATATGTCATTTAGCATGTTATATAAGAATCATCATGTCATGGAGATAACTATAGGTCATTCAAATCATACTTCCTATGTAAATCTCCTAGTCCAAAAATGCATGTTTGAACATAAATATGACATGGATTGTAATACAAGTATGGTTCACACTTATTTGAATAGAAAACATATATACATATGTGCAACCAAGCTTACTCAAGCAATCAAAAAAGAAGCATAAGATCTTTCAAATTTTTTGCATACATCAAGTATGCAAAAGCTCTCTTTGCTTGAGTTCCCCATATGGGGTCAAAAACCACCCTTCATCAATGAAGGTCATGAGGTCCTATGGACCTACCAAGTCTATTGGACTCGGTTGAACCTATGTGAGACATGTTTGTCTCGTAGCAAGCGGGTTCATTATTTTTTCTTATCCACTTAGGTGACATAGTTTTCTTCCTAGTGGACAAAGGTTCTAAAGCTTTAGAAGATAAAGGATCATGCAAATGAGTTTCTTCCTTTATATGAACATGCATTCTAGCTCTAGCCTTTTTCTTTTTGATCATGCTTTTAACTCTACACATATTAATGTAATAAAAGCAACTTGGTCTAATGTGACCATTAATACCACAAAAATGACTAGTGGGAATAAAGTTAGGAATCATACAATTCCCGTGTGCATGCTTTAATGCATTCCATTGTCGTTGTTGTCTTGGTAGTTGAATTGGATCTCTCCATTGTTGTTGCTAACCAAGACAATGTTGCTCGTTCGATTGAGCTTGCATGATCGGTGTCTTCCCTTTATGGATCTTAGGTTGAGGGAAGTTAACATGAGGAACTCTTTGAGCTTGAGGTTGTCTTCTTGAAGCTACCTTCACTTGTGCACTATGAGAGCATTGTCCTAGATCAATCTTCTTCCTAGGAGTTTGCATCGGTGAAACCTCTTTCTTACCTAAGCTCTTGACAAATATGGTCTTGTTAGGAGTGAGAATCTCCTTATCATCTTCAAAGCCAAGACCTCTTTTGTCACAAGGGCCTTTTCCAACACTCAACAAGAGGTTGAGTTTTTTCGTGCTAGAGGTCAACTTAGCGATCAAATCTCTAGCATCTCTAAGCTCTCTTTTCAACCCTTCTTCATTCCTCTTAGACAAAGCTAGCTTATCTCTTAGCTTGTCTTCATCCTTCATGGATCTTACCACTTCACTACTTAAGTGGTCAACATGTGTTGAAAGCCTAAGGTTCTCTTCCTTTAAACTTTGAATCTCTTTTTCATTCTCTAACCTATAGCTTTCAAATCCTTCAACGTTGTCTTTAAGACCCATTTTCTCCACTTGCTTACTTAAGTGGTCATTGTGTGAAGAAAGTTCTAGATTTTCTTCCCCTAAAATCTTTAGTTTTCTTTTATTCTTCATCATAGAACTTTCACACTTGACTGTATAGTCATGAACATCCATTTTCTCTACATTTCCTTTTGTAGAGTTAGGGGAAGAGTCATCCTCACTTAAGTTATCTCCGACACTTTCCCTCTCACCTATGAAGTCATTTCTCTCATACAGACCTTCACCTTGGTCTCTTGAGTTAATGAGAGCCATGTCCCAATTAGTAGCTACACCTATCTCCTTTAGAGCTACTTCTTCATTTCTTTCTTCTATGGGATCGCTAGTCACGACATTCTTACTAACAACTTCATTTTCTATGTAGGTGGCTCCAAATGCCAGATAGTTAATGGTAAGCTCTTCATCACTTGATGACTTATCTCCTTCTCCGGAGTCATCACTTTCACTTCAAGTGGCGGCCATCACTTTTCCCATATTGTTCTTCAAATTTCCATAATCGGGTGAAATGTGTCCTATACCGCCACATTCATAGCATTGGATCCCTTTCTTTTCACTCTTCTCTTGCCTAGGCTCAAACCTCTTGAAGGATGCTTTTTTCTTCAAGTCTTGGCCTTTGGATCCAAAACCGTTCTTCTCGAACTTGACAAACTTTTTGAATCTTCTAAGTAACAAAGCTGTGTCTTCATCCGAGTCCTCTTTTTCCTCCTTCTCAACCTTGGAGGCTTTCAAAGCAATCCCTTTTTACTTTTTAGGAGGTGAAGTATTAGGACCCTTCCTAGACTCATAGGCGAGGAGTCTTCCAATTACCTCGCTTGGCTTCATGTCCTTATAACCATAATTTTCTTCTAAAGCCATAACTTTCGATTCAAACCTAGCAGGGAGAGACCTCATAATTTTCTGCTTAACTCTCCTATCTGAGTATGGATCACTGAGTTGATAGCTTTGATTGACAATATCCATCAACTTGACTTCAAAGTCATTGAAGCACTCGTCCACCTCCATCTTAAGCAACTCGAATTGCGTTTGAAGGACTTGTAGCTTGGAATCCTTGACCACATCGGTTCCTTCATGTGCAACCTCTATGAAAGTTCACAAATACAATGGGTGTGTTAACAAATATTAATCTAGAGGGGGGGGGGGTGAATAGATTTTAACTAATTTTCACCCAATTTTCGTTTAAGGTCAATATTACGAAAATGCCCCTAATAGTCAATATAAAAACAACAAGTGTAATATGATGCGGAAATTAAATGACACTTGATGTATATGTGGAAAACCCAACCACTGGGAAAAAACCACGGGCTATATAGTGCACTACACTCGAACCTCGAAATCCACTAATTGAAATAGAGTTTACAACTTATGTAGACCTCGTCTAACACTCCAGTCTATAACCCCCCACTTCTACCACGCGGGCCTTTAAAAGTGGCTCTAGTTCATTTTGCTTGTGGCCTAAGCAACCTTAGCCAACAAGACTTAAATTCTCAATGAAGAGATTATACAACCTATGTGTGAATATTTAAAAATACTCAATACAAGCAATAAGAGCTAGGCAACCCTATATGCTTATCTAGGATGATGATATGTCAATAAAAACAATCCTATATATCAATAGCTAAATGACATGTCAAATAGCTTAGCTAATAATAGATTATAAAAACCTAGATAGCTATCACAATACAACACTCAATCATGTCATCACAAACAATCTCTATTTTGAATATAAGATATTAATCTAAGATCATTCAAATAATAAAAGAGATGCCTTGATAAATAAAACACTACATATCAATGGATAAAAGTGAAGAACATATCAAGGGAAGTGTGATGACCAATACCCACTCAAATAAGCAAACTAACTATGCTAGAAGATGCTTAGATGATCTTTGATGCATATGTGTATGATTTGAGTGTATAAAAATGAGTTATTGATTTGATTTTCTCTCAAAAATCTCTCTTTTAAGTTTAAGGTTCATTTGAGTCAGAGAACTAAGTTAGTGAAATGAGAAAGTGTGATATTTATAGACATCAAGAACAGGGCACGTTAAAAGACAAGTTTGCCCTTGAAATCACCGATCGACGGTTTCATTCTACGGTCGTGGCCGCAGAATTGAACCGCCGAATTGAACCCGAGAAGCAGGGGATCATTCGGCGACCAAATTCGGCGGTCAACGAAACCGTCGATCAAAACCCAAAAAGAAACCGACCTAAAATATCTAATTCGACGGTTTTAAAACCGCCGAACAGAGACCGAGAATAATAAATGCATGAGGTTTATTCGACGGTTTCGATTCGATGACCTGGCCACAGATCGTAACCGCAGATCCAATCCAGAGCTCTCTGGAATCAAACGACGGTTTCCATTCGGCGGTCACGGCCGCTGATTAAACCGCCGTTTCACCACTAAAGGTGAAACCAAAGGAGAAGCCAAGGGCATTCTCTGAAGGCGATATTCGCGTAAAACCAAGCACATAATCGTGCAAGCGCGGACGTTTCGAACATATTCGGGAAACGAATTACAAGACACTAAAACACACACCAAGAAATAACAAACAAAGTGCTAGTGTGAAAAGTGACATTTGAAGAGAATGCACACAAAAGTAAAGCATACATATGCAAACATTACAAGTGAGTGTGTGCAACTAAATCTCTTCAATAAGAAAATAAGCACATAAGATATACCTTTTGAGTGCTTGTCCACCATGAGGTCTTGAGAAGGGCCATTGAGCATGATCACCTATCACCTAAGCTACCCTTTACAAACAACCCCAATATGTGGTTTGCTCACGAAATAAACCAATCAAAAACCAAAAATCCTTACACTCTAAGATATCCCATGCCTCATTAGCTATCCTAGTGTTTTGAATCAGTTTGCACTGATTTTCGTCTACTGCACATAGAAAGGTGTGCCATGCCTTCCTATTCCACTTTGAAGTCTCAAACTCTCCATTGGTCTAATCTGCCTTAGGCTTGATTACTTGTTCTCCTCCACCAGTGGGAGTTATCATAGGAGGTGCATATCCATCCTTAATTGCCATCCATGCCCTATCATGGATTTGACATAAGTATGCCTCCATCTTGCCTTTCCATGAGGTATAATTCAGGCCGGTGAGCAACGGTGGTCTCACGCTCGATGCTCCCTCTTTGCTCATCCCGATATCACTCATAGTGTTTGGATGAATGCAAATGAGATGAATGTAAAAATGTATGAATAAATCAAGAAATCACACACAATGCAAAACACACCAAAAAAGAGCTAGGATCACCTAAGTGTATCTAGGAACCCGCTCTGATACCAATTGAAACAAATAAAATAAACTTGGGTGTGTTCAATATATTAATCTAGAGGGGGGGGGGGGTGGTGAATAAATTTTAACTAATTTTACCCAATTTTCGTTTAAGGACAATATTACGAAAAAGCCTTAATCTAGTCAATAATAATAGCAAGTGTAATATTTATAGACAAAGAAAACATGGTAAGTGAAAAGATAATTTTGCCCTTGAAATCACCGTTCGGCGATTTCATTCTGCGGTCGGGGCCACAGAATTGAACCGCCAAATTGAACCCGAGAAGCAGGGGATCAATCAGTGACCACATTCGGTGGTTTAGGAAACCTCCGATCAGAACCCAAAAAAGAAACCGACCTGAATATCTAGAACGGTGGTTTCGAAACTGCCGATCAAACTGTCGAATAGAGACCGAGATAATAAATGCATCAGGTCTATTTGGCGGTTTCGTTCGATGCCCTGGCCGCCGATCGTAACCGCAGATTTAATCCAGAGCTCTCTGGAATCAAATGGCGGTTTCAATTCAGTGGTCATAGCCACCGATCAAACCGTCGTTTCACCACTGATGGTGAAACCAAAGGAGAAGCCAAAGGCATTCTCCGAAGGCGATCTTCGGCTAAACCAAGCACACTTTTGTGCATGCGTGGACGATTTCGAACAATGTCTAGAAATGAATTACAAGACACAAAAAGCACACAACAAGATACAACAAAAAGTGCAAGTGTGTAAATGTGACATTTGAAGAGAATGCACACAAAAGTGAAGCATACATATGCAAACATAACTAGTGAGTGTGTGCAACTAAATCTCTTCAATAAGAAATTAAGCACTAGAGATATACCTTTGGAGTGCTTGTCATCCTTGAGATCTTGAGTAGTGCCATTGAGCATGATCACATATCACCTAAGCTACCCTTTACATTCAACCCCAAAATGTGGTTTGTCCACGAAATAAGCTAATCAAAAAACCGGGAATCCTTACAAAGAGCTTTTAGCAGGTTCATCTATTTTATGTTATGAACTAATGTGGATGGTGAAGAATTGTTTTATTTCTTTGTGTCAAATGTTTCGAGAAAGGGGATGGCTTGTTGATAGTAAACATTTGATTGTTGAGGAGAAAATGGCAATGTTTTTGATGACGGTTAGTCATAATCTTCAAAATAGGCTTGTTAAAAATAGGTTCCAACACTCGGGTCAGACAGTACTGTTCGAACCAAAATTGGTATGATTTTGGTCCCTATTTCCTTCTCCTTTTGCTTGATTCTTGGGCATTATCCTATGATTTAATGGTGTAAAATTAAGTGTTTTTAGGAAATTATAGAGTTCAGGGGCATTGGAGTAATTTTGGTGAAATAGGGGCAAAAGTGTAAAATATGGAGGAAGAATTGAAGTTATTGTGATTATAGAAGAAAACAGGGGCTGAATTGCAATTGACCAGGAGCGCTGCCATGTCAGCAGGCTAAACGGTGCGTTTTGCTGTGGTGAGTGAGTGTGGGTTCTAAGCGCACCCACGTCCATCTTTTTACGCGCCTAAGAGTGGCCCAACTGTGCAGCCCACTCTTCTTTAGTTAAACGGTGCATTTAAAGGGTGTGGGCCTCTAAACGTACCCCAGTCGTCTTTTAAGCTGCACCCCCTTAGAGATAAATGACAACAGCCCAAACGCACCCGACCTCGTTGCTGAGTGCACCCCAAGAGAGTCAAGCCCAAACACCTTTAAATGAAACAGTACGTTTCATGAGGAAGTGCAAAGACAGGTGGCCCATCTCACGCGTGGCCCAAACTACACCCATATCTTGTCCTAATTACACCCCAATTCACCTCTAATTGCACCCCTTTAAAGACAATTGTCCAGCTGCCTATTTGCACCCCATCCGATTGCTAAATACCCCAAAAAACTATTCATCTTCTTCTTCAAGACACAAGCAGCCATAACCAAACTTCCCCCAAACCTTCACCGGCCGGAAAGGCACCCAAACTGACCTATCTCCGGTCGGTTTTCAGCCTAAAAATATGGCCAACCGACCGACTGGCCGGTTGGTCCAATTTCGGCACCCCAAATGGTCGGATTTCGGCCACCCATATCACGCCCAAAATTGCCCTTTGTCACCCCCAAGCCCAAATCGCAACGAAACCGCGTAAATCGAGGCCGCGGTTTGGATTTCAAGGTCGCCATGGCGATAGGGAGTTGTTTTGGCTCCAGATTCATCGCCATTTAGGGTTGCCACAATGTCGCCATTTGAGCAAACCGCGAAACCTTCTCTGTGAAATCTGATTGGCCAAGAAAATTAAACAATGACCCCCTCTGTTAGACTAAATGGTAATTTGTCATGGTCAGGGGGTGTTTTGGTAATTTACCACCCGAGACCTAATTTAAAAATCCTATAAATTCATCACATTTTTCCTCTTTTAGACAACTCTTGACCACCAAGAAACCTCCTTTCTCCACCATTCCTTTTCTTTCCATTTTCTCTTCTACCTAAACTTAGCATCTAGATTACCTCCCCTAATCATTCATTTTCTTCCCATCTTCTCCACAAATCTCCTTAGTCACTTCCCATTTGACTCCACTTATCTAGACACATCCTCATCATCCACTCTTTACACAAGGAGCATCAAAGACAAGGAAAATATCAAGCTTACAAAAGGTGGCCCATAGGTGATTTCCTAATCTTTTACATGCCTTCCCTTTGTTTGTAATATGTGTAATTAAATCCCCTTTCTAGGGTTTTGATGTGAGAATATTTGGATTGGGATTTGCTTAAGCTTTAATATACTTTAATTTCTATTTGTGTTCTATTCATTTTATAATTAGATTCTTTGCATTATATAATTGACATTTATACCCACTAGTTGATTATAATCTTGCTTAGGATAATTTGTTATATAATCTTGATTGGATTGACAACCTTGATGGATTGAGAACATAGTGACTAGGATAGATTGTCGGAGGGTATATCAACCGCGATAATCTAAACCATTAATTGTAACAAATCGATCCCCCCATGACCCCTTCTCCTTAATCGGTTAGGCATTGTGGTGGAAGTTGTTTATGGTTCATAATAATGGCCCAAACACATTTTAGAAATCAATTGGTTAACATTTATGAGATTTGTTCACTAAAGTAGCTTGATAAGCATATCCCGTAATTCATTTGTGATCCCATTAATTCCCTAGCTATTCTCTTAATTGTTAATTCCATTTATCTTATCTAGATTTGTTAAGTATTTCTTTTATTAGTTTATTAGGTTTATTTTTCATGTATGGTTGATGGCTTGACAACCCATTCACTCATCCATATTTTTATGATTTATTTTACCGTATATAGATTAGTTAATTTATTCAACTAATCACTCTAATTCCCTATGGAACGAATTCCACTCGCCACTTTACTAAATTTCTATCTAAGTGGTGAAAATCGGTTTTCTAAAAGATCACATTTAAATATAATTTTGTTGAGTACACAAACGACCTCATCAAGTACACAAGTACTTTCATCAGGTTTTGGATGTCGTTATGAGGTTTTCTAAAGAAATGATTACTCCTCCTTCATTTAATGATAAATTGAGTGGCATTTCTAATCGCCGACTCAAACAAGTTTTTAAGGTATATATATTATTTTATTATTTTAATACAATTATTTTATCTCATACTTATGTTATTCTTTACAGTAACAATATTATTTTTACATAGGATGTCGTCGGTGCAATTGATGGAACTTTAGTTTATGCATGCATTCCGAGTGATAAACAAGTGCCATATAGGGGTCGAGGGAAAGGGGAATGTTTTCAAAATGTCATGACAGTTTGTGATTTTGATATGATCTTTAAGTATGTTGTTGTCGGATGGGAAGGAACAGCACACGATTCAAGGGTCTTGAAAGAAACAATCCATGATTCTAGACATAATTTTCCCATGCCACCACCCTGTTTATTATTTATTACTATTTTATATTATTTATTATAATTCCTTATTGAAGTTTTTTCTATTATTGTTATTTATTCGAAATGACATTATTTTTCAGATAAATATTATTTAGTGAATGCAACATATACACATACTAGAGAATTTATGGCACCATATCGCAATGCCCGTTATTGGTTACATGACTTTCGTAGTGGTGGTCGTGCTAACACTAAAGAGGAGGTTTTTAATCACTGTCATTCAAGACCGAGGAATATTATTGAGCGTGCTTTTGGTGTGTTAAAATCACGTTTCCAATATTAAAAGGATGCCATCGTACTCATTTGACGCCCAGAGAAGGATAGTGTTGGCATGCTTTACACTACACAACTTTCTTCGAAAGACATCAATCAATGATGAACTATTTTCTTTATATGATAATGAAGACGTTCAGTTGGAGAATGTTAGGGTTATGCTCAATAGCAAGAGTATAATGTTGTACTTGACAATCTTTTCATATTAATAAAGTGATTTCTGTTAGTTAACAAAATCTTATATAGCATTTATTATTATAATTGTCAAAGTAAATAATCATAAGGTCAAAAGACTATGAGAAAAGAAGAATTGTTCATACATCTGGATATGTATGAGGTAGACACAATTCTTTAGTTCGTCTTGAATAATGTTCACAACTTAAGTTAAAGGTTGGGCACCTTTATCTTGTTAAAGTTGTAGAATTCTTTTACTAGCATTTGAGTGGGATCAAATGTATTGTGATGAGTCTAAAATCATCGAAGGGTCTTCGAGTAAAAGAATCTAGTGCATTGGGTGCATTGAACTGGATCACAATGAAATACTTTTTCTAGAACCGTCAATAGATAAAAGTCTTTTCATTATCAGGACAATCGTAGAGTCTATCTTAATCCTGAGATAAATGATGGACTTATGGTTGCAAGTGCTATCATTTGAGCTATCAATGAGTACGATTATATAGCATAATCTATCCTTGATAGTTTGGTGGTATTCATTTGTTAATCGATAGAGGACTTCATTTATAGATATGGACATCGTGGCTCCATTTATTAAATGTGAGTAGAATATCATCATATGGATGCTTTGTG
Organism: Acer campestre; assembly: GCA_954870605.1. NCBI lineage: Eukaryota > Viridiplantae > Streptophyta > Magnoliopsida > Sapindales > Sapindaceae > Acer > Acer campestre. Next base: position 9,587,328 of record OX940805.1, read on the forward strand.
GTTTTGGATATGAAATCTTAACGTTGAGTTTTCAATAGTGTCTATTGAAAGATGACTTCTAGACAAGTCATAATATATATCCAAGTTCAAAGTGTGGTCATATGAGTAAATATGGTAACTTTGAGAGCTATATGCGGTCTATGAGCTCTTGGCGATTACTGATATTCTTCACGAGGATTCACTATCTCCCATATGATTGTCTAGGGTATGAATGAGTATCGTTAGCTTATTCCATCTTTATTTAAGAGTGCAATTTTAGTTCTTTAGTGGAATGAACTAAAATTAATAGATTTAACCTAAGTGAATCATTTGTTGATTGTGATTGGGTTATGTCTATTGGAGCTTAAATTTAGATAGGCCCGCCAAGATCCTCAATCTGCACGGACTTGCATGAATCACTTGATATATTCTACCGGACTATTTGTGGGTCCATTTAGAATTGTATTTAATATATTAAGAATATAATTTGCACATTATTTATTTAGTGGGCTGTTTAATTATATTAATATATTAATGAAAGGCATGTGGGCTTGTTTCTTTTAGTAAGAATGGGTCTAGTTCATATGTGGGCATTTTTATTAAAGTCCAAATGGATTAAATAAAATAAGAAAACAATATGTAGGCCCAAGTTCTAGTCATGGGCGGCAATGGCTAATTTTTAGCCCATTATATTGTTTTATTTTATTATTTAATTAAATGAAAATTAATTAATATGTTAATTAATTATTTAATTAAAAATCAAATCTTTTTATGATTAGAAAATATGTTTCCTAGTAGTATAATACTATTAGTATTATACTAAATATAAAAGACTTCCTAATTTGACTAAACAAATAAAGTCTTTTATATGTAAAAAGTGGCCGTGCACTATATATAAATATATATATTAGGCGTGCAATTAATTGCACTATGTTATAATATATGTGGCTTTTACCACATGTATAATATCACTCAAAATATCCTACAAAATATCACCTTTAATATCTCCCAAAATATCACCAAATATCTTCCATAATATCACCAAAATATCTCCTTTAATATCTCTCATAATATCACCAAAATATCCCCCTACACACCACTTCACCGCCTCTCTCACTCCCACTTGCCTATCTCTCTTTAATTCAATCCCACTTGACTCTCTCTTTATTTGCCTATATATATGTGCTCTCTCTCTCTTGTAAAAGGTTGGTGAGTTCCAAAATCAATACAATATACACATATGTTTCTCTCTCTCTCTCTCGTCTCACTCTCTCATCTCTCACTTGATCTCTCTCAATTATTTCTCATCTCACTCTTTTATTTATTATTTATTAATTTACAACACGTTATCAGCACGATCGTATGTAAGTAAAAAGTATCTCCAGGTGAGTGATTTATTTACGGCTTGATATTCGTGTATATAAGTAAAAGGGATCCCTGATGGGTGATTTACTTTAAATCTCAATATTCTGGATCTATATATATTTCGTATACAAAATGGCTGTGCCGTTAAACGGAACATATATATATAGTCCTGAATTTATTTTCTCTAAATCTCAATTTTCTTTAAATCTCAATATTCTGGATCTATATATATTTCGTATACAAAATGGCTGTGCCGTTAAACGGAACATATATATATAGTCCTGAATTTATTTTCTCTAAATCTCAATTTTCTTTAAATCTCAATATTCTGGATCTATATATATTTCGTATACAAAATGACTGTGCCGTTAAACGGAACATATATATATAGTCCTGAATTTATTTTCTCTAAATCTCAATTTACTTTAAATCTCAATATTCTGGATATATATATATTTCGTATACAAAATGGCTGTGCCGTTAAACGGAACATATATATATAGTCCTGAATTTATTTTCTCTAAATCTCAATTTTCTTTAAATCTCAATATTCTGGATCTATATATATTTCGTATACAAAATGGCTGTGCCGTTAAACGGAACATATATATATAGTCCTGAATTTATTTTCTCTAAATCTCAATTTACTTTAAATCTCAATATTCTGGATCTATATATATTTCGTATACAAAATGGCTGTGCCGTTAAACGGAACATATATATATATAGTCCTGAATTTATTTTCTCTAAATCTCAATATTCTAGATCTATATATATTTCGTATACAAAATGGATGTGCCGTTAACGGAACATATATATATAGTCCTGAATTTATTCTCTTTAAATCCCAATATTATAGTTCTGGATTTAATTTTTATGCACATAACAGGTGAGCTCAGCCTCCTGGAATTGATTTTACAGGACATATATACCGTTCTGGAACTGTTATTTACAGGACATATATACCGTTCTGGAATTGTTATTTACAGGACATATATACCGTCCTGGAACCGTTATTTACAAGACATATATACCGTCTTGGAACTGTTTATTTACGGAACATAACAGGTGAGCTCAGCCTCCTGGAATTGTTTATTTACAGGACATATATACCGTTCTGGAACTGTTCATTTTTCACAATATATGAGATTGGTTAGACAGACAAACCAGAACTTAAAATTTCTGAAATTATGATATTTAAGTCGGTACGGTTTTGAAAACCGATGAAAAACTGGAATTCTTGATCCAGTGTTATATTCATGAATGCCATACGGCACGATATTGAAAACCGATGAGAACCTGGAATTATGGATCCAGTGTCATATTCATGAATGACGTAGTTCATTATTTGGAACCTGGGGTTTCAAATCCACTCATAATCTGAATTTTTCTTGATTATAATTATATATGAACTTACAGTTTATGGTCGAATCAGAAGTTCGAAAAATCATTATGATCTATGATTTTATTTTATCTCATATATATAAAGTGATATGTTTACATATCATTCATTTGAGAAAAATGATTTACACATCTAACAGGATGTTGTGAGTATCGTAAAAGGGATTTAAGATCCTAAACGAATAATGAAATTGGAATTAATATTTTATCCATTTCATACACATCCAACAGGATGATGTGAGTATCATAAAAATGATTTAAGATCCTAATGTTTAATGAAATTGGAAATAATGTCTTATCCATTTCATACATGCTTGATACTCATGAAGAGCAATATTCAGAGAAGGATCTACACATCCAACAGGATGTTGTGAATATCATAAAAATAATTTAATTTAAGATCCTAACGTATAAATAAATTGACAATAATATTTTTATCCATTTCATACACATCCAACAGGATGATGTGAGTATCACTTAAAAGGATTTAAGATCCTAACGTATAATGAAACTGGATGTAATATTTTATCCATTTCATTCAAGTTTGATGCTCCTGGAGAGCAAAATTCAGAATTGCTGAAAAAAGAGGAGAATTTTGAAATCAGTAGTCTACTTGATAGTAGATGAACTTGATAAACATGTGAATGTGATGGGTGTTGGATAATCAGATCATCTGATCTAGTATCACCAAACCCCGATCTGAGTTTGCTTCTGGGTTGGTGGGTTTTTCAACCCAGACCCATCGCCCCTCGGGTCAACGCCACCTAGTCGGTAAGCTTCGTCATTTTTCGCACCAGCCTAGTTCGTTTTTACGATGGCAATAAATGATCGTCGGTCATGACCCACGATCTGGTCTAGATCGATCACAGAGCTCGTTTTTGCTCTGGGCCACTTTTGGAGAATTCGATATTTTTCATGGACTGTTTTGTAATTATTTTGGGCCATTTTGTAATTTTGATAAAATTTTGGATCAATTTATAATTACCAAAACTTATTGGTCCAGTTTGCAATTTTCAAAAGTTTTGGGGCTGATTTATAATTAAAAAAAAATTGAGGGGCCTTTCCGTAATTTTACAAAATCAAAGGCAGTTTTGTAATTTCTCTTTTAAAAAAAAAATGAATGGATAATTTTTTTAAAAAAAAAATTATTATTAAAAAAAAAAAAAAAAAAAAAAAGGGAGGGGTGATTATTATCATTTCACATGAAATACAAAATGACATTACAAATAATGTCCATAAAATTTATAGAAGGAAAAATATATGTCTTGCTGAAAGTGCAACGACTCATAATTCTGCAGAGTCAGAAATATTTTATGAATTCGACTTTGCTGAGAGCAAATGTTATTAATGTATTAGGTCCAACGGATCTGATAGAAAGCTCTGGAAGAGCCATGATATTGTTATCAAACAATACTAAATTATACATCAGGTCCAACGAATCTGATAGAAAACTCTGGAAGAGCCACGATGTTGTTATCAAACAATTCTCAATTATGTATCAATGGTACTTGATATTATTCAAAGAACAACATAAAGAAATATGCTTAGTTCAAAGCATTTAAAGTTAATACCAAATAAAATCTGGCGGATCTGATGGATCTGATTAAAGGCTCTAGAAGAGCCACAATCTTATTACTAGATGGCATTCAATTGTGTATCAATGATACTTTATATCATTCAAGCAGAACATAAAGAAATCTGTTTAGATCAAAGACATATAACTTTACTAATGTCATATTGAGATCATTAATAATAAGAATGGTGAATACCTGTGCGTGATTCAAGCCAGAAGCTGATTATAGAAAAGCTGTGTTCTTTATCATCCGGATTATATTGTTAATCAGAAAAGGGATGTATGTGGATATATTCATCTATCAAATAAAACCATATCATTCTAAAGTTGGTTTTGAATCCCTATCATTCAAAGGGATATATGTGGACATATTCATCCACCAAAAGAACCATTTCATTATTTTATGGTTCTAGTTGATGCATCTACGAGATGATCACATGTTTATGTATTATCAAACATCTCCAGTTGAGATTGATGTTCAACATCCAGCTTTCGCATGTACTTATAATTAGAATGGATCAGCGGAATCACTTATCAAACATTTCCAGGTAATTACGAGAACTTTATTATTTCAATTCAATTACCAATTTCTATATGGGACGTTCTATTATATGTTGATATATTCATCTATGATCACTACTTATCATCATTATTTACCATTACAACTTGTAATTGGTCATTGACTTACTCACGTTTTTAAAGATATTTGATTGTGTAGTATATCTCCTTATTTCGTCTCTATGATCTAAGATAAGAATTATATATCATTATGAGATTAATATTGATTTTTGATTAATCTCTATTAGATCATTTAAACTTCTGAGAGTTTATATTTTTACGCACAATCTGTATATTATCATATTGATTAAATTCCAAATGGAAAGTTTCTCCAGAAAGAGTAAATGAAAAGTTACTCTTATAGAAAATAGAGATACCAGTTCGGTTCTCTATATATAAATGTGTCTCATTTCAATCTTTGTATCACTCAAATATGAAAGATAATTGATCATCAGATAATTATTAATTTGTTACTTCATATATTAAAGGTAACAAGATTTATAAGTTGTCATCTCATAAACCCCGGCCGGGTGATTGTTCCTAAAGAACGATCTGAGTAAAAAGCAACAAATAAATCATCTGATACATATTATAATTCATAAGCTTATGAACCTTTTTGAAAGGTATTATTATCAGGATCCTAATGTAAGCAAAACTCGAGTTATAAATAAATCCACTTTCTCTAAATCAACTCTGTAAGAGTCTGACATATTTAATGAGACACAAGTCTATGAAAAGACTAAATTCACTGTAATGGAAGAAATCTCAACAGAGATATAAGTATATTGAAATTGAGAAAATTTCTATACGAGTCTATGAAATGACTAAATCCATTGAAATGGAAAGAAATCTCAACAGAGATACAACTATATTGAAATTAAGAAAATTTCTATAAAATCCATATAGTGACTAAATCGATTGAAATGGAAGAAATCTCAACAGAGATTCAAGTATATTGAAATTGAAAAAATTTCTATAAATCATATAAGAGAAATGTGGAATCATAAAGAAACAATCATTGATGATGTATTTTTATACACAGTAGCGCTACTGAAATTATAAATGATAATTATGATATTCATAATATCAATGATTGTATACAAAAGGCATGATTAGCCTAAGTGAAAAGAAGCAATTCAAGAAGAATTGACTTCATATGCCAAACATAAAGTATTTAGACCAATAGTACTCCAGACACCTGGAGATGTCAAACTAGTTGGATACTAATGGGTTTTTATACGGAAAACGTAATGAGAAAAACGAGATCGTGAGATATGAGGCACGACTCGTAGTACAAGGTTTCTCACAAAAACTTGGTATTCAATAGTGATGAATACAATTACGTTTCGAATTTTTGATAAATTTGGCTGCCTTTACAAGGCTTGAAATACGTCATCTAGACGTAGTAATCATTTATCTATATGATTCACTCAATACAGACATTTATAATCCCGGAAGGATTTAAAATGCTAGAAGCATGTAAATCGAGATCTCGTAATCTGTATTTGATGAACATACAAAAATCCTTATATGGATTAAAAACAATCTGGACGAATGTGGTATAATCGTCTCAGTGAATATCTGATAAAATAAGGGTATAATAATTATATTATATGCCCAAGTGTTTTCGCAAATAAATCAGAATTCGAATTTACTATATTCACAACATATGTTGATGATATGAATTTAATTGTAGCTCCTGGAGAGCTCTTGAAAACTCTTGAATTTTTTTTTATAAATGAGTTTAAAATGAAAGACATGGGAAAGAAAATATTATCTTGACCTGAAGGTCGATCATAGATCAAATGGAATGTTTGTCCATCAATCAGAATATATTGAAAAGATTCTGAAAAGATTCCATATGGATATTACTCTATAAAGCAAGTCTTTGCTTGTACTCCCTCCAATCATTTATGATGTTATTTCATTTCATGAAATAAACATCTGTATACCCCAGTTTAGCAATCTAGAAGATTGTTTTAAAAGAACTTTTATCAGGGGGAGCGTCCCATCAGGGGGAGCATATCAAATGAAATATATTAATTATATTAATTATATTGGGGCATATGTGCATTGTACTCTTTTCTTTACAATCAGGTTTTCATCCCATTGGGTTTTTCTGATAAGGTTTTTAATGGGGCAATTCTCTACGCATACCCAAAAATCATTTGATCCACAAAATTATCATAAATATTACATTGGTTCAATATATCATCGTATATATGTTATCTTGATCAAAAATATCATTGTAAATATTACTTTGATCTTGCTAATCATCGTATATATATTACCTTGATCCAAAAGATCATCATAAATATTACTTTGATCCGATAGATCAATGGATATATTTGCTCAGGTTTTTATCCCACTGGGTTTTTCCTAGCAAAGTATAATTATGAGAAATGTTTTGAAGAAAACATTAACTATTAACATATTTGCATTGTACTCTTTTTCCCTTCGATCAGGTTTTGTCCCACTGGGTTTTCCTGACGAGGTTTTTAACGAGACAATCAAGAGGAGCAAAGTTCTGAGCAGACATATGTGCACTATACTCTTTTTCCCTTCGATCAGGTTTTATCCCACTGGGTTTTCCTGACAAGGTTTTTAACGAGATAGTTTTGAGAGCATCCAGCATCACAAGATCCAGGAGATCATTGTATATATTTTACTTAGGTTTTATCCTATTAAGTTTTTCCATAAAAGATTAATACATGTGGTATAAATCCAAGGGGGAGTGTTATAATATATGTGGCTTTTACCACATGTATAATATCACTCAAAATATCCTACAAAATATCTCCTTTAATATCTCTCATAATATCACCAAAATATCCCCCTACACACCACTTCACCGCCTCTCTCACTCCCACTTGCCTATCTCTCTTTAATTCAATCCCACTTGACTCTCTCTTTATTTGCCTATATATATATGTGCTCTCTCTCTCTTGTAAAAGGTTGGTGAGTTCCAAAATCAATACAATATACACATATGTTTCTCTCTCTCTCTCTCGTCTCACTCTCTCATCTCTCACTTGATCTCTCTCAATTATTTCTCATCTCACTCTTTTATTTATTATTTATTAATTTACAACACACTAGATATATATATGTATCAGGCGTGCATTATATATATATATATATTAAGATATATATTAGGCTATTGTGCAGTATATATATTAAGATATATATTAGGCTATTGTGCAGCACATATATACAATTATATATATTGGGCGTGAAAAATATATATATATATATATTTTCTTTGTATATTTGTCAAACCCTAGTTTTTGCAATTGAGAACTTTTTCTTTTGCTAGAGAAAAATAAGATTCAACTCTAAGACTACTGAGTGATTCGGCCTAGAGGTTTGTGAGAGAAGAATTGTTCTTGTTTCGATAGTGTACTAGTGATCTTAACATCAAGAGATCTTGTACACACTTTCGAATTAGGTTCATGCGAATTTCAATCTTACGATTGTGAATTCAAAAGTGATCGGAACGTTCTTAGCAACCTATTGGAATTTTTGTGACTAATAGAAACCAGAAAAGTTTTGTTTGTCCATTCTCAGGTTCACAATTCAAAGAAGGGAGATCACGCTCCTAGGTGATTCACGTTCGTGATCGGATTGGAAGATCTTGCGGATTACCATCAACGCATAGTCAATCGGATCACGCGACAAAGGTATGATATCTTTTTGTATATATTGTTTAATTAATTAAAGGGTTAAGGTTCAATATGGGAAAAAAAATTAAAATATACTAAACTCTTTTTAGTCTCGCTTCCGCTGCGTTCACGTATTTTTTCCCTACAATTGGTATCAGAGCCTGGTTGTACCCTTTAATTAATTAACGTATATATACGTGAATCTTTTTCTTTTTATTGTGATTATGCATGTTTAGAAAAAGATGGCACTCTAGGTATTCTCGTATATAATTACATTGATATGTATGGATTTATATATGTTATATTTTGTTATAAAGTGAATTGTTATTACTCGATTTTGATCCTATAATTTCAATGTATTTTTTGTTTCGGAATTGTAACAAGAAGGGTGGCCTATAATCGTCACAATTTCCTTCTTGGTAGTTGCTAAGTTGTTTTTTTAATGTATTAAATTTAACTGCAGTATTTTTTTATGTATTAAAAAATAAGTGCAGTACTTTTTATTAAATACTGCTGTAAATAAAAAAAAAAATTTACTGCAGTATTTTTATTGTTTAAATATGAATGTAATATGTTGAAGCATCGAAGATTCGAAGACTTGAAGCATTAATGGCAACCGGAACGAGTTTGGGACCATGCGCACCATAGCAACGTGCACGCGCGCAAAATTGCACGCAGCTGTGCATGTTGGACTGTGGGCTGCACACGGCAGCCCTTGTTAGGGTTGTGGAGTGTGCACGCCAATTGGGCAGCCGTGGGTGCTCATGTGATCCATGGGCCGCTTGAAGATTTGTTCGTCAAGAAAGAAGATTTTTTGTATTCCAAACAATTGTAATTTACTTGCTTTTCTATGATGGATCAAAATCGTGGCTATTTATTTTGTGTAAATATTACAATATTTGTTATTGTTTGATAACATGTCATGTAGAATAGGAGTGCCACTCATATATCTCTTTTGGTATGAACATGCATTGAATGATTTAGGTATCTAATTGGCATCTAGATAACTTGGTAAATCATTCTATGAGATTTAATCACATGCCTTAAATAATTGAGTGGGAGAAGGTGTATTGCAAACACCTATGGCCTCCAAGGTTAGTTGAACTATATTATTTTTGGTAATCCCCCAAGGGGCGTCCATGAATGGAATATAGCAAGATACTTCCTTACAAGGATAGACTAGACAATTGACTCAAACGAGATCTACTCCCCAAGGAGGGATTTTCTTGAGGGAATATATTGAGGGTCGAAATCTTGGTAGTACACTCAATGTGGTTTTATTGGTATCCTCCCAAGAGTTATTGTTAATAAAATCACAAGGCTAAAATTGAAAACGTTGGTTGTTAGGTTAACAATTAGGTGGGACCTAGTCCAACTAATAAATGGTACGAACTCCCAAAGGAGGCGTAACATTTATGGTTGTTGGATCGAACGTTGAATTTTACGATTGAATTATAAATATTTAATTCAAGAAAAATATTCGAAAATGCTAAATAATGATTATTTACATATATATAATTTTGTTTTATTAAGAAATCATGATCTCATCCCTAATGATCATCCAAAAAGATAAAACTTTAAACAGGTAATACTTATGTCACATGGAAAAGGAAAATTGGGTTGTTGCTGCAAGCTGAAAAACATACATTTGTTCTAACTACTCCTAAACCACCTGCTCCTACTAATGAATCTAATGTGATGCAATGAGACGAGTATGAGCAGTGGAAGACCTCTAATGAGATGGCCAAATAGCTACCATCTCCGACGTGTTGCAACGGCAGCATGAAGGAATGGGGTCTGCTGCTGATATGATGATATCTCTAGAAGAGATTCATATGGTTGGTAAAGTTGCTACTATTAAGACCCGTCAGAAGGTCAAGGAATAATAGAAGAAAAAGCAACTTAGGCCTACCAAGATGAAGACTAAGAAAGTAACCAAGATCAAAAGGAAGTGCTTCTTTTGTGGTGAAAAGAGACATTGGAAAAGTAATTGCCCAAAGTCTTAGAAAAAGAAGGAACAAGGTAATATTAATTATCTTGAAACATGTTTTTTAGCAGACTCTACCGATTCTTGGACCGTAGACTCTGGAGCCACTAATCATGTTTGTTATTCCTTATAGGGGTTTCTAGAAAGGAGAATGTTGAATAAGAATGTAATCAATTTGTGTTTAGGCAAAAGAGCATTGGTGTCTACTAGTGCAGTGGGAGATATTAGCGTTAATCTAGATGCTAGTAGGCATTTAGTTTTGATAGACATTTATTATGTACCTCAATTCAAGAGAAATTTAATTTCAGTTTCTTGTTTAAATAAATTTGAATATTTAGTTACTTTTAATAAAATTTTTATTATTAGTAAGGATGACAAATTTGTTTGCAAAGGTACATTGGGAAATGGTCTATTCTATTTACATATAAATGTCTCTCACTTATTAGACACAGAATTAACGCAACCTAATCATAAAAGAGTAAAATTATCAAAAGATGAAACCTACCTATGCCATTTGTGCCTAGGTTGTATTAACCTTAATAGGATTAAAATATTGGTTAGTGATGGACTTTTAAGTGACTTAAAGGTTGATGATCTACCAACTTGTGAATCCTGTTTGGAAGGTAAAATGACCAAAAGGTTGTTCATGACCAAAGGCACAAGAGCCACTGAATGTTTAGGATTAATACATTCTGATGTATATGGTCCTATGAGCATTCAAGCTAGAGGTGGATATGAGTACTTCAACACTTTCACAGATGATCATTCAAGATTTGGTTATGTGTATCTCATGAGACATAAGTCGGATGTTTTTGATATGTTCAAAGCATTCAAAGTTGAAGTGAAGAATCAGCTAGAGAAACACATAAAAATCTTGAGATCTGATCGTGGTGGAGAATATCTATCTGGTGAGTTTTAAACAATATCTTATTGATAATGGAATAATTTCTCAGTTTTCTGCACCAGGTACACCTCAACAGAATGGGGTGGCAGAAAGAAGAAATAGAACTCTTTTAAATATGGTTAGGTCAATGTTGAGTTATTCAACACTCCCTGTTTCTTTTTGGGGATATGCTCTACAAACTGCAATGTACATTCTAAACGATGTACCATCGAAGTCGGTTCCTCAAACACCACATGAGTTGTGGACTGGGCGAAAGCCTAGTTTACAACACTTAAGGATATTTGGTTGTCCTGCGCATGTGTTAAAAGGAAAGACAGAAAAGATGGAGTCCCGTACAGAAACATGCATATTTGTGGGGTATCCAAAAGGAACTAAAGGGTATTATTTCTATAGTCCTTCAAATCTTAAAGTATTTGTTTCGACAAATGCTAAATTTCTAGAAAAAGACTATATGAATGAGTTCATACCTAAAAGTAGAATTGTCCTGAATGAGATGTCAGGAGATACAATTCCACAAGAGGTTTCACAACCTAGCTCAATTGTAAGTTCCGAACCATCACAAGATCAACAACTTACCATTCCTCGTCGTAGTGGGAGGGTTGTAAGACAACCCGAGAGATACATTGGTCTGGGAGAATCAGTGGAGAATCTCCCGGACGACGATGATCCCCACACATATAAGGAAGCAATGGAGGATGTTGATAGTCGCCATTGGCAAAAGGCAATGCAATCTGAGATTGAGTCCATGTTCAATAACTGTTATAGGTAAAAATAGTCGTGGCAGACACGTCATCACCATACACAGCCACATAGGCAGGATCAGAGGAAAGTCAGGTAACGGAGCAAGAATTCCCCCATGAGAACCTATTCGGGAAAAGAGGGAGCTGCCCGACCACCGGCAAGGACAAATTGCTCGGGCAATAAATCCTACTCGGGAAATTGCTCGGTGTAGTCGGGAATCAACGAAGACAGATAGGCAACAGCGCCTATATTCGAAACTCCGGGCGCAATCAGCCGCAAGCAACTCCATGATAAGCAACAGCGACTGCAGAGTTAAAATAAGGAAACAGATAGATTTTCCGTAAACAAAGGAGGAAGAATCAGAATCAGACTTGGATTCAGCTAAATCAGGAAATATACAAAAGAAAGAGAGTCTGAATCCGTTAAGGATTATAACACACAATTAGGGCACCACATACCAAAACCCTAATTAAACATGTATAAATACCCCTTCTTTACGCAAAAAGAGGGGACAGGGGAGAAATAGCTAGAGAGAGAGAGATTGTAATACAGCATTCTTGTAATTCTTCTTCATAGTGGATTTGGCTTCGTTGCTTAGGCAACAAACCGTGGATGTTTCTCCAACCCTTGGAGTTTTACCACGTAATCGCTTGTGATTCCTAGTTTATTTCTCTTATTTTCAATCATCCAAGTTCATTATTCATAACAATTCATAAGGTAAATCGTTGACTCGGTGACCGCCAAAAATCACCGTCAACAATTGGCGCTAGAAGGAGGGGAGCCCAGAAGTTTGTGACAACAATGGCTGGCGAAGGAGATGGTAGCGATTCCAGATACAGCCAAGGTGTGCCAAGTAATGAACTGGAGGATGACACCACGCTCAATACGGCGGATGCCACCCTAATGACGGCTGATCAGTCAGCTGCCCTGGCAGGTATTCAACGATTCCCCACATCTAATGAAGAAATCACGCAGCGATTTCATGCTTCTCTGCAGCAACTTCTATCAGACGCAGCAAAACAAGGAATTGACCTTTCCACCACGGGAGGTTTGACGTCGCCCCACAGCTTGTCTATTCCGAACCAGCAGGCTGCGAGACTGCGTTCTACAGTAGTGATACCAACGCCTGATGCACCCTTAAAAGCAAGACGAGATCCAATAAACAGGCCAGAAATACTATCCGAAAGGGTGGATAGGAGGAATGGGGAGCGTAGAGAGGGGAACGATTCTAACAAGGAGTACGATCAAGATCGAATAGTTGTAAATCAAGATCACCCCAGGAGGCACAGCCACCGGAGAAACCGATCTTCATCCTCAGAAGGGAGCGAGCAGAATCGTCATCGCAAGCGCCAAAGGGGCACAGTACGGCTGCATGGCCTAAACCGAGATCGCAGAGAGTTGAATCCGGAGGAAAGGGGTCAAAAATTGACCATAAGTCGAAATTTCAATGCGATAGGGGAGCCAGAAGGAGATAGAGATATACTCATACAAAGTCTAACCCGGGAAGTTCAGAATAACCGCCGACAAATGGATGCTTTAGTCAGACGATATGGGCGCAATGAGCTGTCGGATGACGAATCCGGGAGCCCTTTCACTAATGGGATCCTGAGAACACCCTTCCCGGAGAGGTTCAGGATGCCACACGTGGAGCTGTTCAAGAAAGATACCGATCCAAAAGAACACGTTCGGAGATATAGGAGCGCTATGGCGCAATATGTCCTCAATGACGCGCTGCTATGTTTGAATTTTCCTCAGACTCTTGGGGATCTAGGCTCCCGATGGTTTGGTAGATTACCAGCAGCAAGTATAAGCAGCTTTGGCGAGTTGAGTAAAGCTTTCTCAAGGCAGTTCCTCGGGAATGTGCATAGGAAGAAATCGGTAGCTCACTTATCCCAACTCAAACAGGGAAAGGACGAGTCACTAAAGAAATATCTGGGGAGATTTGGTCAGGAAGTATCCGAGATCGGGAGTGCAAATGACGAAGCAATAATTGCTGCATTCATCAACAATCTTCAAAATGGCCAATTATCATTTGACCTCAGAAGAGCCCGACTAACCAGCTACGCTGATATGATGGACATGGCAGGGGGGTACGCTCTGGCTGAAGAGGAAGAGATTGCCACAGGGGGTTACTTCGTGCATGGCGGTCGCCCAGAGGGGACCAAGACCAAAGACCAAGCAAAGGTGCCCGACACCAAAGGAGACAAACAGAAGAACAAAACGCGTGATGGTCGGGATGGACGGCGAGCATACGACCCGAGAACCGATCAGCCACGGCAGAAGTTCCAAGGTAGATATACAAACTACACCCCCCTGAAAAAAGACCAAGGTGAAATCTTGGCGATCCTAGAGGAGAAGAACATGTCAAAAGAGCCTCCTAGGCAGTCAACATATGCCCGGAGGGACACCACCAAGTATTGCCGTTTCCATAAGGAGAACGGGCACGAGACATCCAAGTGTTTCCAATTAAGGGACCATATTGAAACCCTCATCAGGGAAGGACACCTGAAAGACATCGTCCTCAAGAAGGTGGACAAGATGGATGGACAAAAAGATAGCCGGCAGGACGGGCGGGCAAGAAAATTCAGTCCAAAGAAAGCTGAAGATGAAGGAGCAATTAACACCATCTTTGGAGGACCGGCAACTGGCAGGAGTAACAGGGAAAGGACCCAAGAAATTCGGGAGGCCATGGAAGCACGGAGAGACTTGGATGTCAATTCCATTGAACCCGACCCAAAAAGAATCAAAGAGGGATGGGACCCGATCATATTCACAGAAGCTGACTCACATGGGGTGGATGTTAAGCCAAATGACGCACTAGTAATCGGTGCGAGGATCGGTCATAGAGAGGTTCATCGAATTTTGATTGACAATAGAAGTTCAGCGGACATTCTGAGTGCAGAAGTATATGACCAGCTGAGGCTAGATAGAAAGGATCTACAGCCGTTTCCCACACCCCTTAGAGGATTTGGGGGAGTCGAGGTAAGGTCGTTAGGAACAGTAAAATTGCCCGTGAAAATTGGAACAATACCTTGCCAAAAAACTGTGCTACTCGACTTTGTGGTAGTGGATACAGAGAACTGGCCATACAACGCTTTATTGGGCCAGCCATTCTTGAACAAGACCAAAGCAGTGACAGCAACATATGCCCTCATGATGAAATTTCCGACAGAATACGGGGTAGGGGTGGTTAAGGGGTCACAAGAGATGGCCCGACGAGCAAACTTATCAGTATACAAAGATAGGGAAGTACACCAAGTGTACGCAGTGACTGCCAAGCAAAAAGGGGAAGAGCCAGAAGAGCAGGCAGAAGTTCCGAAAGAATTTGAGCTAGACCCCAGAGAAGAACCTGAAGTCAGAAAGGATGAGCCGACCGAAGAAGTAGCGCTGAATCCAACAGACC
Source organism: Acer campestre (assembly GCA_954870605.1). NCBI lineage: Eukaryota > Viridiplantae > Streptophyta > Magnoliopsida > Sapindales > Sapindaceae > Acer > Acer campestre. The sequence continues at coordinate 9,602,901 of OX940805.1, forward strand.
CGAGTAAGACAGTAAAAGTGGGGGCAAGTTTAAATGGACACGTCAAAACTCAACTTATCACGTTGCTAAAAAAATATGAGGATGTTTTTGCTTGGGGTCACGAAGATATGTTGGGAGTAGACCCGAGGGTGATATCACATTGCCTATCCGTCAGCCCAGAATCTCGGCCAGTGGTACAAAAGAGAAGATTGTTCAATCTAGAAAGGAGCGTCGCAATTAAGAAAGAAGTGGAGAAGCTACTTTCCGCAGGATCAATAAGGGAAGTCAGGTACCCGGAGTGGGTAGCCAATGTGGTTTTGGTCAAGAAAAAGAATAACCAATGGAGGATGTGTGTCGATTTCACTGACCTAAACAAAGCCTGCCCAAAAGACAGTTTTCCCCTACCGAGGATTGACCAGTTAGTAGATGCAACGGCAGGATACGAACTGCTAAGCTTCATGGATGCATACTCGGGATACAACCAGATTCGGATGAATAAAGCAGATGAAGAAAAAACATCTTTCACCACGGATCAAGGGCTGTATTGCTACAAAGTGATGCCTTTCGGATTGAAAAATGCTGAAGCAACATACCAAAGGTTGGTGAACCGGATGTTTGCTCGGCAGATTGGGAGAAACATGGAAGTCTATGTGGATGACATGCTGACCAAGAGCACTACGGCAGAAAAACACTCGGAGGATTTGAAGGAAACCTTCGATGTTCTGAGGAAGTATAAGATGAAGCTCAATCCCAGTAAATGCGTGTTCGGAGTACCCTCGGGGAGGTTTCTGGGTTTCCAGGTTCACCAAAGAGGAATTGAGGTGAATCCCGAGAAGATCAGAGCACTAGAAGGAATGGCTTCACCAAAGACGTTGAAAGACGTACAAAGGCTGACGGGATGTCTCGTGTCGCTCAATCGATTCATTGCCAAGTCAACAGATAAGTGCGCCCCGTTCTTCAGGGCAATAAAAAAAAGGGAAAGGGCTCGAATGGAATACAGAATGTGAGGAGGCCTTCCAGAAGTTGAAAGAATATTTGGGGAAAGCACCCACCCTCTCAAAACCGATGGTGGGAGAAACATTGTACTTATACCTGTCGGTCACAAAAATGGCGACAAGTTCGGTGCTAATCCGGTTAGAAGAAGGGATACAAAAACCCGTGTATTACACAAGCAAGGCATTATTACCAGCAGAAACCAGGTATTCTCCGGCAGAAAAAATAGCGCTAGCACTAATTACATCGGCCAGGAAACTGAGGCCATATTTCCAAGCGCACACAATAGAAGTATACACTGACTGCCCATTGAAACTAATTCTCCAAAAGCCGGAGGTGTCGGGAAGGCTGACCAAATGGGCAGTGGAGCTGAGCGAATATGACATCAGATACACACCTAAAGCGGCAATTAAAGGGCAGGCGGTATCAGATTTTATAGCAGAATTTACCGAGCCAGATGCCGAGGTAAGGAGGGCAATGGAGGATGAACAGACTGGTAAATTACAATGGAAGTTGCATGTAGACGGGTCATCAAACACGCATGGCAGCGGGGCAGGAATAGTCATAACAACCCCCGAGGGAGATACCGTGGAGTGTGCCATGAGGTTCGATTTCAAAGCAACCAACAATCAGGCAGAGTATGAAGCCTTGTTGGCTGGCCTAAGGGTATGCATAGCATTAGGGGCAGACGAGCTGGAAGTCTATAGTGATTCGCAAGTTGTGGTTAACCAGGTATTGGACGAGTACCAAGCAAGGGAAGAACATATGATAGTTTATTTGGACATCGCAAAAAGGCTACTCAGAAAGTTTAAAGTATACAAAATCTCCCAGATCCCTCGGGAAAAGAACGAGAAAGCAGATGCTCTGTCCAAATTAGCTTCAGCAACCACAAGCATCAGATCCAAAGCAATACCAGTGGCACATCTGGCTAAGCCGAGTACAGCAGAATCAGAGGAAATCATGGTAGCAGAAATTCGGCCAAGCCCAAGCGACTGGACATACAAACTCAGGAAGTACTTGGAGGAAAACATACTACCAGAGGATGCAGTAGAAGCAAAACGCATCAGATACAGGTCGACCCGGTATACAATCCTAAGGGGAGAATTATACAGAAGAGGGTTCTCGAAAGTACTGCAACGATGTGTTGCCGGTGAAGAAACCGAAAAAATCCTAAAAAGTGTCCACAGTGGAGTGTGTGGGAACCATACTGGGGGTAAAAGCCTAGCACACAAAGTACTTAGGCAAGGTTTCTACTGGCCGACCCTGTTCGCAGAGGCGCAGCGATTCGCCGAGAGTTGTGAAACATGCCAAAGAATAGTAAACGATATTCGGCAACCCCCAGAATTACTCAGAAGTCTAACCTCGCCGTGGCCATTCGCCATGTGGGGACTCGACCTAATAGGACCAATGCCCACGGGAACAAAGGGATGAGCAAAGCACGCCATTGTGGCGGTGGACTATTTCACCAAATGGGCAGAAGCGGAAGCACTGGTGCACATAACGGAAGCAAACACCACCAGCTTCGTCAAGAAAAACATCATATATAGGTTTGGGGTCCCGAGCATCATTATAACTGACAATGGAACCCAGTTCGACAGCAAAAAGTTTAGAGAAATGTGTGAAGAATTCAAGATCGCGAACTATTACGCGTCACCGGCTCACCCTCAAACCAATGGCCAGACAGAGGCTGTGAATAAAGTGATCAAGCATACGCTGAAAGCAAAACTAGAAGCAAAGAAAGGTGGTTGGGCGGACAAGCTGCCCGAGGTATTGTGGGCGTATCGGACAACGATGAGGTCGTCCACTGGAGAGACCCCTTTCGCGCTGGCATTTGGAACAGAAGCTGTCATCCCAGCAGAGACAACTTTTACATCCCCAAGGGTACAGTTATACAGTCCCGAACACAACATGAATATGTTACAGCAGAACTTAGACGAACTTGAGGAAATCAGAGATACAGCACAGGTCAGAAATTCTGCGTACCAGCAAAGGGCTGCAAGGTACTACAATTCCCATGTTCGGGAACGAAGATTCCAACTCGGAGACTTAGTACTAAGAAGAGTATCCCCAAACACCAAAGATAAATCTTCGGGATCTCTTGCTGACAAATGGGAAGGGCCGTACATCATCAAAGGAGCCGTAGGACATGGGGCGTACATGATAGCCCGACCAGAGGGTAGTTTAGTGCCCCGACCATGCAACGCACAATACTTAAAGATCTTCTATCCTTGAGGGATCTGACCATCTTTTTGTAATTCTGCTTTAGCTCATTTTTTAGTTTCCGCCTTTATTTATTTCAAGTTTAGTTTTTGGCTTCATAATCATGTCTTATCTAATGAAATTCGCGTTGATTATTCAATGAAACCCAGTTGCATGAGATACTCGGTCAAAGCTAATTACCAGTTAAATAAGACACGCGGTTCAAACTGTCTAAAGGCCAGTTACATGAGATACTCGGCATAGACTAAGCACCAGAAAATTCGGGCGCCATAAACCCGCGAAAGAGCGGACGAGTAGTGCCCGAAGGGCGGAAAAGCTGTAGTAGCATGCCCGCCTAGCTAAAAACGATAAGAACGTATCCCTTAGCAGAGAGGCAAAACCGAGGCACCAGAATAAACTGGAAAACTGCTCGGAGCGCCGCTAGAAAGGCTAGTGAGATGCGCAGCCGTGTTGGCCGGTGCGATGTGCCCCAACGATTCGGCAAAACCTTGCACAGATAAAACCAGGAGACGTCCTAGGTAACTTGTGCAAGGACCTTGACGTATGGCCGTGGCGAGCCTCGGCGTAACGTTGAGGCAAAGCAAAACCAACAGTAAAGGCCAGTTACATAAGATACTCGGCTAAAACTAGCTACCAATTAAATGAGATACGCGGTTCAAACTGTTTAAAGTCCAGTTATATGAGACACTCGGCATAAACTAGTGGCCAGTTAAATGAGAGGCAGAGTCTAAAATTATTGGAAAGCCAGTCACATAAAACACTCGGCTAGAATTAGTTACTGATTAAACGAAGCACCCGGCCGAGGTAAAAAGAGAATTTAGATAATCTCGTTCAAGCATTCAATAGAAAACGAGGTTGAGAATCCGTGTGTATATAATTGTAAAGAGAGAATACAGTTGTATGTATAATTACAAATGTAAGTAGTTACAAATCTGAGTATAGTTACAAAGCAGATATGAAGACTAAACATTTAAGAGGGAGGTGCTGGGGGTCGGGAGCTACTTCCGCCAACATCGGGATCAGGCTCCATCACATACTCGCTCAGCAAGCTTTCGTCCGAAGGCCAAACAATGACATCCTCCTCCTCGTCGACCATCCAGTCGGCATAGTCAACCCCGGGAACGGGTCCCAAATCGGGCGTCTCGTTGTCGATTCCTGCCTTTTCACAGGCATAAAACATGGAGAAGGAGTCAGCGGAAGGAACCTCGAGGTGCATGGGATGTGGCGCTTTACCCTTACTTCTGCAATATGCTCGCCACTCCCTCATCTGGGCCCGAAGAGACTCCAGAGAGGTATCCACATGCTTCTTGATTGACAGGCTCCAGTTGGCCCTAGCCCGATCAGTAGCCCTATTCTTCTGCTTGAAAAATTCACCAGCCGAGACCATTCCCCGCTGGAATTCGCGCAGAAGCAAAGCATCATAGGCTGGAGACCTCTTGAACCGGTCAACACTTTGTAGTTCCAGCTCCAGCCTAGCTTCCTTTGATAGGGACTTAACTGACAAGGCCTGACGCACCAAGTCTTCGATTCGGCGCTCGTGAGCAAACTTGGCGTCTTCAGCGGACTGCTCAGCCTGGAGCAAAGCATCCTGAGTGGATGACAACTGATCCCGGAGAACCTTGACCTCATCAGCGGCGGAAGAAGCTTTCTGCTCCGCCTCCAGCTGCCGAGCCAGGCATTGATCCAAAAGCACCTGACTCGACTTAGCACCCTTCCGATTAGCCTGCTCAGCCCGAGAACAGCGGTTCTCGCTCTCCTTCAGCTGGGCTTCTAGCCTCCTTATTTTGTCCGCCTGAGCTTCACCGGCCCGACAAGCCTCGGACATCTCGGCCACCATCTGCAGCAAATAAGTAAAAAAAAAAAAAAAAAAAAAAAAAAAAAAAAAAAAAAAAAAAAAAAAGAAGAAGAAATTTCTTTACGTACGAAACAAGAAAGGCAAAATCGAAAATGTAACCAAGGCGTTACTTACATAAGAGGCGCTATTGAAAAAGTTGCAGAGCCGGTCAGACACCGTCCCTACCCTGAACTGACTCCAATGGTCCTCCCCAATATAAGCTTGACCCGAAGCCATGGCCCTCAGCATGATCTCGGGGGTAGGGTCATCGGTCTGGGGGAAGGACCCCGAACCACCAGCACTGGTCTCAGGAGGCTTAGCGGTCGAGGCTACCCGAGGAGAGTCGGTCAAGCCCTCAATATCATCCTGGTCCTGACCCAGTGAAGGAGCCGCACCTGCACCCTTTTGAACGGCACCCTCCCCTTCGCCATCCGAGGATGAGTCCACATAAGCGACCACTCGGGGGATTTTTGGCGTTGGGCGGCCGGGGGAAAACGAAGCCTTCCTCTTCCCAGGCTGTCGCCCACGATAACTCGAGTCGACCGCCTGATTTTCAGAAGTCTTACCCGCCTGCCCCACCTCAATACCGCTACCTCCGGGGATAAGGGCGGGATCGGCAGGAGCAGGGGTCTCTGGAACAGCGGCGGCCAGCTCGGCAGAAGTCGGGATCTCCGGAACGGCTGCACCCGAATGCCCCTCGGCTGCCTCAACACCTCGAGAAATATCACTTGGCGCATGTGCAGCAGAACGGGGAGAACGAGATCCGCCGCGGAAGCAAGCCCGTTCAGACTCGGAGGAGTACCCCACCTTCTCTTTCCCCTTTGAAGTAGTAGGACCCCTTTGGTTACCCTGATCAGCGTCGGTCCCACTTACTCCAAAGAGTGCCGAGTCGCCCATGGTTTCAGTCGAACGCGGGATCGTGTCACGACCATGGGTTTCCTCGGGCACATATGCGGGCACCCTCTCTTCCTCGTCTGCATGAGGAAAAACCTCGTGAGGGCTCCCGTCAGGGTTGTCCTCGGGAGGGGCTATTCCAGAATCTCGCTGCCGAAGGGCCTCCTTCCGGCTAGCCTCCACGATGCCCTTCATCCGACGGGCTTGAGCATCGCAGACTACGTCTACATCAAACACTTAAAAAAAAAAAAAAAAAAAAAAGAGGTCCGAGTCAGCTAAAAGATTTCGGAACAAGAATACAGGATAAATGTATAGATAAGTAGACTTACGACGCCGGCGGCACGCAGATATCTGGGGAAAGAGGCGGGCTTTAATCATCTTCGCCTCATCGTATAAATAGGGTTTTCCCCTCTTCTCCAATGGACGGACAGCAGCCCGAGCCAAGGTTTTGAGCTCTTCGTCGGTAAAGGCTGGAGTCATATGGTTCCATTGGGGCGAGCAAAAGAAGCGAGGAACCCTGCAGGTCAGCCGAGTGCCATCCAGATCGAAGCTGATCGATTGGCCCCATCGTTTGCCCACAAAAAACCAACTATTCTTCCAAAATTTGTTTGAAGAGGGGAAGCCCCAAACAAACCCCTTCATTTTCTCTTCCGTAGTCGGCTCAATTTCACCCTTAACCACTACGTCCTTGGGGATCCAGAGCTCGGGTTGATTCGAATGGAGGAAGTAGATCCCCGACTTCCCCACCGGCCTCAAGGAGAAGAAATGTCGGATTTCGTGAGGAGTGGGAGGTGGCCGCTTCATCCTGTGCCACATGTGCCACATGCACATCAGAATCCGGTAGCTATTCGGAGTTAGCTGAGCTGGGGCAATCCGAGCCTCAGCCAAAAACCAAGTTATAAAGGGCTGGAGAGGAAGAGTGACACCACAGGTAAGCATCGCCCCATAAATCGCCACATGGCCAGGAGGAGGGTTCCAAGCAGCCCGACCTTCAGCAGGGACTAGCGAAATCACGTCGCTGTCCAGATCGAACCGCCGCCTATACTTGCTTACCTCCTCGGGGCCGACCACGTTTGGCTCGACGTCATAAGCACATATGCGCTCGGGAGAGAAAGGAATGCGAGCAGCCCTATGCTCTTCCTCGACGTCATCCACAACAACCCTCTGGGTCCCAACTCGGCTCTCCAGCGAGTAAGAATCTTTGTAAACTTTTCGAGTACTCATCTTTTTTCCTGGTCGTCTCCAAGGCCGAGTGTCAGCTGTAGAAGATGAAAAATCCGACCAATCTGCAGGCTGATAGTCGGGAGGCGATGAGTCCGAGGAAACAGAATGAACTACAGGGGAAGGTGGAGCCTCGGGAGGAGTAGGTTTTTTACGACGAACTGCAGAAACGTCAGCGTCAATGAATTGCGGCTGGTCAAAGAGAGGCGGTTTCAATAAATGGTGGACTACAGATGCAGTGTGTGTATCGTGTTGCTCAATAGCAATCATACCAACAGTATAAAGGCGGTACCTAGTTTCAGAATCCATGAGAACTAACCTCGATATAATGAGCGACGGAGACGAAGAAAACCACAGAAAAAATCTTCGAGAGAGCCTGGGATTTGAAGCAGAAGAACTCAGAAAGCGCTAGAGAAGCAGTTGAAGCAGAAGAACTCAACAAAAACCAGGAGGTATATCTGAAGCAGATGAAGATGGGGTTGCAGCAAATGAACTCAATAAACAAGGGAGGCGAGTAAGTTCTTCGGATAACGCACAAAGATCGCAGAAAATAAAGCAAATAAGAGAGAAAAAGCGCCACCACTACCGGTTTATATAGGCAGCACATTGATTTCAAAAAGACGCGAAACCCTAGAAGAAACATAAAGAAGCGGGAAAACGGAGGGGCGTGGGTGATGACGTAATCCACACGCGTGCGAACAGAAGGGTCATGTCCCATAAATGCGTCACACCACCGCTGTACCACAGCCAAATAAGAAGGGACAAGTGGCGACCGAAGAACACCTTGAGCCGCCAGCAAGTAGAAACGTCACCATCAAAAGATTTCTGAAATGATTGATAAATCGAATGTATGCGGTCGTAATTAAGACACGTCATTTAAGAGCTTTGAAGCAAACGAGGATACATTAATGCAGAAAAAGACAAACAAAGATTAGTTGTAAAAGAACATGAGGTTAAATATCTGACCCGAGTGGAACTGACTCGGCATGATCGGCACAAATATTTAAGGGGGTATTGTTATAGGTAAAAATAGTCGTGGCAGACACGTCATCACCATACACAGCCACATAGGCAGGATCAGAGGAAAGTCAGGTAACGGAGCAAGAATTCCCCCATGAGAACCTATTCGGGAAAAGAGGGAGCTGCCCGACCACCGGCAAGGACAAATTGCTCGGGCAATAAATCCTACTCGGGAAATTGCTCGGTGTAGTCGGGAATCAACGAAGACAGATAGGCAACAGCGCCTATATTCGAAACTCTGGGCGCAATCAGCCGCAAGCAACTCCATGATAAGCAACAGCGACTGCAGAGTTAAAATAAGGAAACAGATAGATTTTCCGTAAACAAAGGAGGAAGAATCAGAATCAGACTTGGATTCAGCTAAATCAGGAAATATACAAAAGAAAGAGAGTCCGAATCCGTTAAGGATTATAACACACAATTAGGGCACCACATACCAAAACCGTAATTAAACATGTATAAATACCCCTTCTTTACGCAAAAAGAGGGGACACGGGAGAAATAGCTAGAGAGAGAGAGATTGTAATACAGCATTCTTGTAATTCTTCTTCATAGTGGATTTGGCTTCGTTGCTTAGGCAACAAACCGTGGATGTTTCTCCAACCCTTGGAGTTTTACCACGTAATCGCTTGTGATTCCTAGTTTATTTCTCTTATTTTCAATCATCCAAGTTCATTATTCATAACAATTCATAAGGTAAATCGTTGACTCGGTGACCGCCAAAAATCACCGTCAACAAGTAGCTTTTAAAATTTTTCCATTTTTATGAACCTTAAACCCTTTTGATTAATTAAAGATATATAATAAATAACAAAAGATTAATACCTCTTGTCGCGTGATCCGATTGACTTACGTCGATGGTAATCCGCAAGATCTTCAATCCTAGCACGAACGTGGATCACCTAGGAGCGTGGTCTCCCTTTCTTTGAATTGCAAACCTGAGAGCGGATATAACAAACTTTTCTTGATTCGTTAGTCTCAAAAACAATCTAAAGAAACCTAAGATTATTCCGGTCACTTTTGAGTTCTCAATCTTATGATCGAAACTCGCGTGAACCTAGATCGATGTAGTATACACAAGCTTATTGATGAATAAGCAAACAATATACCATCAAAGAATAATCTATGTTCCTTTTGTTTTTAGTAGAATAAAAACTCTCTATCTATGAGTTGAGAAGAAGAAGAAAAAATAAAATTTCTGCACCAAAAAACCCTATGGCCGAAATCTTTCTTTCAAATGGACTAGGGTTGCCGCAATTTTTACTCCAAAAATATAGGAGTTTTAGTTGCACCCTAATTCACTTTCTAAGAGTTCAAACCCTAATCCAACTCATAAATCTTTTATTCCTTATTTGACTAAAATAAAAAGACTTCTTATTTGATTAAATAAATAAAATTAATTATTTATTTCCTTGTCAAACAAGTCTTTTAATTTAAGTACACTACTACCAATAGTATACCAATAGTAATCATATTTCCTAATCAAAAAAGATTTGTTTCTTAATTAAACAATTAATTAATAAATTAATTAATTCTTATTTAATTAAACAATGAAAACAAAATAATATTTAAGGCTATTATAGCACCTTGCCGCCCCATATAATATATTGGGCCAAATATCATTTTTCTTATTTCATTTAATCCATAGGACTTTAAATAAAAAGCCTACATGTGAACTAGACCCATTCTTACTAAAAGAAACAAGCCCACATGTCATCCAATAATATATAAATATAATTTAGCAGCCCATTACATAAATAATGTGCAAATTATATTCTTAATATATTAAATTGCAATTCTAGATGGACCTTAAATTGGTCCGGTAGAATATATCAAGTGATCCATGCAAGTCCGTGTGGATTGGGGATCTTGGCGGGCTATCTAAATTTAAGCTACAATAGACATAACCTAATCACAATCAACAAATGATTCACTTAGGTCCGATCCATTAATTTTAACTCATTCCACTAAAGAGCTAAAATTGAACTCTTAAATAAAGACAGAAAAGGAAGATGTTTCCTCATTCATACCCTAGACAATCATATTGGAGATAGTGTATCCTCGTGATTAATATCAGCAATCGCCAAGAGTTCATAGATCTCCTATAACTCTCCAAGTTACCATATTTACTCATATGACCACGTTTTGAACTTGGATATTTTGACTTGTCCAGAAGCCATGTTTTCAATAGACACTATTGAAAACTCAACGTTGAGATTTAATATCCAATTACCTCAAAACATCCATATGATGATATTATACTCTTATTTAATAAATGGAGCCACGATGTCCATATCTATAAATGAAGTCCTCTATCAATTAACAAATGAATATCACCAAACTATCGAGGATAGACTATGCGATATAATCGTACTCATTGATAGCTCAAATGATATCACCTGCAACCATAAGTCCATCATTTATCTCAGGATTAAGATAGACTCTCCGATTGTCCTGATAATGAAATTACTTTGATCTACTGACGGGTTATAGATAAAGTATTTCATTGTGATCCTGTTCAATGCACCCAGTGCACTAGATTCTTTTGCTCGAAGACACTCCGATGATTATAGACTCATCATATCTCATTTGATCCCACTCAAATGCTAGCAAAAGAATTCTACAACTTTAACAAGATAAAGGTGCCCAACCTTTAACTTAAGTTGTGAACAATATTCAAGACTAACTAAAGAATTGTGTCTACCACATACATATCCAGATGTATGAACAATTCTTCTTTTCTCATAGTCTTTAGACCTTATGATTATTTACTTTGACAATTATTAAACTATAAATGCTATAAGATTTGTTTAAAAACAGAAATCACTTTATTAATATGAAAAAGATTGTTAATTACATTATTACACTCTTGCTATTGAGCATAATCCTAACATAAAACACTAAGCTTAGATGAGATTAGTGAAGAACATACCAAAGCAAGTGTGTTGAGCAAAACCCATGCAAGCAAGCATCCTAACCATGCTAGAAAATGCTAGATGATCTTTTGATGCATATGAGAATGGTTTTGTGTGTATAAAAATGAGTTCTGGTTTTTCTTTTTGAACTTTAGGGTTCTTTAGAATCAGAGAACTAAGTTAGAGAAATGAGAAAGTATGATATATATAGCCATCAAGAAACAGGGCATGTGAAAAGACAAGATTGCCCCTGAAACGCTCAAACGGTGGTTTCATTCTGCGGTCAGGGCCGCAGAATCTGACCGCAGAATCTGATCGCAGAATTGAACCCGAGAAAGAAACCGGCCTAAAATATCTAATTCGACGGTTTCATTCGGCGGCCAGGCCGCCGATAATAACCGCAGAATTCATCCCGAGAACAGGGGAGAAAACGGTGGTTTCATTCGGCGGTTTCAAAACCGCCGAGTAAACCGCAGAACACAACCCGAGAATAATAAATGCATCAGGTATGAAACGGCGGTTTCAAATCGGCGGCCAGACCGCCGATCTAACCGCAGAATCAGACCAGAGACCTCTGGTCCAAAACGGCGGTTTCATTCGGCGGCCAGGGCGCCGATTAAACCGTCGATTCACCAAAAGTGGTGAATCCAAGGAGAAAGCCAAGGCTATCACCAAGAGTGGTCTTCGCGCAAAACCAAACACATAATTGTGCAAGCGCGGACGTTTCCGAACATATTCGGGAAACGAATTACACTTGATTTCACGAGCTGGTTCGGTTTTCTGAGTAGATCACGCCAAAAATCAATCAAAAAGCTGCAAGATCACTTAAAAAAGGTATAGGACTCGATTACGAACAATCTCCAACTTGAATCACTCAATTCCAACTTCGTATGAGAAATTTATGGTGTTTGGAAGTTGAGAAAATTAGAGAGAAAATTCTAGACGGGATTTCAAACTTTTTCTTCTTTAAAACAAATGGAGAGAGATTGAGGCATTTAAAAGGAAGGAGAGAGAAGGGCATTTTTGGCCAATAAAAATAGGCCATATCAGCCCAGTCCCCGTGTGGGGCGCATTTTCCACACGGGACCAGAGGGCTGGTTGGCCTGTGAGGCACACAACCTCCACATGGGGTGGCCATGGTGCTTCTCCCGCGCACCTCTCGCGTTCTTCAGCCGTATTCGGGCATCTGAACTCCGATTTTGAATCCATTTTCAGATTACGAATCATGACTCCCTCACGCACAATGAAGACTATGAAACTTTGACAAAAGGTTGAGAATTCATCTCGGAAAACGACGACGAACACAACTCAACGAATGAGAACGAAAAGTAGCGTAGCTACATCGTTTGGACTCGAAACTAAATGAATGAGTAACCGAAATGAACGGGACTCAATAAGGAATCAATTAAGATCATGTACAAGTCCAAAACATAAGAAACACAAACATACAAACATAAGTTCACATATGAATGTCATTTCCTAGACATAGTCTTAGAACATGCAACTCTAAAATGTATGATCATTTGAGTTCAATGCATGAGCATATAAAAACATGTGAATGTGTTATATAAATGGTGCACAACGATGCGGGGATACTTATGAATGATTTGTGTGTGTGTGTGCCTATGCCTTGTAAGAGGAATGAGGTCAATTATACCTTTGATGAGCAATGAAGCTAATTCCCCTTAACAAGCCACCATCTTGCATGCATTGTAGTTGAGTCTTTCTTTGAAGTTTTGAATCATCAACAATATGACCACTAAACAATACAAGATGAACAACGTTTTGATATGGAATATATGCCAACACAAACTAAAAACCTAACAGATATTATACCTCATACAATAACTTGTTATATGTAGACAATGCCTAAATGATAATATGCATATCTTGTCTATGTATGAATGTTTCATTTATTTATTGTATGTAAAGTTACCTTGAGGGATAAACGTAAGTTTGTTCAAGGGATTGAAAATAGTCAAAAAACCTATTCACCCGCAGGTACGCTTTAAGCAATTTAACCTTGTTTGTATACTTTCACAAGCATTGGAGGACTCTTGTAATAAAATTCCAATAACTTATTTGGATTTAATCTCCCAAACAAGGTAATAGCATTGTTATTAATTAATAATATAATCCATTTGTTAAACATATTATCTTTATAAAGAAAATAAATAGTGTAAATCGTACATATATTCCCGGACATTAAGCCTAATTGCATGCATTTGTAACTTTTGTTCAAAATTGCACTAACATTCACTTGTAAAAGGTCCAAAATGACCCTATTGTATATTTAATTATTTTATTTACATACTAAAAATAATAATTTGTTTATAATTAAAAAAAATCCCTATGATTGAATTTATTTATTTATTTATTTATTTATTTATTTATTGTTCTTTGAAAACAAAAACACATTCTTCAATCAAATTGCACAAAAAAAAAAAAAAAAAAAAAAATAGACACAACTTTATCGATCTACATTTTGACACAGCTCCATGGTAGATACTTCACCATCTACGATGGAGTGAAGCTCCATCACAGATTACGATTGACCTTTCTCCATCTTAAATAGAGGATATTGCTCCATCAGATGGAGTTTGGAGGAGGAGATTTGAATTTTTTTTTTTTTTTCTATATTTCTCCCAAACTTTATTTTTTGTTAAATTATTTTGATTTTTTCTTTATAAATTTTCAGATCTCTTTCAATGTCATACGATGTAGTTTGATTTTATTTTTTAAAATCAATAGTGCTGTTTGATGTATGAAGGAGATCTAATCTCCTCTGTCCATTATTTTTATATTAAGAAAAAAACAATAATTAAATAATTAAATATTGTATAAATCACAATTTTATCATATTAAAAAGACTGTTTTTCCCCTTAACCGTCATCTTTTAATAGTGACTCACTATTAACGATAGGGGAAGTTAGTGCAAGTTCAAGCAAAAGTTGAATATGCATGAAATTAAGGCTATGTTTGGGATTGCTTTTACTTGAGAAATAATCACTTATTTCTCAAGTTTTGAGCAAACTAGTGTTTGGTAAACTTCCCAAAAGCAACTTATTTCACAATTTGCTCCTCTTATAATCAGCTTTTGAAAAGCTGAGTAGGGGTTGCTTTTAGGAGCAGAAGTTAGCTTATTGCTTATGCAATGTCCAAAATACCCTCCCTATTTTATTAAAAGACAATATTACCCAGATATTTAATAATAATATAATAACAAATTTAAAATTTCTTTTCAAGGAAAAAAAATAAAAATTTTAAAAAACTAAAACTGGGACCAGTGGCCACTGCTGGAAATCAATGCCAGAGAAGGAGGACCAGCTTTCTCCGGCGACGAAGTTTCCAGAGGAAACCAACTCCTCCGGCAGCGGAGGAGACGAGAATGGAAGAGGCATCCGCCAGAATTGATGGAGGACTTTGACTCGAATCCAATCGCAATACCGTCGCGATTCCGTCTAAATTCCGTCGAGATTCCGTCTCAAAGGTTGGTTCTTCTCCGACGACTTCGATGAAATCTTGAAAAGGCCGGAAGCCTCCTTTGTGATGCCACGATCGGCGAAGATCTTGCAATTTCAAATATTTGTTTGTCGCCGGCGGGAGAGAGGATATCGGTGGAACGTTAAGGCGGCTGACGACGATCTCGGTGGAGCTAGAAACTGAGGAGGAATTGGAGAGTCGACGAGTTTGCAGAGGTTGGAAACGGAGGAGGAATTGGAAACGGAGTTTGCAGAGGTTGACTGTTGAGTGGGTGAAGAAGGAGATTGAGTTGACTCGGTCAGTTTTTTGGTGTGTTTAGGTAAAAATTGAGTTGACTCAGTTTTTTGAATGAGTTATTAGAAGTGACTGAGCTGACTCAATGATAATTTTTTTCTTGAGTTGACCCAATGAGAAATTTGTTTTTTTATTTCTTTTTAAATGCTTCATATTTATAATATTTATTGATGTCTATTTTAGTAATTTTGTTCAATACATTTTCCATTCTTTCAAAAGTTAAGCAATTTTAAAATTTAGTTTATTAAACACTTACCAACTTTTTCTTAAATTGATTATTTCTTAAGTGAAGCTATAAGTAGATTTTTTCTTAAGTAATGCAATCCCAAACATAGCCTAAGCCTAATGTTAGGGCTGTTTGTGCAATGTAGAAAAACAGAGAGTGCAAGGGTAGTTTGGGTATATAAAAAAAAGGTACGGTGAGTAAAGGCAGGGATTGGTGCATCGACACGACCACAAGTTGACGAGAGCTGCCCGAGACTCCCACGTTCTCGGACCAACACAATTCACTTCCATACAAATACAACTTTCTTCGAAAAAATTCTCAGATTCCTTCTCTCAAATTCAGGTATGCCATTTCCGTTCCTTGATATTTCTTATTTACTTCGCGTTAATGCGTTATTATTTTGATCCATTTCTAGCGAATATAAGTTTATATATGATCTGTTTCGTTGTTATAAGTGAATACCGATGTTCTATGCTCCAAATAGTTATTCTCTTTATCTCTGCATTTATATGCCAAATTTGTGCATTTTGACTTCAGTTGTTGTTCTGGGTACTGCTCATAATTTGCTAGATATAACTATCTATTGTTCTTGTTGATTTCATCAGGAACAAATGGATATTAATGAAATAATCGGGGAAACTGTGTACCCTGTGAATAAAGTACCAACTAGAAGTGCAATTTATGTGTGGGGATATAATCAGAATGGTCAAACAGGTAGAAGGGGAAGAGAGCACCAACTGCGGATCCCCAAACAGCTTCGTCCCGAGCTTTTTGGGTGCCCTGCAGCTGGTAATTCCCGTTGGTTGGACATAGCGTGTGGCCGTGAGCACACTGCTGCTGTGGCCTCAGATGGTTCACTTTTTACCTGGGGTTTGTACCTTATCAAATTCCTTATCTTGTTCTCTTTGGAAGATTATGCATTCGAATTGTTGGTCCCTTGAATTGTTTTGCACCTGCTGTTCTTGTTTTGTAATTGATTTGGCATGTCATAAGTTCACAAATGGATTTTGCCTAAGATGGGGTGTGTTTCACTTGGGATTTTTCCCTTTATGAATTTCTTTATATCTTGTATTTGTTTTAGTTTGCAGATTCTATGATCATTGTTTATGACAGTATTTTTTATTCCAATATTATTTGATTCCATAACCAAATAATCATATTTTTGCATTTGTTCAGGTGCAAATGAATTTGGTCAATTGGGAGATGGAACCGAGGAGGGTAGTAAATATCCAAATAAAGTTAAGCAATTGCAGACAGAATTTGTGAAATCAGTATCTTGTGGAGCACATTGTACTGCTGCTGTTGCAGAACCACGTGAAAATGATGGAACCATCTCAACAAGTAGACTTTGGGTTTGGGGGCAAAATCAGGTAGTACATTTTGTTCCTGTGGAATCATTATTTCTTATTGTTATAATGTAATGATGTTATACAAAGAAGTTGTGATTTTGTGAATACAGGCTCTTATGATTTATTAAATGAGAAAAAAAATACAATATTTATAGGGTACAAAGTAAAAATTAACACTAAAAATAGGAAACTAACACAAAATAGTAAACTGAAACTGTTATGTTTAAGGAAACTTAATTTCCTAATTTTGTCAACTAAATTTGTAAGGAATTTGTTAACACTCCCCCTCAAGTTGGTCAGTAGATATTATCCATTCCCAGCTTGCTAGTAATAACTTGAAAAGAATAACTTGATAGACCCTTGGTCATAACTCAATATCATCTAGTTTTGCCCATTTGTTGAAATATAAGGAGTTTATATTCATGCATTGTTAAGCTTCTCTTTAATAAAGTGTTAGTCCACTTCAACATGCTTCATACGACCATGCTGGACTGGGTTATGAGCGATGTTGATTGCTGACTTATTATCACAATATAGCTTTGTAGTTCCTTCCCACTTTACTCCTACATCATCAAAAATTATTTTCAACCATAATAAATCACAAATTCCATGTGCCATGGCTCTAAATTCTGTTTCTGCACTAGATCTAGCAACCACCGCTTGCTTTTTACTTATCCATGTCAACTATATGTTCAAGGAAACCTTTCCCAATTTTGTCAACTAGATTTTTAAGCAATCTGTCAATAGTTTTGAAGGCAGATTTGGTAAGTTACGGGTAGGAACTATGTGAATTAGTAATTATGATAGTATAATGGTGGCATCATGAAATTCTAAAGAGAGCTTAAAAGCTGTTGAGATGTCTTTAAAACTGATCTTTATTAAATTGAAAGAATGACATCGGTGATATATTGTTTCTTGTTCTTCTTATCCTTTAAGGACACCTGAACAAGATGGCAAGGAAAATAAAACTACCACAGGTAACAGACTAACAGGACATCTAAACCAAAATTAAAAATCATAGGCTGGTTAATCCCATTACAGTGAGTCTGTATATTGCCAAAAGATCTTTAAATTACTAAAGCTTAGGAAATATGAAACAAAACAGAAGCAACATTTTATAGATTGTTGAAACCTTACGGTCTGAGTTGATAATAACCAACAACAGCTACTTAAATCTCCGATTAATAGCCCATATTGAATCTATATCATGGTTCTGAATTTCCTTGCTTTTTTGTTGTAATCCTCATTCCTCAGTCCTCACATAGCAATTAATACTTTCTATTCTTGTTGTTTCTTGTCCTGCTGCTTTTAATAGGGATCAAATTTTCCTCGTTTGTTTTGGGGGGCCTTTACTCCGAACATGGTATGTGGACTTCTTCTGTCAAGTTTTCTAATATGATATGGTATTTTTCCTTTTAACTTGAATGTGTATTTAAATAAATATTTCTAATCAAGCATCAGGGAGGGATTTTATTCATATTCTACTGTGTTTTTTTTTTTTTTCTTTCGATCAAAATCTCGAAATAACCTATAGTGTATTGTTTATTTGTTTTCACTTGAGTGCATAGCAGTAATCAAGAATTTTCTTTCTGATTGTTATAGAGTGTCCGTCAAGTGTCCTGTGGGGCAGTTCATGTGGTGGCTTTATCAGAAGATGGCCTACTACAAGCTTGGGGTAAGTTGTCCTTTTATTATTGTTTTTAATGAATTTTCTAAGTAAAGTTTATATATTATTCTCCCATTCTGCTGCAACCAATTTTCATAAACGTTCTTTTGCTTATGACATTTGTATTTCTGGCAATAGATGGATCATATAATAAATTTACGGATTTTTTCTAGTTCTGGTCTATTAATCAGTATCCTATTGCTGCTCTGATGAATTAGGCTACAATGAATATGGTCAGCTTGGCAGGGGTGTCACTTGTGAAGGATTACAGGGGCCTCAGATAATTAATGCTTACGCAAAGTTCCTTGATGAAGCTCCTGAGCTCGTGAAGATTATCCAAGTGTCATGTGGGGAGTACCACACAACAGCCATATCTGAAAACTGCGAGGTGTAAGTTATCTGAAGGACTTCATATATGGAGATAAGTTCTACATTTAGGCATGAGAATTATGGTTTTCCGCATGGCACAAGTAACTCTATTTGAAGGTTGACAAATCTTCTTATGGGAATCTCACATCTAGTATGGAGGCGGGATGCAACAGAATTGGAATGCATTTTGATATGCAAGTCTCTGTCCCCTAAGCTTGGCTATACATGAAAAGCTTGATCATAATTTTTCCATGCATAAGTTAATATTTATGCCACTGACTGATTCACGTGTACATCATGTCTAGTCCAGTCTGTGATGTCAAACTTTTGTCCTTGCCTGTGTATTTAGCTGCAGACTCAGGTTTTTACCTATTCTAATAGTTTATGTTTTAGACTCTTATGATGATATTACAATTTTTTCTTAATTGGCCCCGGTGAGCTTTAATTAGAATACATTATTCATATACTGTTATATGTTATCCCATGATTATTGTTGTGAGAGATCATATGCTGTTGTTGAAAGTGGGACTGGTTAGTTAAGTTGGTGAGATCTCTTATAGTTTTATGAGAGAGTTTGGGAACAGATCCCACTTATTCTAGGGATAGGTGATTCTATTTATATGTGAATTTTCGGTTATGTGATTAAAAAAAAAAGTAATATTAATGAATGATGCATGTAGTATTGTGGTATTGGACCATGTAGCAGGTGGAATTCAATTTAAACTAGTTCCTTTTTATATTGATTCTGTTCTTGGTATTACATTTGGTAAGTGTATTTAGTGGTTTACACTATGCATCTATTCTACATATGCATATTTTGTTTTAGTCAGTTGTTTATGTTCTTACATGTAGTGGAAATTTTAAAAGTACTGGTTCAAATACCAGTAAACTTAGTCATGCGGTCATTCCCGGTTTGTGGTTACTAAGAGTTTGTCAGAAAATGCGTCTTTATTGAGGCCACATTCTTTTGCTTTACAGAAAATTCTTAAAAAGAAGAAGGAAAAAAGATATCTTGTTTGTTTGATGAGACTTGAAATACAAGTAAGGAAAAGATCTCAGCTTGTTGAAAATGATACTTAAAATCATAATTCAAAATTAATTACATGCAAATATAGATGTGATAAATTACTTGAACAGATCTTGCTTTTTGGATTTCAATAACTACGTAAAAAATTTCATCATTGATGATAATTTGTTTGGAACTTGCAGGTATACCTGGGGGCTAGGAAGTATGGGTCAACTGGGGCACTGTTCACTTCAGTCTGGGAATAGAGAGTTATTGCCAAGGCGAGTAGTTGCTCTTGATGGAATATTTATAAAAAGTGTTTCATGTGGTGGTGTACATACTTGTGCTTTAACTTTGAAAGGAGCACTTTATGCTTGGGGTGGTGGTCAAGCAGGGCAGTTAGGCCTTGGCCCTCAAACCGGATCCTTTTCATTCATTCCTGATGACTCTGAAACGTATTTCCGCAATATCCCTGTTTTGGTGATCCCTAATGGCGTACAACATGTTGCTTGTGGACATTGTCATACGCTTATCTGTTTGAAGGATGGGAGAATTCACGGATGGGGTTACAATGGTTATGGTCAGGCAGCTAATGATAAATCTACATATGCTTGGTATCCATCACCAGTTGATTGGTATGTTATGTTATGGCGAAGTGCTCAGTAACTCTTTGCAAAATTGATTTGCATTTTATTTTTACTTGCCCTCTGAATCTGTTCCAGTTGTGGTTATTTTCTTCTCTGTTGAATAATAATAAAAAAATGATGTTAGCCATTAATTTAGGGGGAACTGCATTGCAGGTGTGTCGGGGAAGTGCGGAAACTAGCAGCTGGTGGTGGCCATTCTGCTGTGTTGACTGATGCTTGTTCCTTGAAAGAACTGTGTGAATTCAGGCTTGCAGATAATATAACTCCATCTAATGCTTCTGAGATTGAGGATGTTGCATCTCGAACTGGAGCAGAGGCTTTAGCACGCCTTTGCGGAAGATTGAGGTATTGGTCTTTGTATGTATGATTTGTTACAATTACTGCTATATTTCTTTTTGATTAGTTCAGCATTTATGAAGATCAGTGATCAGTCACATAGCATCTTCTGTTAACAATGGGAATGTTATTAACTCAATGGAACATAACATGGAAGCTTAGGCTTTCTGAAGTAAAAATAAAGTTACATTTAATGATTTAATTTAGTAATATTTAAAATAATGAAGTTAAATATTCAACAAATCCACTGGTTATTGGAGTCCTAGGTTTTTCAGTAGTCTTAAAACTCAACCAATCTACACACGTATTTACAGGGAGCATTTGCTCGAGGGCGGGGATTGGGATTATGAAGATGAGGACATCAACAATGGGAAGTAGAGAAACAACTGAACATGGTCAGAAGGGTATTAAATCCCTATGTCAGTGTATTTACTGTTTCCATTTTATTTTCAGATCCCGATTAGTTTTGTAAATTGAGGACAATGTTATTCTGACGACGAAGGTAAAATCCTTCATACTCATTCATGAATTTGGTCATCTTAACCAGGAATCTGGTTATGACTCTGAAAACAAGAACGACAAAATTGAGATAAATAACTTTTATCCATGGATTAGTGTTAAATGCTTTAGTGAACTATAAGGTTGGACATCATTGTTTGTTCAGCATTTCAGTAATTAGCTTTTACTCTTAATTTAGATGCAGCAAGTGAATGTATTTTTGCTCGAATCACTGCACAAGTCGGATATATTGAGATTTTGTGTAATTGGCATCTTTATAGCAGCAACTTGTCACTGTATTGCCCAGTGCATTGGCGTGCCAGTTCATTCACAGGTGAACAAGCAAAATGTTTGTGCCATCTTTGGAGGTGCTGCAGTCTTATAATAGCTAAAATTACAAATGACATACTCATATGGAGTAGCTTTACCGTTATAATAGGGATTAAATTTAGGTAATCCCATTTTTATAATAATATCTGGAGCAGCTGATGCTTGTGTAAATTCCTTACTCATTCACATGGCGAAGCATCCAAGGTGGAATAGTAGTGAGATTAGGTCGTCTTTGAGTTTCTTCATCTTTATGTACCTGAAAACTGCCCCTGCATATTTCATCCTCAAGTGTAACAATGGCTGATGAACCTAGGAATTGAGAGAGAGAGAGAGAGAGAGAGAGAGTATACCCAATAGTTAAAGACGGAATTGGTAAGGTTGGTGGTGTTGGCGGCATGAAGGATGGTGGATCTTGGCAAAGGTTTTGGTGTTTTCGTTCGGTGAGTGTCTTCTCTTTTTCCTTGAGCTGAAACATTAGACCAATTGTTGGTAGAGTGTCTTCACTGCTAATGTTTGAAAGATCAAAATGCAGCATCTTTACCTGTTTTGCTAGAATGTTATTTTGCTCTTGCAATGCTTTTTCCTGTAAGTCACAAGTCTCACTGTCATTTTTGAAAATACCATTTTTGAAAATACACAGTTCCTGTCTTTACCTTTTTATGCAACTCTGAAAGGGACTCCTGTACCAATTGGTTCTGCATTAGTAAATCAAATTAGTCCACAACTATGAACCATGCTATCCTCACCTCATGTATGTCAACCATGGCACCATGCTATCATATCCTTACCTTCCGAGATCGTATGCGCTTAAGAGAAGTATCAATCTGTTGTTCCAAGCTTTGAAGTTCTCTGAGACTAAGTGGATCCAGCTCTTCTCCTTTAAAGTGCCTACATAATCAGTGTGACCCATTATTCTGTTGATTATATATATGCCATGTCATCCTTGTCAATTGCTAATTGTTTTACCTTAGGTTCCTTTGCAAGACTTCAATTCTGTTCTCGAGCTTCGGGTATTCCAGACACCAGTTTCCCTGTGCAGCATTCTGTAATTTGGAGTTAGTTGCAATAAGCTGCTGTTCTGCAAATGAATGTCTCTCGTATCGTTCTAGGATTCTCTCCATGCTGTCATATACGAAAAGTTCACAAAATAAGCGTCAATCGGAACTAAAGCTTAAGCGCATAGGGAATGACCCAACGATAATATTTAAGCATTGTCATAGATCTAAGTAAGATTTGTAGGAATAGGATTATAACTACCCATCTGCCAAGATCCGGTTCATTTAATTTAGTAATTTACTCAAATCAACCACATTGTTTGGGACCCAAGAGACAAGATCATCATTTGTTTTCCAACTTTGATCGGCCATCCCTTGTATTCTCTATTTATCTAATAGATCAGTTGAATAATTATCAACTCCAATAATGCTATATAACCTCAAATATTAGTCCAAAAACCAACCCAAATATTGCGGTTAATGATTTGTTCTTCCCATATATAAATCACGGGATGATGTGAAGAATGACACGGTAATGACAAATCACTTGCCACATTAGCTCGGTTAATGTTATGTGTATGATATCTTTACTGTTATCATCTCAAGTAATTTTACATAAGAAGGCAATTGTCAACAGCATCCCACACTAAATCCTTTAAGATCACTATCTAAAACATGTAGGATATGATATATCCTATGAAAAATACATGAAAGAAGCATTGAAATTAAATTTAAGTTTGGATTCGATGCATATGCACAACCGAAAACCCTAATTTCTTTTCCAGCTACCACCAACACTAACCTTGATTTCTTTTTCAGCCGCCACCAACCCTAATTTCTTTTCCTACTGCCACCAACCCTAACCCTAATCCTAATTTCTTTTCCAGCAGCTAGCAACCCTAACCGTAATTTCTTTCTCAGCCGCCACCAACCCTGAGTCCCAGACCTCCTAATTTCCTCCAACTGTTGAGTCTCTCACTCCAGCGATATACTGTCAAGCTTCAGAACTCGCCGACGACCGGTCTACTACTGTCAGATATTTCTGGTGACCTCCCAAAGTGTCTTAAATTGAAAGGCGCACCTCACAATCGCTTGGCGCCTAGTGCCTGTACAGGCCAGGCGCACACCTCAGGAAAGTCGCCACGCCTGGCCTGTCTCAAGGTGCCCGACGCCTAGGCACGCCTTATTGTGCAAATGCAATAACAAGTGCCTTGAATTTTTTTCTCAGTATTTTGTTATTGTTTTACTATGACCACAAGAATACAGTTCATTGTAAGATAGAGAATTAAACTTGTGTGGAGAAATAATAAAATGACTAGATGAAAGCAAGATAGTTTCTTTGACTTTGTCTTGAAAATCATTAGTGCATTAAAGCTCTCTTATGGATCTACTCAAATCGCATGCAAAATGGTCTTGACAAATTCAAAAATTGTAAGATCACAGCCATGCCAAAAGCCTATGTGCTGCACTTTTCTTCTCAAAGAGGAGATTCATGAAACAACTACAGTACAAAGTTGTTAACAATTTAGACACCTAAAAGAAAGCAAAGATAGATGTAAGACCTGTAAGGTACAATAAAGAACATTACTGTGTTTGTTGGGAGTGAGTGCATTGTTAAAATGGCAATTATGTTGTTGGACTCAAATCATTAATTAAATCCTGAAAGAAAGAGTTTCTAAATATCACCTGACCTGGGGGGAAAGTGATAGCATCTACAGATGATTCTTAATTAGCCAGTACTGGAGGTAACACTAGTGGTTAAAGGTATCGGTGTGGTGATCACACAGCTCTTAAATCAACCTAAAAGGTTTGTACTTATTTAACAGTGAAAAACTTAATATTTGGTCAAGACTTATTTCATTTTTATTTTTTTTTTCTCAATTTTAGCCGCCCAACTTGAGAACCAAACTGAACCGGTCTTCATTTATACAAGCCAAACTGAACCAATTTAATGAGTAAGACTGATCGTAACCACTGGGTTTGGTTTGGTTTCGCCGGTTCAAGTGGTTTGTGCCCACCCCTAGAAAGAGGTGAGAACCGGAGTATTATCCATAAATGGTCAAAGATAGATAAATAAACATTATAAGTTATTGAAAGGAACTAATTTAGAAAACACAATTTTTACGGCTACTAATTATATTTAAGTTGGGTGTATATTTTAAATATATATATATTTTTTAAGCGGATGATTTTGTAGAGTTCCTAAACTTTTATGGACTTTTGTAGACTTAATTTCATTAAAAGACTTACATAGACATTTATAAATTTAGACTTTCAATGGCTTCTAAATATAAATACTTTGTTGTAACAAAATTATATTTACAATGTCAATAAAAATATTTTCTCAAACGAATAAAAAAAAACAAAATGATCATAACTTGATGAAAGCATTTATGTGTTTATATTTAATTTTTTTTAACATTTTTATTTGTTTTTTTATTATGTTTTGCTTCATAAAGACAATTATGCACTTAATTTTTTTTATAAATTTTTTTTAAAAAGGCAATTAGATTAAAAGGGGCACCAAGCCAAGCAAAAACAACACACAGCAACCCAACAAAACAACCAAAAAAATCCACTGCACCCAGCAAGAAACAACAACACCCAGGAGGCAAGGAAAACACGCTGCCACAATATAATTTTTTTTATAATTAGTCAAAGTATGTGTGTAAAATATAATTAAAAAAGTAAACTTTCTTTGAAAATGGGTAGAAAACTGATAATAGTATTAACATTTACATGTCTCTGCAAAAGTTTGAAAACGGATATAAAGACTACCTAAAATTAATTCAAGATACCAAGACAAAACCTAAAAATCGCACCTAGTTGTAGAACAAGACACATATTTAAAAGTGGATAGTTTGGTATTAACTATATTTACATGAAATCACGCTCATATGCAACTTTGATTATGGTGTGGTTGAGTAGTTGGTTTTTTCCTTTTATTATTTTTAATTAACATAAATGAAGTTTGTTAGATTTTTTTTTTTTTTTTTTTTTTATGTTGTTTAGTTGCTTTGAAAATGAGGATAAAAAAATAAAATCTTTCGTTCTTAATTGTATAGCAGTTGAAGAATTGTTTTATTTTATATTATTTTTTTAGTTCAACTTCTTTTTTATTATAGATCGCTAATATTAGTATTTTATATATATATATATATATAATGCTTTGTAATTTAAAAGTAGTTCATTTTATTTTATTTGTGAAATCTGTTAACAATGAGTGCATTGTTGTTAATAGAACATATGTTTGGTGGTTGATATTTTCAAAAAGTTTTATGTTTTTCTTCTAGAGTGAAAGTTTTTCTATTAAAAAAAAAAAAAAAAGTCTTTCAAAGTCTTTACGAGGAATGAAAAACAAATTGAGAGATTTTTAATAACTAAAAG
This sequence comes from Acer campestre, assembly GCA_954870605.1. NCBI lineage: Eukaryota > Viridiplantae > Streptophyta > Magnoliopsida > Sapindales > Sapindaceae > Acer > Acer campestre. The sequence goes on from OX940805.1 coordinate 9,628,563, forward strand.
TCATTGACATTAAAAGTCGTTGACATTTTGAATACCTCCTAATTTTCATAGACTTTTAAAAAATCTTGATTGAATACCTTATGATTTTTATAGAGTCTTTAAGAATATATATTGAATACACCCAAACTTTTAAATTCCATAAAATTCGTCTCTTGAAATCTAAATTGAATACACCCCTCTAAAGTCATAGAAGTTTTATTAACCCATGTTAAAGAAGTTTCTTATTTAATAGTTAACTAAATAATATTTATTCTTTCAATAGATCAAATATAATTAAGTTAGATTTTCTTAATTGATTAATATCTTAAAAAAATGATATTATTTGTTAATTAATATCTTACTAACGAAAAATATTTTAATATGTATCCTTAAGATATATTAAATTCTTTATTATTAATTAGTAAAGACCAGCCTATTGGATCGTGAGACTATATATCCACCAATGTATATTAATATTTCTCATTAAAAATATAATCAGTAGAGGTAGGCATGAATTGGTTTTAACTACTCAAACCAAACCAAACTGTTTAATCGGTTTAGACGTTCAATAATGTACAACCCAAACCAATTACAAGGTAGGGTTCAAAAAATTTCTAGCACTCTTTACTCCCCTACTTTTAGGATTAACACTAACTTAATAACTTAAGTTTTAATAGTACCAAAAATGTGTTTCTGACCTAAATACCCTTAAAACACAATTACAAAAATAAGTCTCGCTTTTTTTTTTTCCAAGACTTATTTTGGTCTTTCTAAGACTTATTTGGGTATTTTTGAGAGTGTACTTTTGCAATATTTGAGACTTATTGGGCAAATAAGAAATTTTCTAGAAACTTTTGTTCTTCATCTTCTTCATCAACCTCCAATGGAGATCAACTAGACCTCCAATTGGCATCAACGGAGGTTTTTGAAAGAAAAAAAATCAAACCTAAAAATGGTAGAAAAATAATAAAAGAAAAAGGTGAAGGTATTTTTATCCATTGGCGTGATTTAAACTCAAATTATAGATCTAGTGTCAATCCTAAAAGTCTCAATGGATTTGGTGTCATTTAGGCATATTTCCTCTTATAAGGAAAAACGAAACCGAACCAAACCAATAAAAACCGGTTTGGTTTGACGATTTAGGATTAAACCTTAAAAGCCCCGTTTGGTACATGGGATATGATAGGATTTTTTTTATGGGATATGATAGGTTAGTATATGATTAGATATGAATGAATTAATTGTAATGTTATCATGTGTTTAGTGCAATATAGAAACATAGGATATGATTAAAAATAGAGTATACTATGTTTGATATGTTGTTGGATTAGACAAAATAGATCTAGAAATTATATGATTAAAAATAGATCGAGAAATTTCCAGATATCTTCAAAAAAAATATTTATAAAAAAAAATAGCTTTCCAGAAATATGGAAAAAGCATATGAAGAAATTTGGAAAAATTCTCAGATTTCTTCAAACAAAAAAAAATTAAAAACTTTTTAAAAGAGTCCAGATCTCTTCAAAAGAAATTTAAAAAAAAAAAAAAATTATTCAACAAAAAAAAACTCGAAGAACAAAATAATTTTTTTAAAAAAGGAAGAGATTGAAGAGATCTGGAAATTTCCAGATCTCTTCAAGCCTCCATCAATGCAGATTGAACCAAAGCAGATGATGGAAGTACAAGCAATTAACTATACATATTTATTGTTGTTGGTGATATTATTGAAGAGAGACTTGCTTTTTCAAGTCTAATAAGAAGATTGAAGAATAGCAGATACCATAGTTAGATTGAAAATATGAAGATTGAGAGGGAGGGAAAGTCAAAGTGACGAGGAAGGAGATGGGATTAAAATGAATATCATTAATTTAGTCTAGACTACTTTATCCCACATCAATGGGATAAAAAAATATATAGATGAGATTAATTAAACCTATCCCATCAGCTAGCCAAAGAGACTAAAAGTAAGCTTAATCTCATCCTATCCAATCTGTCAAACGGGCCCAAATAATTTAATATTTACTTCGAATTTTTCAAGTTGTTCAATTACCAAAACTTTTTATGAATTAAGATTAATATTACATAATCACATTTTTTTTTTCACATAAAAAATCACATTTTTTTTTATTTGAACGGGTATAATAATATCTATATAAGTAGCGCTAAACCCATTTATCACGTGATAAAGTATAATACTAGATTTAAAAGTTAGTCCATTGCAAACACCTAAAACTTATAAAATAAAGCTAATTCGCTTAGGTTTCCAAAGGAAACAAAAGTAACTAACTGAAATTTGTTGAAGAGTAAAGACAAAAAAGAAGAGTTTTTCTCTAGTACACATATAACGATGAACATACTTACAATACACTAATCCACCTTATCACTTTTTGCAATATAAGTATTATTTGACTACACTGCTTACATCACAAAAAGTGATAAGGTGGATTATTGTGCTATTAGTATGCTCATAGATATGCCTCCAAGAGAAAAATCCAAAAAAGAAATGGTAAAAGAAAATAATAATAAAAATAAACTATGTAATGGTTGAGATTGGGTTATTCGGTTTGATAAAATCTATCCCACAAACTAACCTTAACCAATTGGGTTGTTTTTAAGCAACTCAATAGATTTATTTTATTTAACAAAATCAAACCAACCTGTTTAAATTGGTTTGGTTATGATGGATTGATTGGTTTCACGGTTCAAGTGCCCACTCTTCTTAAAAATTAAAATGGTATTTGAGCCTTCGAGAAATATCAACATGGGCTTCGATCGAGTTATGCCAAATGACAACTCAAAACAAAAATAATGGGCAACCGATCAAATCCAACCCAAACTCACATGTAAGGAGTGTTAGAAAACCCACATAGGAAAGCAAATGAAGATGGAATGAATCACTCAATGAAAAGATAAAATAATAATAATAATAATAATAATAATAAGAGAATAGTCACAACTCAATAAACTAGTCTTTTGGGCTAGTGTTATTTTTGTAATGCTAATTAAGGTGTCAAGTATTAAGCCATTTTTTTATTAGATTAGTCTTGTGGATGCATGCCACCATTCTCATCTCGTTTGATATTCAGTGATTGAGAGTAAGGATACTGCGGATAAAATATGCTATCTAGAAGTCTTGTGGGTGCAACTTATATGTCTTGCAACATAACTTGTTTCTGTGTGAAGGAGAGATCCATGTCTTATTGAACTGTAATTCAAACTTTAAATAGATTATATGTGCATGTCTTATTGAACTGTTTGCACTTAAAGCAGATTGTACGTGTGTGTGAGAGAAAAACAGATCAATATATGTCTTGTGTGTTAGAGAGAGAGAGAGAGAGAGAGATCACTGTCTCTTGACTCTTTGAACATACATATAAATTTAAGGGTCTTTACTTCTTTCTCCATGTAAGAGTAAACATACATACGTTGGTCTACTTGGAGAAGTGTCTAATAGAGTTCATGCAGCAAAGACGATAAGGGTAAAGTGGTTAATTAGGATGCTGAAGTACTACTGATATCACTATAAAATTCACAAATTGAAAATCATTTTGACCTAATATGTAAAACAATTTCAGCAGGCTTATACTGTTGTGGTTTTATTTAGAAAAGTAAAAATGGGTATAAGGTCCAAGTGGGGAAATCTATTTTGGGTAGGTATATATATATATATATATTATATATTCTGTAACAAAATATGATCAGGCTAATTTTTGTTGTTACTTTTGCTGAATATATGCAGCCATCCCAAGAAGTAATATCATTAGGGGAGGAATCCTAGCTACCTAGTATATATATATGCACCAACAACAATAAATTGCTCTTTGGAATATCTAACGTAGGTTACTACTTAAAACAACACCAACCCCAATATCACATTGCTCTAGGACTACCCCTTAAAGCTCAAACCTCCAAACTTACCTCTATATATTAAATTAGATTCAGAAACCAACTTCAAATGACTTTGGTAAGAAATTTATGCTGCATTAATACATGGATAGAGTAGTAGAAACTTCAATTGTTTGAATTGGACCAAATATTAGTGTTTCAAATCATGCATATTGAAAGTTGGCCTTTAATGACCAGAATTAATCCAAATTAACACTACTACTCTAGGCTACTAGCTACCCTAAGATCTGCTAGTCTCCTAGACAACAAACTGAAAACGGCACAATTAGTGGCAGAGCCAAAAGCTAAAAGCAAACTCATATGAAAATATTAGTAGTTCTAATCTGAACGACAGATTAGCTTTCTCATGTCTATCACAACCACAAGACAATTCACTGATAAACTCAACAACTTTCAATAGCTTAAAGAGTTTAACATCGGCATGGTTGAAAAGAACATGTTGATATGACATCAAAACTTATATAATACAGTTTCATCTATATATGTTTAAATTTGTTGGCTTCTTCTTCAGGTCAAAGAAAGATCCAAGCTTAAAACAATTTTGTAGGAAAAACGATGATTTTATTATAATGCAGGCTAATAGTACAGTAGTAACAGTAAAAAAAGAAAACACACCCAATTAAGAAAAAACAAAATAACAGGAATATATATATTGGTAAACGAAGCAAAAAAACATGCAGTAGGAAAAAGTAAAAAAATAAAAAATAAAAAATAAAAAAAGAAACCTGGAATCAGTGGAGTACTCAAAGAGCTTCCCTTTGGTGGAGAAGACAATCAGAGCCACGTCAGCCTCGCATAAGACAGAGATCTCATGAGCTTTCTTAAGCAAACCTCCTCTTCTCTTTGAAAATGTCACTTGTCTGCTTATCTTGTTCTCGATCCGCTTCAACTCAACCCTACCTCTTCCCATTTTTCCTTTTTCTTCTTCTAGACTTCTTCTTCAATAAATAATAATAATAATAATCTACTTACTGAATTTTCTCACTTAAAAGAAGAAGAAGAACCAGAAAACCCTAAACATGGTGGTGATTTTTGTTTTCTTTTTGTGGAGTATAAGAAGAGATGGGAGTTGTGAGATGTGTATAAAAATGGTAATTATAAGTGAGTTTCTATTTTTGTGTTGCTCAAGTTTTATCATCTAAAAAGGGCTTTGTGTCTGTGTATATATGGGAAATTGGGAATTTGAGAGAGGAATTATTATATCTGAGGAAAATTTTAAATTTATAAAAAAAAAAATAAAAAAAAAAAAAATGAAAGTGGTGAAAGTGAAACCGGATAGTGGTATTGGGAAACCAGGTGGTTTATCATTGGATGCGTTGTCGAAATACTATTGGAAGATGGGGTTCAACAGTTGTTAGTGTCTCGTTTAGAGCCACAGGTTCTGCTTGGAGGTGTCCTGTCCGTACATGCTCCTGAGTCCTGTCACACCCTCTGGGACCCACCCCCACTCTTACCTTAACTTCTGTCGTCTTCTGTTGACGGCGCTTAACTCCACTCGCCAGTTCCCTTACCTAACAAAAACGTGTAATTCCTTTTAAGTTTATGAATTTTTACATGAAATCCACATAAATTGATTCCCAACGGATTTTATTGCTTGTTTGTTTGAGCTTTTTATTACCTTAAAAGGTCTACCAACGTCTATTTGAGATTTTTTAGAGTTGTTTTGTTAGACTATTAAAATTGTCTATTTTAAATTGAGTAAAAACTAATAGAGTTTAAACCTCTACTAGGCAAAAGCTCATGGGGAGATGCTTCTCCAAATAGATATTTTTTAAAAAAAAGTCTACCAACCAAACAACTATAATTTTTTTTCTTTTCAAAAACTCTATTTTTTAATAGATATACTGCAAGTAGATCTTTTACCAATAGAGGTTTTTCAAAAGTCCAACCAAACAAGCTCTAAGTAAACTATGTAATCTCAAATCAATAATACTTTCGTTCATTAGGATTTTTACTTAGTAACCGTTATACCCGAAATATGGGTCTATTGCCACGTAGTCATTATATAAATAAAATGGATCCAGACGCAATAGCCTAAAAAGCCCATTGCATCCTATATAGTGAAGGTTTTGACCCCAAACCTTGTATTGGGTTGAAACCCAAATGCTAGATCAGACCTAAAAAGTAAGGCAAACCGAAGGAAATCCACTTGATAGACAGATCCATTTAGGAAACACTTCTGGAGCAAGTAATACAATGAATCAGGACCAAGGTTTAGGCCTCAAAAAGCCAATATTCGGTCTAACAACACTCAACCTACCAAGTGGGTTTACGTGTCACTCAACCAACAATGCGGCAATATTGAGACAAATACGTGTCAATCAGACATTCGACCAATCAAAAAGGAAAGTGTCAGATAGGCTTTCGACTGGCCAACTAGCATCCTAGTGTCAACTAAAACACTCAAGTATGGGTACTCAGATACACTTATTACGGTACAAATAGGTAAACTTACCTCATTTACAATAGTACACATTCTACTTACACATTTTCAGTCTTATCATTTCTTTAAGATTTATCTCTCTCAAACTTGGTATTGACTTGGGAGTCAGAGAATAAACGCCGACGCCCAGTGACTCTCCACTGACGTCCAATTTCTATCATTTTGTTTCAAGCACAATAGTTAGCATGAAACCTACCCGAATTGCCCGAGCAATCCGAAATACCTACTGAAAACCGAAACACATCAAAACCTAGCTAGTCTTCAATTTATTTGGTTGATTAGATGATCAAATGGCCTATGTGGCAATTTGACTATTGTTACTAGTTTTTTTATTTTTAAAAGCAAACTTTATTCCAACGAACAAAGCAAAAACAAAAACCGAAACAACAACAACCCACAAGTCAAACAACCGCGACAAAGGCTACATAACTCTGTCGCTGAAATTTGACAGGGCAACAACCAAAACCCAAAGCAAAAACCCCAAACCCAACAACAAGCACCAAAAAACACCACAAACAAACAACAATAGAACAGCCACTGCAGAAGGGCTTCGAAAAAGCCACACAAACAATAACCATGTCATAAGTTTTTGAGGAAACATCCCCTTTAAACCTTTTTTAGAACAATAATGCTACTTTGCCTAAATTTTTTATCCAAATGATGTGGCATCACTATAATCTATTCATTTAAATTGTATTAGATTTGTATGATAGAACGGATTATAGTGAAGCCACATCATTTGGATACTGAATTTGGCAAAGTAGCATTACTCTTTTTAGGAGGGTGTTTTCTAAATCTGTCAAGTATCAATGTTTTTATTGTTTTTAATCCCTCCCTTTATTATTTCTTTCACACTGATATTTCTTTCACGACAAAATCAAATACTCTCTTAAGATTTTCAGGCAACTTTCTCTCTCTCCCATATTTCGTCTTTTGTTTTCATCGTCTCCGGATTACATTATTATTCTCCACATTATCCTTAGATTTCACCCTTCATTCTTATTATTACTCATGGATGTTTTCAAGGATGTTTCAAGCAGACTCCTCTTCAATCAAGCCTCCTTGTTCGAAATAGACCTCCACGAGATAATGGAGGTCTGTTTCAAACAGACTCTCTAGGAGAAATAAAAAATGTATGACGTATATAATCTGAAAATTTAGATTATACAAGCTAAGTTTTGTTTTTTAAAATGTGTTTAAAAAAATCTTAACTTAAAAAAACCTAGTGTGTTTAATATATAAAAAAATATATCATGTTTAATTTCGCCAGTTTAAGGCGCGTTTGGTATCATTTTTAAAATAGTGTTTTTGAAAACAATTTTTTTTTAAAAAAATGATGCTTTTAAAAACATAATGTGTTTGGTAGTGTTTTTTAAAAGTAGTTTTTAAAAACAGAAAACGATGTAAATGTTTTTTTTTTTAAGTAAAATAGTTGTTTGAAGAGAAAAGTTGTGATTTGTTTTGAAAACCTATTTTGAAAACGATGAAAAACTATAAATTGTTGCTTTCAACTTATAAATTTAAAAACACTATTTTTCAATTTCGAAACAACTTTACAACCAAAAAAACATAAAACAGTTTTATGAAATGCATCCAACACCATCTTAGTTTTTTTTTTTCTTCTTCTATGTGTAGACCTTTGGCGTGTTTAATCCTTGAATTAAACAAGCCAATTTAGATTTTTTTTTTTTTTTTTCCTTCTTCTTCTTCTTCAGTGCACTTATCTTCCAAAACAATTTTTTTTTTAAGTCACAGACCTCCATTGTTGAGGTCTGTGCACCTCTATTGGAGGTCCAATAGGAACTCCCAATTTTTTTTTTGGGAGGTCTATGACTTCCATTAGTGGAGGTGAATCGGATTCTCTCACTTGGTAGCAAAATTTTGTTTCTCTCATCTCTCTATTTCTAAAGTCTTTTTGGTTGAAGGGCATTTTTATCCAAAAGGTTGATTGTTTGATAAAAACAATCTAACTGTTGGAAATTGATAAATTTAGAAACTACTCTAATTATATGGCTAGTTATGCAATAGACCCTAAGTTTTTTTTTTTTTTTTTTCCTTTTTTTTTTTTTTCAAGTTGAATTATCTATTGTTGGTGAATAGACATTTATGATTTTTAGAAAATAAACTAAAACTATTAATCTGAAAATTTTATTAATTTGATAAATAAAATAAGGTGATGAATATGGTAGGTTAGTTTAGAACATGAAATAATTAACCTAATTTTGTTTTTTGTTTGTCTATTTTAGGACCTCCATCCATGCAAGTCATCTTGAGATCGATCACTTCTAGACTCCAGTAGAGTAGTAGTGATGACAGAAGACAAATTAGCAAAACGTTCCGTTTCCATTCTTTTTGTTTTTTCATTGGACAAGCAGCTTCACAGTAGTAGAATATAATCTTACGAAAAGAGCATGAAGAATAAAAAAATATATATATATATATATATTAAAAATTAATATTGAGATTTGAGAATGTCAACTTCAAGTTGTTCATCATTACATATATATATATATATTGTTCAAAATTATACAAAGATTCACATTTTCCGTACGGTCTCTAGTCAATTTTGCAAACAGTACTACTCGATCAATGCCAGTAGTCCACAATATTTGTATCCAGACTATATATATACTTATTGTTTAAAATGTGATAGGTAAATTGGTATATAGAAAATTTATTTAGCTGAAGTTAAAGATATGATTTTTGGCTGTTGCCTAATAAGATTTGTGCCTTTCAAAAAAAGAAGTTAAAGATATGATGTTGATATGACAAGTATATATTAATGCAATAGTATATCAATTGGGAGGATGACAATTTTGGACGGTGAACACCATATACGGTGGCGTCGACTCAAACTTTGGACACTGTTAAACTAAATAAACGCTTTTACCACCATATCGGATTGAATGGGAGGATGGAGATTTTAGAAAGTGAACATCAAGCATATAGAGGGACCCAACGTTCTATATATGTGAATAACCTGACTAGTGACTAGTAATTATAAACCAGGCAAGGCAAGTCGTTTGATTTTCTTATATAATTGTTTTATAAGATCGAAATCTCTTTTACTTTTTTTTTTCCAGCTTTTATTCGAAGATCAATAAATTCATTAATGTGTGATATATATGTTTTAGTGGTCCACTCCTATTCCTAGTACGAATGAAATTCTCTATATATATGATTTATTCTTGTTTAATGGAGACATTATTTGAGCTCTAGGCATATGAAGTTTTCATGGAAAGTGGTCCCAAAATTACTGACAAACAAATTTATATTTAATATTACAAACTGTACCATATTTATTATCCTAAAATTTATGATCTTTGGGACCATATTGTACTACTGTAAACTTATATATATTCAATTATCTCTCACAAATCTATCCTTACCTTCGACCAGTTGACAATGGGGACCATTAATGAAAACTCCATGACACGAAAATTCAAAATTTTAAAAGAAAACGCGGAGTGATTCTAATCTATTTATTTTGATAACTGCGAACATAAATTATTATTATTATTATTATTATTATTATTATTATTATTTTGATACGGACGTGCTTCTCGAAAACGAGATCAACGATGAACTCTTGATCCCATCCCAGTACCGGAGCCTGCTCTGCTGGTAAAAGGGGGAGATTGTAGTTTCTTTTGTTAGTAGTGCTCCTAATTAAAAGACAGTAGTAGTACCTCTTATATATCCAGCAACACTTAATAATACCCTTAAAACCCTAATAAATTTTGTAAGAGAGACATGATTACTGTCCGTACAGACATGAAGAGCAAAAATGCTCCTCTTTAATTATATATATATTCTATAATTAAGGATGTTTTCTCTTTTCCTTTTTTGGCTTCTTGTCATTCTCAAAGGCAAAATCTCTTGCTGGGGATTCCTGGTTTTACTCTATATATATATGATGATGATGATGATGATGATATGAAAATTAAGTTTGACTAGGTTACAAGCGAGGCTCAAAAGAAGGTAGCCACAATTAGATAAAATAAACTCAAATGAGTGACAGAATTTCGTTTGAGTGTGACATATAACGAATTTTTTTAATACTCTCTTATGAGTTATGAAAAGAGCTAAATTGTGTTGGATATGGCTCGAATTCCAATGATTACCAAACAGGATTCCATCAATGCAGAGACTTCCTAGAGACGTGGAAAATGTATGGAAGTATGAGATCGTGTTTAGGGGAGGCTTGAAGACCTTGAATGACTGAAACGGCTGAAGAGCGCCGTCCCCTAGTGCTGTGCATCAGACAGCGGTCTAGGGAGTGATGTGCCTTAGAGGCAACAACGTTGTGCCTTGCGATGTGCAATGCACAGCGGTAGGGACAACGATCCTCTTCTAGGGATTTACGCTTATGCACAGTGGTTCAACATCAAAGATTATCACTGTGGATAGCATTGCATGTGGGTTTGACAGTGACAATGACATCGGTTTTGAGTGATATCTGCAGCGCATGGATCGTGGTTTTCTGAGTAATATAATTTTAGGTGACTTCAACAAAGTTTAGGAAGTAGGTGGCCAACCGCGACTTGAATCCACTACAAAAAAAAAAGTGTCTATTAGCGACCAACTATTTTCGACGGCCATAATTACCGTCGGTGATTCAACCTATTTCGACAGGCATTTCAACACCATCGAAAATGATGAAAAGAATACCATATTTTCGACGACAAAAGGTCATCAAAAATAGTCAAATAAACAGTCGAAAATGACCCAAATGCCCACATTTTCGACAGCACATATACCGTCGGAAATGATGACAGAAGTAAGATCACAATTCTGACGGCCCAATGGCCATCAGAAATAGTCGAATAATTTGGTAATATTTTTTATATCATTTGTTATGGTATTGTCATGAAAAATATAATTAGTTAAATATTATAATATTAATTAATAAATTATAATGGAATATATTTATGTATGTGATAATTTATAAACTTTTTTAAAAAAAATGATCACTTATAGGTCGATATTTTAAATGCATCACAATAGGTACTATTATTATTATTATTATTATTATTCTTTGTCACTATATTTTTCACCAAGTATTTTGGTTCAATTTTAAAATATCAATTAATTAAAAAAAAAAAAAACTTATAATTTGTGACGATCACTAAGAAGAAATCTACTCTAAAGATACATCAGGCTAAATTAATCGAGTATGAAATATAGCAAAATTATTAGTAATTACAAGAATATTTAGTTATTTTTAATTATGTTTACTAAATATGACTATATTAAATGCTCTAAAAAACCTTTTTAGAAATTATATCTATTTGTATATTTTTTACAAAATAATTATAAATTTCTTTTTTGGAATAAGTTTAAATTATTAATTAATAAAGATTATTAATTTTTCACTAACATGTTGATTATAATATATATATATATATATATAATATGCATTACCTATTCAAATATGTAGTTGTAGCAAGATTGTAAAAACAAGTCATATTTTTCTATCAGATAAAAGAATATTTTAATAAAATATTAATTTGAAAAACAATATCAAAACATATTATATGATATGCAATATATAGATTCAATTAAATAATGTGTAAAATATATCAATAATTTATATATAAATTGTATGCAAAATATATCATATATAAAGTTATAGCAAAAAAAAAAAAAAAAGTTATAGCAAAATGGTAAAAGCAACACTTACCATCTTCAAGGTCTAGTGTCCGAACCATGTAAGTTGCATGGATTATTTGGGATTTAACAAAGGATTTGGTTGATGTGGGGTGAACCTAGTTGATCTTGAGGTTCCCTAAGAAGGGTCTAAGAGGTGGTGGAGTGTCAAAAATACAGCTAATTTTGACCATTTTTTATTACTATTATCGACGGTAAATGACCATCGAAAAATGTGGTATTTTTGACGGCTCGTCACCAATTTTTTATACTATTACCGATGATCATTTTCGTTTTTTATAACGGCAATGAGCATTGAAAAAATTGGTATTTTCAACGGCCCGTCAATGAAAGTTTATTTCCGACGAGCGTATATTCGACGGCCTTTTCCCTTCAAAAAAACGTATTTTCAACGGCAAACCACCTTTTTCGACGGCATTTAGCCCTCGCTGATGACCATTTTTTGTAGTAATCGTAGTCAATCACAGATATGCGTGAATCAAGAAATATTAGCGAAAAAGGAAGTATGTTGTTTCTAGAAGTTCTTATGCTTAAAGGAAAATGATTTCTCTTTACAAGAAGAATTATCATAAAAGGAAATAGAGTTTATGTGAAACAAATAAATCTTGTACGTATAGGAGATAGATTGAAGAATTTCGAAAGGGCTGGCATATTCAAGGCCAATACGTTGTTGTATTCCTGCAGAAGTGGAAGGGTCCTAAAGGATACCTCATACCCACGTCCTTGGCTCTCAAGAGATACCCCACCAGCGAGCTGGTGGATAATGTTTCTAGAAGTTCTTATGCTTGAAAGAAAATGATTTCTCTTTACAAGAAGACTTATCATAAAAGGAAATAGAGTTTATGTAAAACAAATAAATCTTGTACGTATAGGAGATAGATTTCCTTGTAGGTTTAAACTCACTGTAACTTATATAAATAGACCATAATAACTATAACTAGGTTATTATGTGTGGATCAAATAGCAAAATACTAGAGAGATCTCAAAATGGGCATTGGGTGTAATCAGGTTTTGGGTATTTTAGAGATAGAATCATGAGTGTATGGTTGTAAAAATTTACTACATAGTGGAACTTTCTCTTATCGTCTCGACAGCCATGGTTTTTACTTTTTTGGGTTTCCACATAAAATCCTTGTGTTGTGATTAGATTGATTGTTTTATTTCTTCCATCTTATTTTTTTCCTTGCTGTTGTTTGTTTGTGGCTATTTGGCAATGCTTCCGCATAGCGATTATTGCTAACAATTGGTATCAGAGCCTCGGCTATTTGATAGTGGTCTTAACAAACTGTTATAGCAAAGATGATGAGATTTGAGGTTGAGAAGTTCGACGAAAATATTAACTTTGACTTGTGCCAAGTTCAAGTCAAGGATTTATTAATCTAATACGGTTTACACAATGTGTTAAAGGGCAAATCAAATGTTGGAAACCCTGAAAGCTATGGAGATTCTAGTAAAGAAGCAGCTGGTACTAGTTTTGGAAAATCTATGATGAGCAATGATGATTGGGAGGATTTGGATGAGAGGGTTGAAAGTGCGATACGATTGTACCTAGCAAACAATGTTCTTGCAAATATTCATGGAACATATTCAAAAAAAGAACTTTGGAAAAGGCTTAAAGAATTGTATCAAATGATGAGGTCGTTTTGTACTCAACAAAACAATGTATTTATGTGTTCACTTGAAAACCGTGTTTAACCAGTTAGGAATTCACTTAGGATAAAAGCTTAGTAAAATAATAAGTATGAATTCGTTACATAGGGAATAAAAGTAATATGTTGTATTAATTAACTAGTCTATAATGCAATAATGTAAATCATGGTAAATTGGATAGTGTATGGTTTGAGAAACCATCAAACAATGCATGTAAGTAAATGTAACCAAAAGTGATACGAAAATAGAATGCTCAACAATCTTAGATAAGATAATGGAATGTAATCAATTAAGAGAATACTAGGGAAATGATGGAGTTGCAAGTGGATTGTGGGCAATGCTCACCAAGCTACTTTAATGAACTAATCTCATACTTGTTAACCATTTGTAGTCTTAAATGTGAATAGGCCGTTGAAACATAACCTAAACACTTCCCACCAAAGTGCCTAACCAATTAAGGAGAGGGTTAAGGTGAGATCGATTAATTACAAATCAAGGCTTAGATGATTATGGTTGATATACCCTCCAACCATATATCCTAAAAACTATGTTCCTAATCAATCAAGGGTGTCAATCCAAGATTGATTGTATAACAAATTATCCTAAACAAGAGTATAATCAACTAGTGGTATACAATGTCAATTATATAATGAATACGATCTAGTTATCAAATGAATAGAACACAAATAGAGATTCAAAATACAATATAGCTTTAGCAAAACTCAAATTCAAATGTTTCTCACATCAATCCACTAGAATGGGGATTTAGTTATGCATAGTTACAATCAATAAGCAAAAAAGTTAGAAAATCACCCTTAGGCCTCCTTCTTTATTGCTTGATCCTTCTTTTCCTTTGATGCTCCTAGTGCAAAAAATGGTAGATGAGGATATGTCTAGATGGATGGATGTCTAATGGGTAGTGACAAAGGTAAGGAAATGTAGAGAATGAGAAGAGAGGAATGGTTAAGTGAAGTATTCAAAATTTTATGTTGAGTTTTTGGATGGAATAGATAGTCCAAGATTAGAGATGGAGGAAGGTGAATGTGTGAAGTATAGAAGAGAGAATGCTAGTCTAACTCTGAGAATTTCATGCTTGGAAGTATCTATTTTCAAATGGAGAAGAAAGCTCTTTATAGTGGCTCTCAGATTTGTCCTTTAACTGCCAGAAATGCTGATGTGGCATGTGTCGCAGTCATGTTGTCGCGGTTTTGGAGACCGCGACGCCACTGCGACAGATGGTTATTCATTCTTCAATCTGGTTGTTGCGGTTGATTCTCATTTTTTTTCACGGTTTTGAAGATAGCAACATCTGAAGAGCGACAATGGGATCTTGAAAGTTAATGTTTGGTCACACAAGCGATGCTGGACCTGATTGACTTCTTAGGTTTTCTTCTTCACTATCATGGTGATAGCATAACAGCAACACTAAACTGCAACAACATACCTGATTGATTTATCAGGATTTCTTCTCTCTGTCGCGGTTATGTCCTAACAGCGATAGTACCGCGTCGGCATACCTAATTGATTTATCAGGATTTCTTCTCTCTGTCGCTGTATGTCCTAACAGCGATAGTACCGTGACATTTCCTTGGCTTGGATCTTTGTTGCTTCAAGCTTTTTGTTACTGTGTGCACAAAGGCGACACCTGGAACAACGACAATGCCCTGTTTTTCACCCTTTTGCACTTTTGTATCAAGTTCTTCTCCATCTTCACAAATGCCCTTTTAACACTAATAAACTTGAAACACTGGATTAACACAGTTAAAACACGGGGAAATGCCCGATAATCAAGCAAAAAGAAAAGGAAATAAGGGTCAAAATCATATTTATTTTGGCTCGATCATCAAACGAATAGCGTCTGCAACCGGTTTTACCTGAAGGAGCAGTTTCACACGCTACAAATGTTTGAAGGTACGAAAGTTTTCGATCATCTGAGAGTGTTCAATGGGATTATTTCTGACTTAAAGTCGATTGGAGTTAAGATCAATGAAAAAGACAAAGCGTTGAGACTCATCTAGTCTTTTCCAATGTCCTATGCACACTTGAAGCCTATCTTAATGCATGGGGGTCTGACTATAATTCTTGGGAATGTGACAAGTAAGTTAATCTTTAAGGAAAGAAGGTTGAAGAGTGAAGGTAAATCTTTTGATAACTCTGCCCTCTTGGTTAATAGTAGGAAGAAGGGGAACTCCAAGAAAGTAAACACTTGATAGAACTGCGGACATGCGAGTCATATGAAGAAAGATTGTAGCAAAAAGGCAAGAGAGACTAAAGGCTCCAAAGAAAAGGATCCAGCAATCGCCTCTCTTAAGTATAACGACTACAGTGATGCCCTCTAAAGGGGCATGAACATCCTCATGGCATGATCGTTAGTTTCCATGGAAGAGGATGTATTGTTGATAGTTGGTCCACAATTGCCACTACAAAAAAAAAAATGTCTATCAGTGACGAACTATTTTCGACAGCGCTAATTATCGTCAGTAATAGTATCTTTTTCGAATTCCATATCAGTGCCATCGAAAACGAGTAAAATCTGATATGACCTATTCGATAGCCAAATGACTGTCAGAATTGGTCTTTGTGACGTCAATGTTGTTCCCATTTCCGATGGTACAAAAAGTACCGTCGGAAATGATTAAAAATGTAATACCACATTTCCAACAACCGAATGGCCATCAAAAATTGTCTTTGTTCCATTAGAAATGAGGAAAAAGTAATCCAACATTTCCGACGGTCTAAATGCTGTCAGAAATAGTCCACATTTCCGACGATAAACGGTCTTTTCCAACGGCATTTAGCCATCGAAAAAGACCAATTTTTTATTGTAGTGTCAAAAACGTATTTTTATATAAAGTTTCTTCAAATAATCTGTATAAATAAAAATTTCATGATTTCTTTTTCTTGAAAATAAAAAGTTATATAAACTCTATTTCGTAATAAGCATTTAATACACTTGATTTTCCCTAAATTGTTATTCGGACAATGACATATATGTGCAAAAATCATGAGTGAACACTTTGATGCAACAGAAATACACAAAATATTTGTCAAGATTATGATGAAGGGATTTGTGAGATATTGACGTCATTCTTTAAAAACTCCTTATTATAAGCATTTTTATCATGAGAAATTTCGTAATGGTGAAATATTGCCAATCAACTGCCGGGAAAGTCACGTAGGGATGTCAAGGAACATTACGACACCCTCGTACATGACATATGCAAGATTGATTCGGGTTGTGTCAAGTTGCCGAGTTATGCTGATGACTTGTGGAACTTTTTATGCCGTTGGAAATAATAAGTAAATAAAAAAAAAAACAGTACGCTGTCGAAAATAGTTAATAAACCGTCAATATTACCCACTTTTCTAACAGCATAAAAATTGTTATTGGAAATACTAAAATTTAATTCGAATTACTTTATAGACACATCTTACTATATTAACTAAATATATAATATAGCAAAATTATTAGTAATCACAAAAACATTTAGTTATTTTTAATTATGTTTAGTGACACTACTATATCAAAAAAAAATTTTAAACAAACTCTAATAATTTTAATAAAATATTATTTTAAAAACCAATATCTCAATAGTTATATTTAAATAGTATAAAAAAATTAATTAATTAGATATTATACAAACATATCAATAACTTATATATAAATAATATGTAAAACATATTAGATATAAAGTTATAGCAAAATGGTAAGGATAACCCTTATTGTCATCCAAGTCAAGGGTTCGAACCACATGAGTTTCATGGAGTTAAAGTTGCTTGGTGATGTGGCACCTATCAAGTGAGGTGGCGCCTATCAAGTCGAGTCACGCCATGTATTTTATAATTCGATTATTTCCGACGGTAATAGGCTGTTGGAAATAGAGGTAAAGTCATCAGAAATACAAATAATTTTGACCACCTTGAATTACTAATTATTGTTTTTTTTGAACTGCGCAGATTTATTCAAAAGGCCAAAAAAGCCAAGGCACCAAGGCCACCACACAGCAGAAAAACACACGGCCTGAGAAGACAAACCCTAGCACAACAACACACCTAAAACAACAAAAACCCCTAGCAAACAACACAAAAACAATACACTAACACATAAAGCAAACAAAAAACAACAAAAAAACAACTCCTGAACGACAGCTGGGAAGCTAAGACAGCTGCAGAACCAGAAACAGGCCACAACTAGAGAAACATAGAAAAACTGCTAGCTAATAAAGAGAAAAAACTGAAGGAGAGCGCCAAAAAGACCTCAAAACTCCATCCAAACCAAGCTGTCCTCACCCCTATTTGAGCTTCTTTTCACCGGACTATCTAATAAACCATTAGAAGACCTCGGATTATAAATAATGGACAAACCTTCCATCCTCTGCAGGTGTTCTCTGATCTCGTAGATAGAGTTCTCTGATAATGGACAAACCTTGAATTACTATTACCGACGGCTTTTTATCTTTTTTGACGGCTATGGCTATCGGAAATGGTAGTATTTGTGACGGCTCGTTGGTGAATGGTTATTTCTAACAAACGTATTTGTGATGGCCTCCAACAACTTTTTCCCGTCGGAAAAGTGTATTTTCGACAAGAAATGTTCTTTTCCAACGACATTTAGCCATCGGAAAAGACAATTTTTTTTGTAGCGTGCACACGTGCATTGGTTAGGAAAGTGATGCAAGATATGTGGTGGATAAGGATGTCGATGGCTAATGTACTCCTTAGAAATCCTAACATGAGAAATTGCACCATAAATTCAGTAGATAATTTCGACATGTGCCGGTGAAATCTTAGGATAGGTGTTCCTAAGTGGTTATACCTCATGGTGGGTATGTTAATTCTCAGGTTGAGAGTCGTAGCTGAGGACAGAGTTTTGAGAATTCTCGAATTTCCAATGGTTACCAAACGAGATTCAACCAATGCGGGGATTTCCTAGAGACACGAGAAACGTTTGGAAGTATGAGATCATGTTTGAGGGAGGCATGGAGACCTTGAAGAACTGAAACGACTAAAGGGTGTTGTCCCTAGCGTTATGCATTAGACAGCGATCTAAGGAGCACTGTGCTTTAGAGACAGTAGCGATATGCAATGCATAGAGACAGGGACAGTGGTCCTCTTCCAAGGATTTATGTCGTTCCTTGCACTGTGCATATTGCACAACGGCACTAATAGCGGTTCAACATCAAAGATTATTTCTATGAATAGCATTATGGGTTTGACAGCGGTTTTCTGAGCGGTGTAATTTCAGGTGACTTCAACACGGTTTAAGAAGCGGGTGGACAACCACAACTCAAATCTTAGTCAATCAAGTATGCGTGAATCCGGAAATATTAGCGGAAAAGGGAGTATGTTGTTTGTAGAAATTCTTATGCTTGAAGGAAAATGATTTTTCTTTACAAGAAGACTTGTCATAAAAGGAAATAGAGTTTATGTGAAATAAGTAAATCTTATACGTATAGGAGATATATTTCCTTGTAGGTTTAAACTCCATGTAACTAATATAAATAGAAGATAATAACTAGGTTATTATGTGTGGAGCAAATAGCAAAATACTAGAGAGATCTCAAAGTGGGCATTGGGTGTAATCGGGTTTTGGGGTATTTAAAGAGAATCCTGAGTGTGTGGTTGTAAAAATTTACTTCATAGTGGAACTTTCTCTTATCGTCATGACGACTGTGGTTTTTCCCCTTCTTGGGTTTCCACGTATCCTTATGTGTGATTAGATTGATTGTTTTATTTCTTCCATCTTAATTTTTCCTTACTAGTTACACGCTATTGTTTATTTGTGGCTATCCGACAACGATTTTGCGTAACGATTATTGCTAACAAATTGCAATACAAAAGCCTTAATAATTTATAAACAAAAAGCAAATTATACCAAGTATTATAACTAGTACAACTTAAACAAGTTAAAACCTAATACTATTAAGACGAAATTCCTTGTGAAATTGTTGTAATTCGAATCTCTTAATTTATTTTAGACAAGACTTTGAACTCATTCATGTACAGTTCAACATTCAATTATTGCTAACAATTGGTATCAGAGCCCCGGTTGTTTGATAGTGGTCTTAACAAACTGTTATAGCAAAGATGATGAGATTTGAGGTTGAGAAGTTCGACGGAAAGATTAACTTTGACACAGTCCAATATTATTTGATGGTGTAATTAATATCTCAAGTTGAAGTCACTGTGATTGCAAATGCAAGTGGTACATATATAAAAAAGAGTTGAGAGTAATGCAGAATTGATTAGTTAAAAAGGAATAGGAATGTGAATGAATATATAATTATTCGTTTATCATCTAAATATCTTATTCTCTTTATAAGGAATCTTGAATTGATGGAGGGTATGATTATGAATAGAGAGACGGCCCTACAGGTGGGTGTCGTTTACAAAAAGATCACCAACCATCAACACTTGTACGAGAGATCATATGTGCATCACACAAATTAAATAAAAAGATTCCAGTCCTACGGTCCTACCTAGTTGCACAATCGCAATATTGAAACACAATGGTCAAAAGGAGAAAATAAATTAAGATTCTTTATCTTCTTAATCCAAATTATTGGGGCCTTATTAACATTTTCAACACATTATTTTAAGTGCATTCTCATAAGTACTACTGATGTGCAGCAGCAGCGCCTTCTCTCTCTTTTTGAGGCACATACTATATGCATCATATATATATATATATATAATATGTACTATCTATATTGGGTGTCTGAGTCTTGTGTATAGTTTGTATGTCTTTTTAGATACAGAACAGATCGTATTAATATACCCAATTAATAATCAATTCATGTCCAACAATTAAGTAGATGCCATGCCTGCACTTTAGATATCAAAATTAATGTTCTTCATTGCATTATTGGATCTAACAGTACTGCATGATATAGGAATTTTATGTCACATAGATTTTTAATTTCAAATAATTTTTTTAATCATTTTTTTCTTTAATTATTGTTATTATTGTGTGAGGTTCTGACTCACTAAAGAATCAAGAAACTTTTACGAGGTTAGTTTAAAATTTACTTTATATCAGAATAATTAACAAAGAGAATAATTATTATTATTATTATTTTAAAAGAGAATAGTTTGATTGATTAGATAACGGAAACAGAAATTGTATGAATAAATAATTTTTTTTAAACATTATAATAAATTCTGACATGGCATAGTCAAGACGGGGAAATTCAAGTTTGTAAGGGCATTAAACAAAAAATATATATATATATATATATATTGGGTCAAATAAAAAGAGTTTAAAATTTAGTAATAATTTTATAAAATAGATTTTAATATTTTTTTTAGGGAAGGGAGGCCATGGCGTATAGGGCCAGGAGCAAACCCAGAAAATATTTGCTGCTCGGGCTAAACTATATATATAAATAGTTTTTTTTCCAGTACTTACTAAGGGCTCGTTTACTAATCGGGAATGAAAAAGAATCGGAAACAAGTTTTGCTGGAAAGGGAATGGAAGAGAATCGGAATTAAGTTACTAAATTTCATTAATGTGTTTATCAACTTTCTTAGAATTAGAGATGAAATCAAATTTATACAAAGTTGGTTACAAAAATACCCTTGTACAATATATATATATATATGAGAGATGTATGACTGAAGCTAATAAATAAATAAAAAAGTTTATATTAAAAAAAAAAATCCAAAGCAAAAGCAACATGTAATTCATGGCAATTCACAATTTTTTTTTTTTCGTAGTATAGTGTTTTGATTTTAATCAAACCTTTTTTTTTTAATTCTCACACACACACACACACATATATATATATATTTAAGAGGTTTTACCATGTAAATCCTTGTATTCAATATCTCAAACTCAAACTCCTTAATTTTGTATAAGTGAGGATATTTTAGTAAAAAGATTTGAATTCCTTTTTCAATCATGAAAGAGAACTTAATTCCTAAGGTGGGTGGCGTGTGCGCGCACGCGCACACACACACACACACATATACATATATATATATATTCAGAGGTTTTACCATGTAAATCCTTTTTGTATAAATGGGGATATTTTAGTAAAAACATTTGAATTCCCTTTTTAATTAGGAAAAAGAACTTGATTCATAGGGTGAGTAAGGGTAATCAAGTTCCCTTTCAATTAGGAACTTAATTCCTGATATGTATGTAGGGTCCACGGAATTTAATTCCTTCAAAATTTATTAAACATATGAATTCGAAAATTATGAACTTAATTCTCTTTCCTAGATAGGATTACTAATTAGTAAACACACTATAATATTATAAAATCAGTTTCTAACCTATCAATCCCTTAATTTATCTACTATTGTTTACTCAATATATTCTAATGTTTTATTAATGGCTCACAAACACTCACACTAAATTTATTAAATTAATTGTGTATTAATGCACTATGGAGAAAACTTTTATTATTTTTCTCCTATATAATAAAGTCTATACAAGACATGCGAGCCATTGATTAAGAATAAAGTCTATGCAAGACAAGCTGAACAAAATGAATGAATCTAAATTATATAATTAAATCATTGTAATAAAATTGAGAGAATATTGTATATAAAACAAGAGTAATGCTAGGTTTTCCAAATTTTTTCCCTAAATCTTTCCCAGATTGATGTAGCACATGAGTTGTCAACTTTCTGTAAATTATGAAATTATATGGTAAGTGATGTAATGTTAACAACTCATGTGTCACGTCAATTTGGTAAAGATTTTGGAAAAAAATTTGAGAAGCCTAGCATTACTCATAAAACAAATATAAATTTACATATGTTTTGTATCTTGTTGTATAACATATTTAAAATTCAAATAATAATACTTTTGTCAAATGTGATTGATTGATTTTAATTTGTATCATTATCTTTTGATTTTAAGTTAGAATGGGTAAATAAAATAAGTTATATTGTCGTAAGCCATTTTTCAAATTTTTATAAAGTAATTATTTATAGTTTTCCAAACATAAAAAACATTAACATATAAAAAAAAAAAATGGGGCAGCCCTCTCACTCTTCTGCCCCTTCATAGGTGATGTGCACTAAATTGTTTTTGATAATATGCATGGGGTTACTAAGATGGATGGGTAAGACTTGAGACTTTTTATTTATTTATTTATTTGATAATATCTATTAATTTGGAACCAGATATTTTTTTGAAAGCTTTTCGCCATTTGTAGGATTCAAGCCGCTGACCTGAGAGTCATTTGCCCAAAGCCCAAACTCATCCATCTACCAGCTGAGCTACGCCCCTGTTGACGTAAGACTTGAGACTTGAGAGTGGGGCATTCAATAATCAATATAGTAAAGTGGTGAGGGTTTTGTCCCAAATCTCGCATGTCAATGTCATATTAGCTGTTAGACTTTTGGTGTTGATTTTCTACTTGTATATATATCTAATTCTTTGGGCATCCAATAGTTTGGTGCTACTTATATGATCTATAAAAACAAATTTCCTAACTATATATAATTTCTTCAAACTTCAAAGTTAGAGTTTCATATGATTAATATCTCAACCATGACCAAGTGGGCATTAAATTGTCTATCTACTTGTCTTAAATATCAAGACCCTAGCAATACATGAAATCCCCATTGGACAACGTACATTTCCCAAGAGAGGAAATGGGACAAAATAGCACTTTTAAAATTTGAAGTTGTGCAACTATTACCACATTACTAACTCATGTTTTATTAGCACCAAAAATGGAATTTGGACAAAAATACCCCCCAGCTTCTTTTCTTTTCTCTTGAGTGTCCTTCACCTTCTTCTTCCTTTTTCCCAAACCTCCATTGATGGAGCTTCAATGGAGGTGCCATCGCCAATAGACGAGTTGACTGGTAAAACCACCGGGAAAACGTTCGTCGAGTGCCAATCATTGTAACCAAAGTGTTCGTTTTCATTTTCGAGTTGTGTAGAGAGAGAAACGAAGCAAAACCCAAACCATCGCGAATCTTCATCGTCCAATTTATGACGATCCGTCATGAATCTGATGAAACCGATAGCGCCAACGAACTCGGCATCGTTCAATCTTCCAGATCCAACTATCTCCGGAGTCGATTAGCGCCGTCGTCGGATCGTCACTGTCGCCATTAATGGAGGTCGACAGAATAAGTCTCGAAACACAGGAATAAGTCTCGAAAAACGCATGAATAATTCTCGAAAAAATCATAAATAAGTCTCGAATTTTCGAGAAAAAAAATAAAAAGGAAAAGACTAAGTGGGGGTATTTTGGTCTCATCACCTATTTTGGTGCTATTAAAACATGACTTATTAATGTGGTGCTATTTGCACAAACCCTCCCCCAAAAAGTGCTATTTAATTTTTGAACCCTTCCCAAGAATACGACCTCCCTATTTAATTTGTGCCCACTACTAAAGATGTACATTTTTTCCTGGGACCCCAATTCCCTGCGTCCCCATCCCCACTTGGGGATTTTTTATTTTTAAAATTGGGAAAATGGGGGGAGGGGGATGAAAATCATCCCCACAATTATATTGAAATGGGAATAGGGATTGGGGGGGGGGGGGAGGTCCCCCATCCCCATTTCCCCCAAACATATATAAATATAATTATAATATATATTTTTAATTTTTTTTTTATTCTTTGAAAACCCTAACTCCCTAAGTATATATGCACATTTTATATAAAATGTACTAATGAATTTTATTTTGTATTTGTAATAGAATGTTTTTTTTTTATTTTTTATTTTTTATTTTCTGTTTTTTTTTTAGTTTAATTCGCAATTTTTAGTCAAATGGAGAAATAGGGGAACAGAGGAAACGGGAAAATGAGGAAAAACAAGGAAAATGGGGAATTGGGGATGGGGATGGCCGATATAGGTCCCCCCAAAATTCCCCATAGGGGGAGGGGGATAGGGGAAGGGTTTAGGAAGTGGGGATGGGGATGGGGATGGGGATGGGGGGACCTATATCCATCCCTATTCCCCAAATGTGCATCTCTACCCACTACTATTGTACCATTTAATTATGACCTTATGGGTAAATTGCATAAACATACCATGTGTTTTGGCAACAAGGCAAAATTTGTTAGGAATGCCTTTAATTACAATATAATCCCTTACAGTTAACAGTCAACCATTAGATTTAATTGTTGACCATGAAAAGATTAAAATATTATTTTTTGACAAATTTTTTTTTGAAAGGCAAATTTATTCAGGCACAAGGCCAAGAACAGCAAACAAATCAATCTCCTGCGATAGGGGTCACAAAAACAAACCTTGTTGCCGACGATTGACAGCCCAAAAACCAACGAAACAAAACAACACAGCAACCCAAACAAAACACCACTAGCAGTAAATACAGCAGAACAAAACACTCCCACAACACCATAAAAAGCAAAAATAGCACACACAGGCTGCCGAAACATACACCCCACAAAACCCCAACAAAAAGAAAAAAAGAGAAACACATGAGAGACAGTAGAGCCACACACAGCCTGCAAAAGCCACCCAGACCAGAACCTACTTCAGCAGAACACCACCAGAACCTTTCTTGGCAAAAATAGAGCCAAGCCGAGCAACATCCCGCACCAACAAACAGACCCAACCGAGAAAAAAGCAAACCCAACGCAGAGCCATGCAAGAGAAGCACCCCTAACCAGGCCAAAAAACAGATCACATCTCACCCCACTCTACAAAGTCCCCACACATGCTAGATTCCATTCTTGCCAAACTGTCCGCAAAGGAGTTGTAAGCTCTAGAATCAAAAACCACCTCCAAGTTTCCAAAAGCTCTCATATTGCTACGAATATCATAAATAGCATCAACATGAGTCACATTCCCAAAATCTTTATCATTAACCCAAGCCACCGCAACTTTAGAGTCACTTACCACCGAAATGTCCCGACCTCTAAGAAAGGGATTCGACAGACACAGCTGGACAGCCTTCTGGATTGCCCAAATCTCAGCAGCATTCGAATCCACAATCCCCATAGAGAAAGAGAAAATACACCAAATTTTCCCATACGCATCCCTCAACACCCCTCCAATACCAGCAGGCCCTGGTTTACCACGCGAAGAGCCATCCACATTAAACTTAAGATTATCCCAACTCGGAGGAACCCAATCTTTAATCCCCACCTTCTTCTTCTTACTAATCTCTACACAAAGATCTTTAACATTAAGAAGCAATGACCGAACCGAATCTTTGCTACCTTTTCCGAGATGTTTAAACCACCAAACTATCCTAAATTTCACCAAATCAGCAGCCAATTCAATAATCGGACTCTTGCCTTCGAAAATCAGAAGATTTCTGACTTCCCAAATAGTCCAAACAATAGCAAAAAATAAAGAACACCAAATTCTCCTCATCTTGTTCATCGGACATAGCCCAATCCAACCATCCATCCATTCTCTAATACTATTGGTAAAACAACCCTCAACTTCCCACCAACCCATTCCTATCCTCCAAAGAGAACTAGACCAAGTGCAATGAAGAAACATATGGTCTGTAGTTTCCACCTCTCCACTGCACAGAGGACAATCAAGACAGCTATTTTTTTTTTTTTGAACAACCAATTTATTCATCGGCAACGCCGGAAAGCGAACAGAGCAACCAAACAGGAAGGCCACAAGCCACAAACCAAAACCAAAGAAAAACGCAGCAGCAAAAACAAAACCAGACCAAAAGCCAAAAACCACCCACAGCAGGACAAACCACAACCGAGAATCAGAGCAACAGCAATTAAGCAAGATTCCAGACAATTTTATCCTCATTTCTCACCGAACCTGTCTTTGCCAGCTTATCAACAAAGAAGTTCCTGGATCTTGAGTCAAACATTAATCTAATGTTACCATGATTTTGCAGACAATTACGAATATCATGAATAATTCTAGCATGCTCCACACTTCCAAGATCATCAGAATTGATCCATTCGACCACCTGCTTAGCATCACTCACAACCTCAATCTCTTTGAGAGCTAGAGAATGAGAGAGGGAACACAACATCACCGCCTTGAGAATAGCCAATAATTCTGCAGAAATAGCATCCAAGACCCCCGCGTACAGAGAGAACAGACCAAGCAAGACAGCTGTTGTTAACCACCCCACGCCTTCTTAACACCTCTCTCACCATTACCTTACCTTTCCACAGCTGCCAAGAAAAAACCTCCACTTTCGGAGGACATGCACCCTTCCAGAAAAAAGGAGGAATATCCACCATCTCCTCCTGATCCTTCTCCAAAAAATTCCGAAAAGAAGCAACCGAAAAAAGGCCACTAGGGTTGAAAGACCAAGCTAATGCATCACTAACATTTCTATGCATACGAATACACTCCAAGTAAGTTAAGAATAAATTCCATTGATCTTTCTCCCAATCAAGAGGAGGTCTTCTTGTACAAATAACCCATTTCCACCTTTGATTCGCAGCCATCCAACAACCAAACTCCTGAACTAAACCATCCTTCTTCGTTGCCAAAGCAAAACATCTAGGAAAAGCTTCCTTTAAAGGATTGCCCTCCATCCTAATATCAGTCCAAAAATTAGCTCTATCCCTTTTGCCAACAATAATCTCTAAGCCTTCATTGATAGCTTTGGCTGAAACAGAATCAGTCTTTAAAAGACTGTTGACAGATTTTACAAAAAAAGAAGCTGTATTGGGGACTTGCCAGTTCCAGCACAAAAAACTGACCTTGACCCTATATTTAGAGCATATGACTCTCCTCCACAACACCTTCTCTTCTCTACCGAACCTCCATATCCACTTTGCTAACATTGACTTATTTTTATCAACCATCCTCCCAATCCCCAAGCCTCCATTAACTTTACTTTTACACACCTCAGCCCAATTAACAGCATGCAACTTTCTCTTTTGAGTACCATCACCCCACAAAAAACTCCTTTGAAAATTTTTTTTTTAAAAAAAAAATTAAAAAGATAAAGAAAAAGAAAAAGAAAAGTACACCCACGGTTGACTCCACCACCGGTGGAGATTGAATCTCCTTTGTGGAGATCGAACGACCTCCACAGTGGAGGAGATCCACGATCTCTTTTATAAGAAATGTCGATCTCCTCTGCGAGAGATCATTCGATCACCTCCGCAGGAGATCATTGATCTTCCATATGATCTCCTCTAGAGAAGTCAATCTCCTCTACGACGGGAGGAAATTCCCTCCATCGGCGATGACAATTGGTGGGGTGTTTTTTTTACCCTTTTTTTTGTAATTGGGGTTGTTTAATAATTACATATATTTATGGGTTCTTTTTATAATTTTTCTTTAGGTAGATTTGTATTTATTAAGAGTTTTGAGATTAGTTTAGAATAGTTATTTTTATTTGTTAGGTAAAGTGATTTTACTTTGATTTTCAAAGTCAACGGTTAAGTCTAACTGTTGACTGTTAAATGAAGGGGGTTTGTCTATAATTAAGGGTCTTCATAACATATTTTGCCTTATTGCCAAAATACAGGGCTAGTTTGTGCAATTCACTCTTTCATTAACTCATTTAAATAAAATCTCACATGATGTCACCACCAAAACGTCATACTTCTATATCTCATCCTCACTTTTCTTAAGTGCTCAAACGAGTAATTAAATCAATATTGCTAAACATAAAATACCAATCAGTAATGTTAAGATGCTTTTCTTTACAATAAAAAAGGATAGTTTTTTCAGGTGTTTATTAAACTCTTAAAGTGGGATTTAGAAAATTCAAGTTCTTGTTAAATTTGGATTTAGAACTTCAAATTTTGGATTATATTTGGACAAAACACTTCAGGTTCTAAATAAATAAAAACAACAACTTCAAATCTGAATAGTATTCTAGGCATCATATCGATGATTTTTGTTACTATTGTTTGTAAACTTAAGTTAGAGGTGGGCATTTGTTCGATAGATTCACTTTTGCAACAGATCATCTGTTGAGATTGAGACTCCTCAACATATATACTTGTCAACCCAAAACAAATCTGAATTTTTTTTTTTAAATCCCAGTTATAGATTATCATGATAAAGAGAAAACTCAAACCAACACAAAATATAAAATAAAAATATGAGTAAAGAGATTTGAATGTGGTTTGTACTCCAAGAAACAGTATATGGATGAGTACTAGCTAGGAGAGAAGAACTGAGTTAGAAGAAGAAAGGGAGGCGCTGCGGCTCTCTCCTGCCATTTTTTTTTTTTTTTAATAACTTTAGAATTTATTTATTTATAATATGTGTGGGGGTGTGCTTATTAAATATAGTTTTTTTTTTAAATAAAAAGAAAAAAGAAAAAGAAAAAGAAATTTGCAAACATATTTTCAGGAGCCACTCAAAAATGAATTGATCCTATAAAATGTTTTCGGGTGAACCGCACCAAACAAAACCAAATTGAATCCGTTCGGTTCAATCAATTTGGGCTATTGGGCCAAATATATGAGCTTGGACCATTATAATAATTTAAACAACTCTTGTACATGTTTTTATTTTCTGAAAATGGTTAAAAATGACCACCTATTTTATATGAAATTTGTTTTTACGAAATTTTAATTATTAATAATCACATTCTAAAAAAAATAATTCAGTCCATAACCAAAAATTATGAGAATATTCTTAAGACATCTTGGCTTTTTTAAAAACAGAAAATTACTAAAACATCCCTACAAAACCTTATTTTTAACTTTTTATACAAAACAGTTACCGAAACACCTCTATAGAAGGGTGTATTGGTGGTAATCATCACTTTTTTTTCTTTTGAAAAGTGAGTAGTGCCACCAAGAACTGTGCACCCTGCGACGCTAATGCCCAGCAAGGTGCCCAACCAACTTCGCCTGGGCGCATGCTGCCCAATTACAATGACACTTGGGCAGGCGGCCAGGCGCTAACAGCAAGTAGGGCTGGCCCTAAGAGGAGGTCAATTAGACAACCGTCTAGGGTCCATAGTTCTAAAGGGTCCACAAATTTAGATTTTTTTTTAAAAAAAATTATGATTTCTCAAGAAAAAAAAAAGTCCACATGATTTTAAATAAAAACAGGCCCATATATAACTAAATAACGGCACTTCTTTTAAAAAAAGACCCACCACCCACATATGAATTTAAAAAGAAAAATTAAAAAAATTCCACTTATGGAAACACAATTAGCATTTGAACACCAACCAACACTAGGATCAACTCACCTACATTCGAAAAAAAAATGAAAATCAAATTTAGATTTCTTCAAATCTCATTTGAAAAGAAAATTCATAAACAAAATCTTAAAAATTCAAACAATTTTACATAATTCTCAATGGCTTAGCTATGTTATCCATTGAAAAAAAATTATAATAAAAAACTTGATTATGTAATTTTAATTAGTATATTTGCTGCTAAAAATGTGAGACGAGTAAGATTTAAGTGATATATTCTTTGATACAGTTATAAAAATTTTATTTAGATAACTTTTTATTTATTATTTTGTTGTGCTATAGTCTTGATGAGTTATTATATTAATTTTTACATATGTGGAGGGTTGGGAGTCTCATTTATATATATATATATATAAAATAAATAAATAAATAAATAATTGTTCCAAGCCCCTAAAATCTTAAGAACAGCCCAGCCCACAAGCGGCGCTTTCACCGTCACCAGGCAGCATTTCCCGTGCCGGCGAAAGTGGGAGAGAGGGATGATGGGGAAGGTCGGTGAAGAGAGATGAGGGACGAAAAGAGGAGAGAGTTTCGGAAGTTTAATTCTAAAAATGTGGTTATTTATCATTGAATTTTCGTAAGTTGTAATTTTGAGCTGGATTATGGGCTTAAAATCAAATTGCTTTTTTTTTTTCATGGGCTTGAAGCCTTGAACATGATAATAAACCAAGTGGATCAAGATTCAAGGGCACAAAAAACCATTTGCTAATTTCTATAGTAGCCAATTGCCCACAAACCAGCATTGAATTCCTTTTTACTCATTAATAATAATAATAATAAATAAAGGTTGTTGTTTTTTTTTTTTTTTTTACATAATAAAATAAAGGCTGTTTTTAGAGTAGGCAGGCAGTAGTAGCAAAAACTAGAAAAATAAGTAAATATTAAAAAAAAAAAAAAAAAAATGGAAACTAGATGGTGTTCCAGATTTAGAATCCCATCTATATGAAACTCTAACTTAAAGATGTTTAATAAAAATTATTGATATATTAAAAAGTCATTCCATGAAGTGTCAAAACACGAGTAATTATTCATCAAAAAAAAAAAAAAAAGAGCATATAGTGAAACAGGTCTGACAGAAGTAGTTTTTGCAGATAAAATAAAAAAGGCATAAAAGCAAGGGCTTTAAGGTTCCATGCATGCATAGATGATAGTGCCTCTTGAAACCATTTACATATTGCCAAGATCAAGAGGCATTTACCCGGGCGTGCGCATATTCAGACAGTCAGAGCATCCATCCAGGGATAAATCCATTGACCTGCTGGGCATGAGTTGTGGCTGTTATCTGCTCTGAAACTGCTGAATTATACCTGCCCCAAGTACACGGAAAATTAGGATGATGAGAATTGAGAAGAGGTTATTTTGAAGAGTTGAAAGAAAACGTATATACCCACCCAATTTGCAAAGTGGGGTTGCATTCTATAGGATGGAATAATCCTTGAGTGTGATGAGCATGTTGATGATGAGGAGCATATGATATCTGCTGCTGCTGCTCACTGCCTTCCCACGATGCTCTAATCTGGGGCTTTGCACTCATTTCATCCAGCTGCCAAATTTCCAGGCTCATTTACAGTATATATTTATTGGAATTTGGAAGTAGAATATATTAATGTTTCGTACCTTTATTGTCAAAGACCTGTTGGCATCTAGTAACAACTGTTCCTGTAATTGAATGATATTAAGAAACAGTATATATATGATACAGATTAATTAATGCTTTTCAGAATATTGCTTTTACCTTGTTTTGAAGATCAGCAAGCTGGTCAAGCATATATTGAGTCTGCAAAGGATATTGTCAGGATCCATTCATCATTTTGAGTGATGGAGAATGAAGACAATAATAATAAGTTACCTTAATGGAGCGAACATGCTTCAAGGATGAGTCAAGCTGACGCTCAAGCTGTTCCAGCTCCTTGGAGTTTAAAGGACCCAAGTCCTCCCCAAGAAGATTCCTACAGTACCCACCAAAACGTAAAGGCATGCAATAACCAATATTGCTTATGAGTCATAAATAAAAACATTGTTCAGGTTACATACCTCTGAGTTCTTTGCAAGCCCTCGAACCTACCTTTTAGTTTCAAGTATTCCCGGTAGCTGCTCTGCTACACGGTAAATCAAAAACATGAAAAGTTGCAAACCACAGTGAATCTACATATGATGGGTAAGTGGGTGCAAATGTAATAAAGTTATCATATATATATTTATAACAAAAACAAAAAAGGTATACCTCCAGTTCCTTAGCTGGCTTATTGACTTCGACTGCACCATAGCTGCACTTCTGATACCTTTCAAGTGTCTTGAGCATGCTACAGTGAAGGCCACAAACAAATAGTTTTAAAATGTATTTATCGTGTTCTACATGATAATGCTTCTTTGAGAGTTGAGACCCATTTCATTGAACACGTTCATTACATGATTAATTTTTTAGTTTGATGATTTTCTAGGGTTCAGAGAGAGAGAGAACAAACATCTCCATCAAATTGAGACAATAAAATGTTTTCACCATTGTTTCAAAAATTAGGGAAAGAAGTAGATGATAGCCTTTAACAACAATGAAATAAACACTAACCAAACATTATCATAATGTAAAATCACTCCTATTATACACACCGGAGCATGACAATGCTATCATACACGCCAGGCAAGGTTTTGAATGGCTAAAATTAGAAAATCATATAAAATTAGATTAAATTTTATGATAATTAAATAATATAAAAATTAAACAAAATTAGAAATTCATATTTCAAACAATAAGGTCAATGACTCAATAACATCAGCATCAAATAAAAACACACATTATGATGTAGTTCATAATAGAGAAAAATAATAACAAAACAAAATAATAAAATAAAAGGCTAAAAACCATGAATCCTCCTATCCCATATGAAATTTAGAACAAGTTTTAGAGTTAAAATCTATCACTATATCTAATCATCTTTCCCATCAAGACTATTGGGATTGGGATCGAGATCATTTGGAAGATGATCATATTCAAAATTATTAAGTCCATCTCCATCGACATCATCGAACCCAATCTCATTGTCTCCAAAGTCATCTTCACCTTCATCTATCAATTGTAAACTCCCTAGCTACATAAAGAGAAATATGATCGATGTGCGTCCTTTATTGGAGAAGAAGAAGAGAAACCAACTGTTTTCCTTGTGCATTTCTTTGTTGGAGCAACTAGGGTTTCTTTTGCTGTTTTATTTATGTTTTAATGTTTTCTTTATAATTTTTTACTAACAAAACCTCAAATTTAAGCCCAAAAATGTGGCCTAAAACTTTTTTGGAAAGTAAAATACCCAAACATCAACTTGAAAGCTAAAATTTTGTTCTTTTTTTGAGGCATAAGCCTCATAAGCGTCAAGGCATAATCCTCAGAGGTGTACGCCTTAGAGAGTTGAGGCTTAAGCCTATTAGCAACCCATTGAGGCTTAAGCCTCATGGCTTTTTAGTTTTTATTTTTATTTTTTTAGCACCTCATAACCTAATAGCCTCAAGGCGTAAGCCTCAAAACGCCTTTTAAAACCATGACGTCAGGTCATGCCATTGTATTATACATGTCAGTTCTTGAAAATTAATTATACATGACAAATTTGTCATTAGTGGCATGTTAAATTTCTTATTATTATTTTTTAAAAAATATACCATTACAGATGGTCTGGATGTCTACTTTCATAATCGAAGAAGTTGGCTCCCAACATCGGGAAAGGTCTCCCCACACTTATTACGATTTATAGACAATGGCGGGACAATATTTATAAGGTTTCAAGGTTTGAAGCATGGTGGATTGATGAAGATTGTGAAATCTCCAATCACAAAGGCAAACGACCTTTGAGTTTTGACCATGTAATACATGTTAAGTTACTTATAGTATCTGAGGATAGTTTTGATATTCCAAAGGGTATACAAAGTAAAAAGTTAATTTTAAATTTTTAATATATGTGTAGAAAGTAAATATGTGTGAGAAAAAACTTTCATTGGACAGAATAAGGCAACCAATTCACTACACTTTCTAATGATAAGGATTTTGTAAGATGAGAAGGTTCAAACTATATATATATAGTCTTTCTATTGTTGGTTCGAACTGATATAAAAATGTATCAGTTCCTTACATGTGGGCTGTTGGATTTAAAAGATGCTTTGACAAGTGTATGCAGTCAAGTCAAAGCATCTAAATCCAATGGCCCCACATGCAAAGAACTGATATATTTTATATTAGTTCGAACTGACAATAAAAAAATTATATATATATAATGTGGACCATAGATTATATAGAAATTTTGACAAGTACATACATTTTGAATCAAAGTATGTAAATCTAATGATCCACATTTTTCGTCTTAATATATTTTATATTATGACGAATTGACAATAGAAATATAACCATTTATTTTTTTGATTTTCAAAAGTATGAAAACCCTACATAGGAAATCTTTTCTTTAAATTTAAAAAGCGTTAAAATTTTTTATCAAGTATCCATGCTAAGTTTTTTGGTTAGCCCGTGGAATGTTACCTTGAAGACAAACCTATAATCTAGCTACATCTTTTTCTCAAAATAAATAAATAAAATTTTGACGACAGTCGTCACAACTCATAAATCATCATCACAAAATCTTAACCCTTAAAAGCTGACCTCCTAAGATATTAAGAATATTTTTTTTTTTTTTTTTAATTGAAGATATTAAACATACATATGTTTGTAATATATCAATTTAAGGGAAAAATAAAGATAAAAAATTTCTCAACTCTGGAATAAAAAGTTGAAATAATATATATAATAAATCTCAAATAGCTAGGGAATACTTTAAGTCTCATTTAAAATATTTTCAAATTAATTTAGTTTCATTGAAGGATGTGCCAGTACGGATATTAGACAGAAACAAGAACAATTACTGTTGGGTGTAGGGGTGTAGCCTTGCCATGGAAGTCTGATAATCATATATATATATATATATAATAACCAGCAAATTAAAAAGAGTTACATGGTCATGACCTCCAACAATCAGCAACGCAGAGTACTTGAAGTAATATTTAAA
The DNA here is from genome assembly GCA_954870605.1 of Acer campestre. Taxonomy (NCBI): domain Eukaryota; kingdom Viridiplantae; phylum Streptophyta; class Magnoliopsida; order Sapindales; family Sapindaceae; genus Acer; species Acer campestre. The sequence goes on from OX940805.1 coordinate 9,663,357, forward strand.
TAAGAAATTTGTTAGGCTATATTATTTAAGATCAAGACTAATCCACAGCTGATGAATAATAATAAATCTATATATATAGTTAAACAATAATCAGTCGAATATATTTTATAAACCTCATCAGTTGGATTTTATTAACAATAGAAGAGAAAGTTGAATATTAAAATTATTAACAAAGATGATGATTCAAGAGTTACACTTAAAGGAACTTGGTGATGCATAGACAGAAAGATCACCACAAAACCTAATCTGAATTATTCTTCAATTAATCATGATCACCACCAAAACAACAATAATAAAATCATGAAAAAAGAGATCTAACAGAAGAAATGAAGATGAGATGATGAAGATACCTAGAGGTGCTACAGAACTCATAGAGCTTGCCACGATTAGAGAAGATGATAAGAGCCACCTCAGCATCACAGAGCACTGATAGCTCATAAGCTTTCTTCAGCAACCCATTTCTTCTCTTTGCAAATGTCACTTGTCTGTTTATCTTGTTCTCTATCCTTTTCAGCTCCACTCTTCCTCTCCCCATATCTTCTCTTTTGGGTTGATGATCAAGAATTACAAGCTGATCTCTCTTTTGATGAATATCACTACTCCAATCTTACCAAAACTGTGACAAACCCTAGAGAGAGAGAAACAAAGAAAGACAGATAAAGCTTGCTTGTGCAGTTGTGCTCTCACTTGTTAACTATGTATTTTTAACCTCACCTTTGCAATCTACACCATTAAATGAGATTCCTCTTTTTTTAGGGTTACTGCCTCTTTCTTTCTAGTTTCATGTATTTTTCTCAACTCTTTCTACACTGTTAACATCACTCGCATCTCATGAGCGTGACCTCAAATGCCTAGATTTGAAATGAGATAGTTGACTTGGCCCCCCAAACTATTCGAAGGGTGTAGACCACGTGATAGGTAAGCGCGTGGTGAAACTTGTTTCTTTTTGTTGTATGTAATTTCGCGTCATTTCTAGTTGTCTTCAGAAATATCAGAACGTCGTCACTTACCTTAAAATGGATCTCACACCGTCACACGTGTCTCCTCCACACTGGCTTCAAATCTCTATCATGCTAAATTTTCCTTCTTTTATTATTTCACTTATTCATTTTCTCATAAAGTTTCTTTTACCTTGCTTATTGCATTTATTTATTTATTTCTTTTCTTTGTTCTGGTTTGCAAATTCATTTTCTTGATGCATCTCCAAGGCTTTCCTACGGGATGTTAACTCTAGACAACACTTAAGTTAAAGTAGGTCATAAATAGGTCAGTCAAGGGGTACCAATAACTCCACTCATTTTTCAAACTTAATATACCCATCCCTTTAAAAATAAAGAAAAATAAAAATAACAATATACCTCATCTCTAATCTCTCTACACAAGACCAGACCCTTCTTCTCTCTTCTTTTCTCCCATCTCCAAGCCCTCGCCGCCTTGGTCCTTCTGTCGCCGGTTTCTCGCTGTGGCAGCGGGAGCCGGCGGCGATGGTTCTTCTTCTTCCCTTTGCTTGGCCTTCCCGGTCAGATGGGGGACACCGGCGCTGCTATGACTGCCCTGTCCGTCAACTGGAAATCTCTTTTGCGTCACAGGGAGGGATGTTTTGTCCAAGCGACGACGGCAGCTGTTAGATCGGCCGATCCTCTTGGTTCCGGCCAGATCTGGTGTGATTCGGCGTGAGCTGTCTTGATCAGTGGTTTTGGAGTTCGTCCGACCCCATCCTCTCCGCCGGGGCACCGCCGGCAGCTTCGATGTCTTCCTTTCACTGATCTTGGTTTTGGCTTGGTCGGTTTTTGCTTTGCGGAGTCGGGCTTTGTTACTGATGGAGGTTTGATTGGCATGGTGGTTTGGGGGTTTTGATCGGCATCTCCGACGGCGACGTCATTGGTGGGTCTTCTCCGACGGCCTGGGTCTCTCCTCCGGATCAGTTTCAGCTTGTGTGTTTATTTGTGTTTATTTGTGTTTAGTTTTATGTTTTTGTTGTAATCCCACTCTTGTGTGGGCGTTTTTCTCCCGTTGTGGGACTCTATTCTTGGCTTGTGCTCATTTAGTTTTATTTGGGGAGTCCCAGATTAGTTGTAACCTTGCCCTGGATCTGGTTTTCCAGATTTTCAGGTGCTCTATCCATCAAAAAAAAAAAAATCTCTCTACACAAGACTTATTTTTTTCTTCTTATTTCATGGTGAAACCACCCTTCTTGGATGCGATTTTTTTTTTTTTTTTTTTTTACTGCAATCAATTGGATTGTTAGTAGTAGATTAAGAGAATGGTATTGATCGTTTATGATGATTTTTTTTTTTTTTTTTAGTGGTTGAGTTAAGGTTTTGGTGTGGATTCATTTCGTTAGAGATTAGGTTTTCTTGGTTGCAATTCTTGGTGAGATCTCGTTGTTTTAGTTGTTGCTGGTGTGTGGTGCCATTTTCGTCTGGTTGTTCTAGATGCTTGATATCATTCTCAGACAATTTTGATATCATTCTCATATAATTCTTCTAGATTTTTGATATCATTCTTAGACTCTTTTGTTAGCGAACAAAACGTCATTACACGTGCAGAAGTGTTGCCGGATAGAACACAAACAAACACAATAACAAAGAAAAGATAGATGAAGAAATTAATCTAAATCCAAGCACACACAACAAAAAAATTTACGTGGAAACTCAAATCAGAGAAAAAACCACGGCTGTCAGGACGACAAGAGAAAGTTTCAATATGTAGTAAATTGTTACAACTACACACTCAGGATCACTCTCTAAATAATACCTCAAACTCAATTACACTCAATGCTCACTTTGAGATCTCTCTAGTATTTACTATTTTGCTCCACCACACATAACATAGTTATTATGGTCTATTTATATGAATTACAGGGAGTTTAGGCTAAAAGGAAATCCCACTCATATACATATAAGAATTACTTGTTCCACATAAATACTATTTCCTATTTATGACAAGTCTTCTTTTAAGGAGAAATCATTTTCCTATTAGAACTCTAGAAGCAACATATTTCCTCTTCCATGAATATTTCCTGATTCAACGCATGCTTGTGATTAACTACGACTCAAGTTGCGGTTGGCCACCCGCTTCCTAAACTATGTTGAACTTGATCACTCAGAAAACCGTGATCCACGCGCTTCATCTTCGTCGACCGCTGTCGTACCGCTATGGAAGCCATAGCGCTTTCCACAACAGTATCCTCTGGGATTGGAACCGCTGCCGTTGCGCTACCGAAAATTAGCAGCGGTTTCCTACCGCTGCCAAAGTGGCAGCAGCGCGGTAGCGGTTTGAGCTGTTCGCCGCTTCTACTGTTCGTCACATCCTCCAAACCTTCCTCAAACATAACCTCATACTCCCAAACGCTCTCACGTCTCCAAGAAGTTTCTGCATTGGTAAATTGTGTTTCGGTAACCTTTGGTAATTCAAGCCATATCCAACATCTTCCATAATATTATATATTTGTGTAAGAAACAAATTTGAGGGTTGAGAGTTAAGAAAAAAAAAATTTCAAGAAAACAAACTACTAGTGAGCAAATAATGTGAGATTTTTATTTTTATTTTTACTTTTTTGAAAAGGAAAGTGGAGTTTTATTAGATTTACTTTGTAGAATATTTTTTTAAAAAAATTACGTTTCTTTAAGTAATTTTGATAAAAGGAAAAAATAAATACTAAATAATCTAAAAAGTGGGGGCATAAATAGGTTAATAGAGGGGTGCCAATAGCACCATTCTTGAAAAATAAGTAAAATGGTAATTCTGGAAATAAAATAAATAAATAAATAAAACCATTTGATTTTATATAATTAAATCAAAATTTTAAAAAGTATGACATAAATAGGTCAATTGAGGGGTGCCAATAGGTGCCAATAGTACCATTATTTTTTAAAAAATAATAATAAATGTGAAATTTTAATGAAATTTTATCTTAATTATACAACATTCTTCGATTTGTTAGTTGAATTTAATTAAAATTAATTGATGATTGATATTGCACACTTGAAAATTAAGGTCAAAATTACTACCCCTACCTCTCCACAAAGATCAATTTATTGAATACCTAGATGGGGAAGAGTAATTGGCGATGAAGAACTCGCAAGGTCTCCAGGAGTAATGTTAGGCTTCCTAAATTTTTTCCCAAAAAAATCCCAAATTATGTGGTATGGTGAGTTGTCAACATATTGTAAATAATGAGTTTATGTGATGAGAGATGTGATGTTTACAACTCACCATGCCACATAATTTGGAAAGTTTTTTAGGAAAATTTTTGGGAAGCCTAGCATTACTCAGTCTCCAGACACCTCACTGGATTTTCATTAGAATTGAAGCCACCTCTCCAATGTCTTCATATATATATATATATATATTAAATTGGTCATACTAAACCAATTTAAATTTGTAACTTAAAACTTTGACTTCAATATCACAACCATTGGATTAAGAGCACATGAATAGTTGAGATATTGTAGTCAAAATTATAAGTTGATTTAGCTTGCCCCTTTTTAAATAATCATTTTAATTTATTTTATTTTATTTTATTTTAATATTTATAATCTTGATAATAATGAATAGTTGAGATGTTGTAGTCAAAATTTTAAGTTGATTTAGCTTGACCCTTTTTAAATAATCATTTTAATTTAATTTAATTTATTTTATTTTAATATTTATAATCTTGATGATAAATTGTAAGTATAAAAAAATAATTGATTTTGATTAGTTTATTTAAGAAATAATTGATTCTTTTTTTTTATTATTTACCAGTTGTGGTGTTGACGAATTGACGACTCGAACCAGGGACATTATTATATATACTGAATGATCGTCATTCATTATCAAGACATGTTGAACGATGGTTATAGATTCATTTATTCTGACACCAGTAAAATAATCAATAAAAGCAAAGACAAAAGTTTTGGTTTTAATTTATAGGAAAATGGCATGCTTGTCCTCCAACGGTTAAGTATTTAATGAAGATCAATGGGGATGACGGGAGGTTCGTATAATTTTGGTAAAATGAATTTGATCATCCTTTTATGATCTATTACAAAACCATTAACAAATTAATAAAATGCAAAACTTTTTTTTTTTTTTTTTTTTTTGAGAAGGACTCGAACCTGCAATCTCATGGTGTAGGTATGAGAGGTTTTACTACCGGATCAACCTCATTTCGTCAATGAAAAACCTATTAAATATGCTTTTACTGAATTTTAAAATTAGTTCATGAATATGCAAGTGTTGTGTAGTGTCAACAAGACCAAAAGGAACATTAATAATTCAACATGCAAATGGAAAGCTAGAAAAATTTCAATTTTCATTCAAATCAGAACACGTCCGGTTGATATTTTTGTTCACATCATTTGTCTTTTTGGAATTTTTTATCATCTCTATATTAAAATAATCTCTAAGCTTATTAGTTGAATCAAGAATATCCATTTTCTCAGGTTAATTTAGGGAATTAAAAAAAATAATAATAATCTAAAATTATCATCAAACAACTTTTGTAGATGCCAAGAAAATATAATAAAGGAAATTAAATAAAGATGAATTAGTGTGATTATATAGTAAAGTTTGATTGTTATTCTCATATATATTTATAGTCAATAAAGAAAATGTAGAGGTAAAATGGCAACTTTCATAGGTAGGGTTGAAGACAATTAGGTTTGCTTGACTAATAAGATTTATCAATTAATAGAGTGGATTGATCATATCAAGATTAGGCAACTTTTTCTATAGTGAGGAAAGCATCATATTCCAAAAGAAGGTGGCTACATAGCTATATTTGGGATTTTGGGTGTCCTACCATCTACTCAATAATTTCAAAGTATTCACCAATTTTGGCCACATAATTAATAATACATGCTTTTTCTGTTTCTGATGAATATGAACATGAACATGAACATGCACGCATTTGAATTAATCATGTTATTAGCAAATTAAATTAATTAAAAAGAAAAGACAATTAGACAGGAAAAATAAAACCTAGCTCGTAAGTCAAAAAAACATGTGTCACCAAAAGAACTGGGTTCTGGCCTTCTGGGTTGTTGTTAAGTTTCCAAGGACTGTTCAAACTGTCCACGCGTCGAGTTCCGAGAGGCCGGAAGAACAGTGCCTGGTGACGGCTAACATTTACCAGTAGCCGTACGATGTCAAAGCCTCTCAAATCTGAACAGTAACTGGCTTCAACTGGACACGTGTCCTGATACGACATCTGGAACACGTCTCCGTAAAATCTTTGATGTGTGACATGTGTCGGACGCGTGATCTATTAAATCTCTGCAAATTTACTTTTTAACCTTTTCTGTGTTTTTACCTTTATGCCCTTCGATTGTTCCCTTTGTCCTTCTTCTTCTTCTGTTTTTTTTTTTTTTTTTTTTTTTTTTTTTGAAATAGATGTACTCTTTGTTTTGTTTTTTTAAGGATAATTATTCCAATGACCATCGAATTGATGATATACTATCAAAATGACCACTGGATTGGAAAGTTGTTCCAAAATAGCCATTTTTGACAAACTTTGTGACACCAATGGTCATTCCATCCAATTCCATCTAATTCTATCCAATTTCTTCCAATGAGTGGCATTTTGGAAAATAAAGGGATGCGATTAATTTATTTTATATGTTTTTTGGAAATCAATTTTTTTCAATGAGTGACATTTTGGTAAATAAGTGGATGACATTAATTTATTTTAGATATTTTTAATAAATCATTTTTTTAAAAGAATAATTATATTTAGTGTGTAAATATAAATATATATACACACACACTAAATATAATTATTCTTTTCAAAAAAACAAAAGAAATGGTTTAGATCAATACACAAGTCTTTTTTTTTTTTTTTTAGATTTTTTAGATTATATATATATATATGATTATCCATCACCTTGTGCACCATAGTCACAAATATTTGATTGTTCTTGAGCATAAGCTACAAATAATAATAATTGGAATGATGACAACAAAAAAAGTTGAAAACTCATTTCTTCTTCCTTTCTCTTCCTGTATTGAATTTGAGCAGAGCATGAATGTTATACAATTGGTTATTTTATAGCAAAATATATATATATATATAGAAAAAATGAATAATATTTAACGGTGTTCATATTTTGATATGGATATATTATTGATCTAAACCATATCTTTTTGTTTTTTGAAAAGAATAATTATATTTAGTGTGTAAATATAAATATATATATTTATATTTACACACTAAATATAATTATTCTTTTCCAAAATAGAAAAAATTAATTTCAAAAAAACATCTAAAATAAATTAATGTCATCCACTTATTTACCAAAATGTCACTCATTGAAAAAATTGATTTCCAAAAAACATCTAAAATAAATTTATAGCATCCCCTTATTTACCAAAATGCCACTCATTGGATATAATTTGATGGAATTTGATGGAATGACCATTAGCATCACAAAGTTCACCAAAAATGGCCATTTTTGAACAACTTTCCAATCCGGTGGCCATTTTGATAGTGTGTCATCAATTCGATGGCCACCGGGGTAATTATCCATTTTTTTTAATAGATATTAAAAAAAATATATAGAAAAGCAACGTTTTAAAAAAATAATAAAAAAATGATCATATGAATTACATTTACAACAGTTTACCTTTTCTAAACCATTAGACTCAAAACATATAAATTAAAATCTTATTCTTAATTAAATTATTTTCATAAAAAAATTGTTTTAGTCGTGTGACTAGGATACATAGATTAATTATTAAGAATTCCTAAAATCCTTCTACGTAAATAAATTTGAAAAATACTGTGGATTCGGAACTTAAAAAAAAAAAATGCAGCTAGGATTTTTTTTTTATTTTTTTTATTTATAACTTTTTTAAATAATATCAAAAGTTGACATAAGAATTATTGATTAACGATAGAAGTGTTTTTGAGTTGTTTGTTGTTATTGTCTGGCTTGGTTCTTTTTTATTTGATGCCTTTAAAAAAAAAAAAAAAAATTCTTAAAACACGAAATTATATATTGGCTAATTGGTAAGAATACCCCCTGAACTATACGCGAATTTGCAACTTACCCCCTGAACTTTTTTTTTCGGCATTAAACCCCCTAAACTCAGCGAAATTTGCAATTGTTAACGGAAATCCAACGGAACCCTAATTCCGTCCAGGAAAATTACACTAAGCTCCCCTGATTATATATATAATTGTATTAAACCCCAAAAAATATAATAATATTACCCGAATACCCCTCTGACCAAATTTTAAAAATAAAAATTTAAAATTTAAAATTTAAATAATGGTTAAATAATAATAAAATTCTGAATTTTATTATAAAGACAATAAAATAAATATAGAAATGAAAAAATTAAATTGATTTAACAATTATTAAATTATCTTTTTTTTTTTAAATATCCCTAAATATAAACCCATATAAATATTTAAATTATTAATGAAAAATAAAATAATGGTTAAATAATAATACAATCCCCTTTCAATAATAATAATAATAATAATAATAATAATAATAATAATAATCATAATAATAATAAAATTCTTATTTTTTTTATAAAAACAATTAAATAAATAGAGAAATGAAAAAAATCTCTATTTATTTAATTGTCTTTATAAAATAATAATAATAATAATAATAATAATAATAATTATTATTATTATTATTATTATTATTATTATTATTATTATTATTTAAATTTTAGAATTTAAATAATGGTTAAATAATAATAAAATTCTGAATTTTATTATAAAGATAATTAAATAAATAGAGAATAAAAAAATAAATTGATTTAACAATTATTTAAATTATCTTTTTATTTAAATATCCCTAAATATAAAAACCTAGATAAATATATAAATTATTTAAGAAAAATAAAAATAATGGTTAAATAATAATACAATTCTCTTTCAAAAAAAAAAAAAAAAAAAAATACAAATCTGATTTTTTGAATAAAGAAAATAAGATTTTAAAAAATTAAAACATCTTTAAAATCTCAATCATCCATCTCATAGATAGACAGTGGAGAAATATTTATTAAAATAAATTCAAATAAAAAAAATATTTTTTGAAATAGATTGATTTATCTCAATTACAAAATAATTATAATAATACAAATACAAAATTTAAAAAATTGAACATCAATCCAATTAAAAGCACATATAGAAGAATTAAAAATTAAATTTTTTATTTTAAATTTTATGGGTGTTGGAAATTTAAATTTTTTATTTTCTTTAGAGAAGGAAAATTTTTAAGGATTGGATGGAGAAATAGGTGTTCATTTAATTAGATGGATCGAAGTTCATTTAAAAATATTTATTCGAAATTTTTTATTTTAAGGATTTCTCTTCTCTATGTTTATTAAGTTAAAAAATTAATTTAAAAAACACATTTCACAAACCAATAAATGAAATCTAATTATAAAAAAAAATTAAAAAAAAATAAAAAGAAGAAGAAGAAGAACATTGATGGATCTTCATATCTTCATTAATGGAGAAACTTATTATTTTATTTTATTTTATTGTAATTGAGATCAATCAATCTATTTAAAAAATGTTTTTTTTTTAATTTGAATTTTTTTTAATAAATATTTCTTCACCGTCCATCTATGAGATGGATGGTAAAGATTTTAAAGATGTTTTAATTTCTTAAAGATTTTATTTTCTTTATAAAAAAAAATAAGAATTGTATTATTATTATTATTATTATTATTATTATTATTATTATTATTATTATTATTATTACTATTATTATTATTATTATTATTTAAAGGGGATTGTATTATTATTTAACCATTATTTTTATTTTTCTTAAATAATTTAAATATTTATATGGGTTTTATATTTAGTGACATTTAAATAAAAAAGATAATTTAATAATTTTTAAATCAATTTATTTTTTTCATTCTCTATTTATTTAATTATCTTTATAATAAAATTCAGAATTTTATTATTATTTAACCATTATTTAAATTTTAAATTTTAAATTTTTATTTTTAAAATTTGGTCAGAGGGGTATTCGGGTAATATTATTATATTTTTTGGGGTTTAATACAATTATATATATAATCAGGGGAGCTTAGTGTAATTTTCCTGGACGGAATTAGGGTTCCGTTGGATTTCCGTTAACAATTGCAAATTTCGTTAAGTTTAGGGGGTTTAATGCCGAAAAAAAAAGTTCAGGGGGTAAGTTGCAAATTCGCGTATAGTTCAGGTGGTATTCTTGCCAATTAGCCTTATATATTTTTAGAATTGATTAAATATCTGGGTTTTTTTGGATTCTTCTGTAAGACAACGCTAATTATACATGCTTTGATTAACAAAAAATACATTAGATTCTCTTGAAAATTGAGGCATCGAAGTGTTAAAAGAATTTAGATAGGAGAAATGGGTAATGGGTTGGATAAGAAGGAAGGAATTTATTCTCAAGTTTCTTCGACACGTTTTGTCAAATCACTTACAAGTTACAATTTACAACACACTCCGGTCAAAGAAAGCTTGAACGTAATCTTTTTTTTAAAACTTTTTTGAAGTAGCTATTCCATAGTTATTGTTATTCAAAAATCATTTGACATAAATGTAAGTCTACTTGTTGGCATTAATGATGTTTCCAAAATAGGTACTTGCTTGGTCTCAATTGATCACGTATGGAAACAATTTTCGGTTCAAACTTTGTGAATCAAAAAACAAACAATATGTAACAGGTGAATCACAGTGGTCTGGAGAGAGTAAAAATTGTTTACAGGGAAAGGGGAGAGTGATGAAAACAAATGAACTAACAGAGTTGGAGGATGAGAGGAGTAGAGGTGGCCACCGTTCAGGTTGAACCATCGGTTTTGTCCTCGTACGGCCCAAACCGTAACCGAAACCGTAACCTAAACTGCCGGTTTGAAAATCAGTTTTCGGTTTCGGTTTCGGTTTCGGTTTGGCCTTCCTAAAAACCGATCAAAATCGTCAGTTTTGTCCGAGGTTAAACCGCCGGTTTTTCAAAAAAAAAATAAAAAAATTGACGAATCAAACATTGCCACGTGTCTAAAATTTTGAAAAAAAAAACCGAAACTGAAATTGAAACCATCCAAAACCGAAACCGTAAAACCCGTAAAACCATGTACCAAACTGAATTTCCGATTTCGGTTTCGGTTTCGGGTGGCCACCAAACTGAAACCGAACCGTGGCCACCACTAGAGAGGAGAGAGACAAAAAATCTGACTTATACAAAAATAGTGTGTTTCACCGAGAGAAAATCAAGTTCCACGAGAATGGAGAGGAACCGGAATTAAGTTACTAAATTTCATTCCAACGTTTGCCAACTTTTTAGGAATAAAAAATGGAATGATGATGATACAAAGTTGATTACAAAAAGATCTTTATATATATATATATATAAAACATGTTGAAATATATATTTTATATTACTTATAACACTATAAACAAAATAACTAACCTCTTTATATTATAAAATTTTAACTAATTAGTTTAATACAGTATTAATAAAAATTGAGAAATTATTTAGGGGTCGTTTGTTTTTTTGTCTGAAGACTGAATAGTCCTGAATTTTACTGAAGACCAAATAGTGACTGAAACCTGAATCTGAATAACATGTTTGTTTTTTTTTTTTTTCTCACATCTGAATGTACTGTCAATATGTTTGTTTTTTAGAAATAAAATTGTCTGAAAAGAAGTAATTTTACATCTATACCCATGTTAAACAATTATACATATAATATAGAATAAAAACAATCCAAAAATAATAATTATGTATGAACACATATGATCATGATCTTCTTCTTCGATTACAAACAAACTTTATTTTTACTAAGAAAAGAAAAGGTTTTTTTTTTTTTTTTTAAAAAAATAAAAATAAAATAAAAGGGGAGCAGGAAAACTCACACAAAACACTCTAAGAAAAAAAATATATATATATAAATACATCACCCTAATATCATAATAAAGTATTGATATTAATATTAAACACTAATATGAGAAGTGATTAGGGTTCTTTTTTATTTTATTTTTAAAGCTATTTAAAATAAGCAATATATTAAAATAAAGATTTCTATACAATAAATACTTATGATGAAATTTGAAATATGTTATATATGGAGGATAGTATCGGAAGAAAAGATTTTAGATTGCATTTAATGCAATTCAGTGATTTATAATTAAGTGAAAAGTCAGGATTTTTTTACTTTTTATTTTAAGTTGTTTTTTGGTATTTTTAAGTTGTTTGACCACTTAAAAAAACAAACAAAATAACTTAATAATTATGATTCAGACCCATTAAATCTTAAGTGGAAAAAACAAACGACCCCTTAGATTTGAAAACATAATTAATTTTATGTAATGCGGTGTATATATGAAACTGCTGTCTAAATAGTAGTATATATACACATTAGAGATGTTTGAGTATTATGAGGTTTCAAAGTGCTCATAAGATGACGTTTACATTGGTTTCTTTTTTGGTTAATTGGCACGGATACCCCCTGAACTATACTCGAACTTGCACCTTACCCCTTGAACTTTTTTTTTTTGGGCATTAAACCCCCTGAACTCTCCTAAATTTGCAATTGGTAACGTAAACCTAACAGAACCCTAATTATGTCTAGGAAAATTACACTAAGTTCCCCTGATTATATATATAATTGCATTAAACCGAAAAATATAATAATATTACCCGAATACCCCTCTGACCAAATTTTAAAAATAAAAATTTAAAATTGAAATAATGGTTAAATAATAATAAATTTCTGAATTTTATTACAAAGACAATAAAATAAATATAGAAATGAAAAAATTAAATTGATTTAACAATTATTAAATTATCTTTTTTATTTAAATATCCCTAAATATAAAACCCATATAAATATTTAAATTATTTAAGAAAAATAAAAATAATGGTTAAATAATAATACAATCCCTTTTCAATAATAATAATAATAATAATAATAATAATAATAATAATAATACAATTCTTTATTTTTTTTATAAAGAAAAAAAATCTTTAAAAAATTAAAACATCTTTAAAATCTCTACCATCCATCTCATAGATGGACGATGGAGAAATATTTATTAAAACAAATTCAAATTTAAAAAAAAAATGCATTTTTTAAATAGATTGATTGATCTCAATTACAAAAAATAAAATAAAATAATAAGTTTCTCCATCAATGAAGATATGAACATCCATCAATGTTCTTCTTCTTCTTATTTATTTATTTTTTTTATTTTTTTATATAATTAGATTTCGTTTATTGGTTTGTGAAATGTGTTTTTTAAATTAATTTTTTAACTTAATGAACATAGAGAAGAGAAATCCTTAAAATAAAAAATTTCGAATAAATATTTTTAAATGAACATCGATCTATCTAATTAAATGAACATCTGTTTCTCCATCCAATCCTTAAAAATTTTCCTTTTCTAAAGAAAATAAAAAATTTAAATTTCCAACACCCAGAAACCAAAAAAATAAAAAATTTTAATTTTAATTCTTCTATATGTGCTTTTAATTGGATTGATGTTCAATTTTTTAAATTTTGTATTTGTATTATTATTATTATTATTATTATTATTATTATTATTATTATTATTATGTAATTGAGATAAATCAATCTATTTCAAAAAATGTTTTTTTTTTATTTGAATTTGTTTTAATATTTTATTATTATTATTATTATTGAAAGGGAATTGTATTATTATTTAACCATTATTTTTATTTTTCTTAAATAATTTAAATATTTATATGGGTTTTATATTTAGGGATATTTAAATAAAAAAGATAATTTAATAATTGTTAAATCAATTTAATTTTTTCATTTCTATATTTATTTTATTGTCTTTATAATAAAATTCAGAATTTTATTATTATTTAACCATTATATTAATTTTAAATTTTTATTTTAAAACTTGGTTAGAGGGGTATTCGGGTAATATTATTATATTTTTTCCGGTTTAATGCAATTATATATATAATCAAGGGAACTTAGTGTAATTTTTCTAGACGGAATTAGGGTTCCAATAGGTTTCCGTTACGATTGCAAATTTAGGAGAGTTCAGGGGGTTTAATGCCGAAAAAAAAAGTTCATGGGTAAGGTGCAAATTCGAGTATAGTTCAGGGGGTATCCGTGCCAATTAGTCTTCTTTTTTTGCAATTCACTTTTATTTTTTAAAAGAACATAAAAAAAATATAAAAAAAATATATAACAAAATAGATATATAGTTGTTTATTTATTTATTACTTCTAAATGAGAATATTTCAGTAAAATAAATTAATTCCTTTTCAATCGGGAAAAAGAATTTGATTTCTAGGGTTAGTGAGGGGAATCAAGTTCCCTTTCATATGGGTATGAGGTTCACATAACTTAATTCTCCACAAATTTAATAAACAAATGAATTAAAAAAAAAAAAAGGAACTAAATTCCCTTTCTCAGGAAGGATTCCTGATTATTAAACACGTCATAAGTCTCAGCTGTCACACCATGTCATTATTTTATTAGATTAAATAGGGCTCACACACATAAGTCAACTATAAGAGAAATTCTTAATTAAGAATTTGTGTAGTCATGAATAGCTCGGAACCTTGGACCGTCTTCTCAAGGCTAAATTATCTCAGCTCAACATGAGAAAATAAGAGGGTAAGGGTTCGTCTTATAAGCGTTTTTCATTTATTATATTTTGAAAATAAAAATAAAAATAAAAATGAAAATGAAAATAGTATTTTTAATTTCAGTTTTAAAATTTAAAAACGCATCTGGTAGCATTTGCGGAAAACGGTATTCTGAAAATAACACTAAAAACACGTTTGGTAGATTAACCAAAAATTTTAAAAAAATGGAATATCATATTTTCATTTTATTTCACATTATAACCTAAAAAAAATTTGGTTAAACATTTTATTTCACAAAAAAAAAAAAAAAATCACATTAATTATAAATTATAAATTATAACTTTTTTATCAAATATAAGTTATATGAAAAAGATTTAAAATCTTTCGAAAAGAAAAAAGAAAGAAAGAAAAATATATAAAACTGATGATTTATTCTAAATCATATAAAAATAGGAAGAAAGTAATTCATTTACATACCTTACTTCGGTTCTGGAACGAATGCAGTATGTTTCACATGTCAGGAAAGAGCCACCAATAATTGGGACTCAAACTCTATTCACAGTATAAGAATCCTCTCTCTTTCTCTGTTTTCTCTCTTTTCTGTATTTCACGTTAAAACCACACTTCTCACTTACAGACACTCTGTGTTATATATCACAGTGTCCTACAAACACTCACTTACTTACTGCATAAGTGGGCAGTTATTTTCTATAACTGTTGCAAGTGGTTATGTGTTGGGTTGGGCTTCATGGGCCAATACCATAGAATTGGGTTTGGACCCATCTTGGGTGTACCCAATATATACCCAATATATATATATACTAACATCTCCCACTCGCACAAGTAGGTCCAACACAGCTCCATCAGAGAGAACATAATTATGACATTATTATAAAATCGTACAAGAGTATTCATACGGACAAATATACTGTGTGACCTATGAACAATCAATGTAAAAAATAAGGAGCTTTAAAATCTCAATTGTAAATTCTCTATTTACAAGAGATATAATATTGTTCATTATTGTGTCCTAGATTTAATTTTATAACCCCTTTTATCAGTCCGAAGCATACTTAACCCCTCATGAAGCTATGCTTGACTCTATCACATTTAATGTATTCACAATTGTATCTCCAAATACAATTGGCTAGCCGGTGAACACATAAGTAAGATAAAAGGTATTAAATCTTCTCATTCTATCTTAGTCTCTTAGTCTCCAAAATAGCTGCTACCTTAGACATGCCCCATAGGCTGTATTATCATAGCCATAGAAATAACACGCTAAAGGTGCTAACACTATTCTGTCACTTTAATACAAAGTGAATGGTCAAAAGGACATCATTTAAAGTATTATATAACTTTAATGGAACTTACACAATGAGGAAGCAGGGATTCATTCTCATTTTCCGTATCGATCACTAATAGCACACGAGGTATGAAACACGTGTTACAGTGATTGTCGTTCTAAACGAGAACGATTATGTCTTTCTTTAATTCACTGTACAGATCTAAGTTCAGTCACATCCTGTGACTAACCCGAGTTCTTAAAAGCTCGCCATTCTCTAGCGCCACATTAAGATCTCATATCTGGCTCAATCAGGTATCAATGATAGTGGGGTCTATCATGATCAGTTCTAAAATATATATATATTTGTTAAGAACCTCATCTTGACACAGTTAAGGCGACATTTTCATATATATCAGCTCCTTTTAGAATGTTTCTCATATTCTACATTATATATGTGTCTCATCTTAACTTGTTCTCTCAAAACAACTGAGGCGACCGCATGTGTAAGAATGCCGGTCTTAACCTGACAACATTTTATAAAAACAATTCATATGTGAAATATAACATGCTAATAAGATTTCAAAAACAGAAACTAATTTTATTTATAACTATAATAATATCATTCAGTACAACGATTCAATATATCATTTACAATCTACGCAACCCTAATGACTTAGCATGTGATTCATAGACGTCTCTAGTCACAGCTTTAGTGAGAGGATTAGCTACCATCTCATGGGTTGAAATGTATTGAATAATTACTTCTTTCTTCGATATGATGTCTCTGACAAAATTGTATTTTGTCTCTATGTGTTTAGATTTACTGTGATACTTAGAGTCTTTAGTATAAGCAATTGCTGCTTGACTATCACAGTAAACAGTTACTGGCTTTCCCATGCCCTTAGAGACATTCAGATCTTCCAAAAATCTCTTAATCCAGACAGCTTCTTGTACTGCTGTCGAACAAGCCACAAATTCAGCCTCCATTGTTGATAGTGCAATACATGTCTGTTTCTTGCTACTCCAAGAGATAGCACCTTTACTGAGTAGGAATGCATATCCTGATGTAGATTTTCGCTCATCTAGATCGCCTCCCCAGTCGGCATCTGTATATCCAATGAGACGTAAATCTCCACCTTGGTAACAAAGGGAGTAGTCGGTAGTACCTTTTAGATACGCCAAAATTCTCTTCACGGCAATCCAATGTTTCCGTCCAGGATTGGATTGATATCTACTTACAAATCCTATCGCATAACAGATATCTGGTCTTGTACACAACATAGCATACATGAGACTGCCGATAGCACTAGAATAAGGAACATTTTTCATACTCTCTAGTTCTTGTGGAGTTTTGGAACACATGTCAAGACTAAGATTTTGGCCTTTTGATATGGGTGTATCTATAGGCTTACAATCAGCTATATTAAATCGTTCAAGAATTTTCTTTATATAAGTCTCTTGCGACAAAGCAAGTAGTTTCTTTGAACGATCTCTTGTAATTTTGACTCCTAATATATAGGTAGCCTCACCCATGTCCTTCATTTCAAAATTTAAAGACAACCATTTCTTAATGGCAAATACATATTCTTTACAATTTCCAGCCAACAAAATATCGTCCACATATAAAGATAGTAACACATACTTATCTTTATCCCGTTTTATATACACACAATGGTCTTCTTCAACCATTTGGAACCCATAAGACACAACGGCCTGATGGAACCGTATGTACCATTGTCTGGATGATTGTTTCAAGCCATATATTGATCTTTTGAGCTTGCATACTTTGCGCTCATGACCTTGTGAAATAAAATTTACTGGTTGTTCCATGTAAATTTCTTTATCCAGTTCTCCATTGAGAAATGCTGTTTTTACATCCATTTGATGTAATTCTAAGTCCATATGTGCAACGATTGCCAGAATAAGGCGTATTGAAGCAAACCTAACCACAGGGGAAAAAGTTTCTTCATAATCAATACCCTCTTGTTGAGTATAACCTTTTGCGACTAAACGCGCCTTATGTCTCTCTACTGTGCCATCCGCCTTTCGCTTGATTCGAAGGACCCATTTATTTCCAATGGCTTTCCTTCCTGGCGGTAAGTCAACCAAGTCTCAGACATGATTACTTTTCATTGAATCCATCTCCTCTTTCATGGCTTTAATCCATAGTTCCTTGTCGGGTGATTTGAGAGCCTCATTCACATTTTTAGGCTTATCAGCATCATGTGAAGCAACCATAAACGCTTCCCCCTCAATCTCAAAACGACGACGAGGAACGTTTCCACGGTTACTTCTACGAGAAGGTAAATCTAAATGTGTTGTTTCAACAACATTATTACTCCCACTAGGGACAGAAGGTCCAGGTAGATCTATATTTATATCAAGTGGAGTTTCACTCCCACTAGGGACAAAAGTCCCTGATAGATCCGTATTAACCTCTAATGGAGTATTTAGATTTGTTAGGATTATGCTCAATAGCAAGAGTGTAATATTGTAATTAACAATCTTTTTCATATCAATAAAGTGATTTCTGGTTTAAACAAATCTTATAGCATCTATAGTTTAATATTATAATTGTCAAAGTAAATAATCATAAGGTCTAAAGACTATGAGAAAAGAAGAATTGTTCGTACATCTGGATATGTATGTGGTAGACACAATTCTTTGGTTAGTCTTGAATATTGTTCACAACTTAAGTTAAAGGTTGGGCACCTTTATCTTGTTAAAGTTGTAGAATTCTTTTGCTAGCATTTGAGTGGGATCAAATGAGATATGATGAGTCTAAAATCATCGGAGTGTCTTCGAGCAAAAGAATCTAGTGCACTGGGTGCACTGAACTGGATCACAATGAAATACTTTATCTATAACCGCCAGTAGACAAAAGTCATTTCATTATCAGGACAATTGGAGAGTCTATCTTAATCCTGAGATAAATGATGGACTTATGGTTGCAAGTGATATCATTTGAGTTATCAATGAGTACGATTATATCGCATAGTCTATCCTCGATAGTTTGGTGATATTCATTTGTTAATCGATAGAGGACTTCATTTATAGATATGGACATCGTGGCTCCATTTATTAAATGAGAGTATAATATCATCATATGGATGTTTTGAGGTAATTGGATATTAAATCTCAACGTTGAGTTTTCGATAGTGTCTATTGAAAACATGGCTTCTAGACAAGTCAAAATATCCAAGTTCAAAACGTGGTCATATGAGTAAATATGGTAACTTGGAGAGTTATAGGCGGTCTATGAACTCTTGGCGATTACTGATATTAATCACGAGGATACACTATCTCCAACATGATTGTCTAGGGTATAAATGAGGAACATCTTCCTTTTCTGTCTTTATTTAAGAGTTCAATTTTAGCTCTTTAGTGGAATGAGTTAAAATTAATGGATCGGACCTAAGTGAATCATTTGTTGATTGTGATTAGGTTATGTCTATTGAAGCTTAAATTTAGATAGCCCGCCAAGATCCCCAATCCTCACGGACTTGCATGAATCACTTGATATATTCTACCGGACTATTTGTGAGTCCATTTAGAATTGTATTTAATATATTAAGAATATAATTTGCACATTATTTATTTAATGGGCTGTTTAATTATATTAATATATTAATGAAAAGCATGTGGGCTTGTTTCTTTTAGTAAGAATGAGTCTAGTTCACATGTTGACTTTTTATTAAAGTTTAAATGGATTAAATAAAATAAGAAAACAATATGTAGGCCCAAGTCTCTTGTCATGGGCGGCAATGGGTAATAATAAGCCCATTATATTGTTTTATTTTATTATTTAATTAAATGGAAATTAATTAATATGTTAATTAATTATTTAATTAAAAAATCAAATCTTTTTCTGATTAGGAAATATGTTTCCTAGTAGTATACTACTATTAGTATTATACTAAATATAAAAGACTTTATTTGTTTAGTCAAATTAGGAAGTCTTTTATATAGTCACAAACACACTAAAGAGTTGGATTAGGGTTTACATATGATATATAATATATGCATGTGGAATATATAGTTGGTATATTATTTATATGCATGCATGCGGAATATACATATATAGTTTTTATACATATATGCATGCGGTAGATTTATATTATATATACATATAATGCATGCAATGTTTTAAACAAATACAATAACAATAGATATATTAGGCGGTGCAAGCATATATACTATATATTTGTTTTTTTTTTTGTTTTTTGCATGCAAGTTATATATACATATAATATAGGCGTACAGTTATAAAAAATAGATATATATATTTTGGCAATATATTGTCGGCCACAATATATATAAATATATTTTTTGTATATTTTAAGAACCCTAGTTTTTGCAATTGAGAGTTTTTTCTTTTGCTAGAGAAAAATAAGATCCAACTCTAAGACTAGTGAGTGATTCGGCCTAGAGGTTTGTGAGAAAAGAATTGTTCTTGTTTCGATAGTGTACAAGTGATCTTAACATCAAGAGATCTTGTACACACTTTCGAATTAGGTTCACGCGAATTTCAATCTTACGATTGTGAATTCAAAAGTGACCGGAACGCTCTTAGCAACCTATTGGAATTTTTGTGACTAACAGAAACCAGAAAAGTTTTGTTGTCCATTCTCAGGTATACAATTCAAAGAGAAGGGAGACCACGCTCCTAGGTGATTCACGTTCGTGATCGGATTGGAAGATCTTGCGGATTACCATCGACGCATAGTCAATCGGATCACGCGACAAATGTACGATATCTTTTGGTATATATTGCTTAATTAATTAAAGGGTTAAGGTTCAATATGGGAAATTTTTTAAAATATACTACTTCTTTTTAGTCTCGCTTCCGCTGCGTGCACGTATTTTTTCCCTACAATTGGTATCAGAGCCAGGTTGAACCCTTTTAATTAATTAACGTATATATACGTGGATCGATTTCTTTTTATTGTGATTATGCATGTTTAGAAAGAGATGGCACTCTAGGTATTCGCATATATAATTACATGTGATGTATGGATTTATATATGTTTTATGTGGATTGTTATTGCTCGATTTTTGTCCTAGATTTTCAATGTATTTTTGTTATGGAATTGTAACAAGAAGGGTGGTCTATCATCGCCATAATTCCTTCTTGGTAGTTGCTAGGTTTTATTTTTTTTTAACATAGGTGCAGTATTTTTTTTTAACTACTGCAGTTTTTTTTATTTAATTTTTTAGTGCAGTTTTTTATGTATAAAAATACTGCAGTGAATAATAATAAAAAAAATTAATACTGCAGTATTTATTATTTTATATTGCCGTAATGTATTTGGGTGTTAAAGATTCGAAGACACGAAGAAAAACGAAGATTCGAAGACACGAAGAAAAACGAAGCAACCGGAACCGAGAACGAGCACCGTGCGCACCCTAGGAGTGGATTGGGCTGCGCATGGCAAGCCCAAGCCTTGGTGGGCTGCGCATGGCAGCCTTGTGTGGCCTTGTGGGCTGCGCATGGCAGCCCCTTTGTGGGGTTGTGGGCTGTGCACGCCCATGGGAGAAGGCCGAAGGATGAGCTTATGGTTGATGGGCCACTTGAAGATCTTGTATTCCTAAATCATTGTAATTTACTTGTTTTTCTAGGATGGGCCAAAATTGTTGCTATTTAATTTTTGCTTAAATATTACAATATTTGTTATTGTATGATAACATGACATATAGAATAGGAGTGCCACTCATATATCTCTTTTGGTATGAACATGCATTGAATGATTTAGGTATCTAAATTGGCATCTAGATAACTTGGTAAATCATTCTATCGGATTTAATCACACGCCTTAAATAATTGAGTGGGAGAAGGTGTTTTTGTAACACCTATGGCCTCCAAGGTTAGTTGAGCTTAATTATTTATTGGTAATCCCCCCAAGGGGCGTCCATGAATGGAATTTAGCAATATACTTCCTTACAAGGATATACTAGACAATGGACTCAAACGAGATCTACTCCCCAAGGAGGGATTTTCGTGAGAGAAAGTTGAGGGTCGATATCTTGGTAACACACTCAATGTAATTTTATTGATATCCTCCCAAGAGTTCTTGTCAGTAAAATTGCAAGGCTAAAATTGAAAACGCTGGTTGTTATGTTAACAATTAGGTGGGACCTAGTCTAACTAGTAAATGGTGCGAACTCCCAAAGGAGGCGTAACATTTATGGGTGTTAGATCACCGTTGAATTTTTATGATTGAGTTATTCATTTAATTCAAGATAAATATTTAAAGTGTTTTATCATGATTATTTACTCATATATATTTGTTAAGAAATCATGACCCCATCCCTAATGAACATCCTGAAAGATAACACTTTAACTGGAGATAATTATATCACATGGAAAAGGAAAATTGGGTTGTTGCTGCAAGCTGAAAAACATAAATTTTGTTCTAACTACTCCTAAACCACCTGCTCCTACTAATGAATCTAATGTGATGCAATGAGACGAGTATGAGCAGTGGGAGACCTCTAATGAGATGGCCAAATGGCTACAATCTCATACGTGTTGCAATAGCAGCATGAAGGAATGAGGTCTGCTGCTGATATGATGATGTCTTTAGAAGAGATTCATATGGTTGGTAAAGTTGCTACTATTAAGACCCGTCAGAAGGTCAAGGAATAATAGAAGAAAAAGCAACTTGGGCTTACCAAGAAAGTAACCAAGATCAAAAGGAAGTGCTTCTTTTGTGGTGAAAAGAGACATTGGAAAAGTAATTTTCCAAAGTCTCAAAATAAGAAGGAACAAGGTAATATGAATTATCTTGAAACATGTTTTTCTGGTAGATTCTACAGATTCTTGGATAGTAGACTCTGGAGCCATTAATCATGTTTGTTATTCCTTACGGGGGTTTCAAGAAAGGAGAAGGCTAAATAAGAATGAAATCAATTTGCGCTTGGGCAACGGAACGTTAGTGTCTGCAAGTGCAGTGGGAGATATTAGAGTTTATTTGGATTCTAGAAGACATTTAGATTTAATAGACGTTTATTATGTACCTCAATTCAAGAGGAATTTAATTTCAGTTTCTTGTTTGAATAAATTTGGATATTCGGTTACTTTTAATAAAGTTTTTATTATTAGTAAGAATGACAAAGTTATTTGCAAAGGTACATTGGAAAACGGTCTATACTTTTTGCATAGAAATATCTCTCACTCGTTAGACACAGAAATAACGGAACCTGATCATAAAAGAGTTAAATTATCAAAAGATGAAACCTATCTATGGCATTTACGCCTAGGTCATATTAACCATAATATGATTAAAAGATTGGTAAGTGACGGACCTTTGAGTGACTTAAAGGTTGATGATCTACCAACTTGTGAATCTTGTTTGGAAGGTAAAATGACCAAAAGGACGTTCTCTGCCAAAGGTGCAAGAGCTACTGAATGTTTAGGATTGATACACACTGGTGTATGTGGACCTATGAGCATTCAAGCTAGAGGTGGATATGAGTACTTCATCACTTTCACAGATGATTACTCAAGATTTAGCTATGTGTATCTCATGCGACATAAGTCGGATGCTTTTGACATGTTCAAAGCATTTAAAGCTGAAGTGGAAAATCAGCTTGAGAAACACATAAAAATCTTGAGATCTGATCATGGTGGAGAATATCTATCTGGTGAGTTTCAGCAATATCTTATTGATAATGGGATAGTTTCTCAGTTTTCTGCACCAGGTACACCTCAAAAAAATGGGGTAGCAGAAAGGAGAAATAGAACTCTTTTGAATATAGTTAGGTCTATGCTGAGTTATTCAACACTTCCTATTTCTTTTTGGGGATATGCTTTACAAACTGTTATATACATTTTAAACGATGTATCATCTAAGTCTGTTCCTAAAACACCGCATGAGTTGTGGACTGGGCGCAAGCCTAGTTTACAACACTTAAGGATATTTGGTTGTCCTGCGCATGTGTTAAAAGGAAAGACAAAAAAGATGAAGTCCCGTTCAGAAACATGTATATTTGTAGGGTATCCAAAAGAAATTAAAGGATATTATTTTTATAGTCCTTCAGATCTTAAAGTATTTGTTTCGACAAATGCTAAATTTCTGGAAAAGGACTATATGAATGATTTTGTGCCTAGAAGTAGAATTGTCCTGAATGACATGTCAGGAGATACAATTCCACGAGAGGTTACACAACCAAACCCAATTGTAAGTTCCGATCCAACACAAGGTCAACAACCTACCATTCCTCGTCGTAGTGGGAGGGTTAGAACACAACCCGAAAGATACATCGGTCTGGGAGAATCAGTGGAGAATCTCTCGGACGACGATGATCCCTATACGTACAAGGAAGCTATGGAGGATGTTGATAGTCGCCATTGGCAAAAGGCAATGCAATCTGAGATTGAATCTATGTTTGATAACAAAGTCTGGTCCCTTGTAGACTTGCCTAAAGGGATAAAACCCATTGGGTGCAAGTGGGTATACAAGAGGAAAAGAGGTATGGATGGAAAGGTGGAAACCTTTAAAGCTAGATTGGTAGCTAAAGGGTATACACAGAAAGAAGGTATCGATTACGAGGAAACTTTCTCTCCTGTGGCCATGCTTAAATCCATTAGGATACTCATATCCATTGCATCATCTTTAGATCTAGAGATTTGGCAAATGGACGTCAAGACAGCTTTCCTTAATGGAAGTCTTGACGAAAGCATCTACATGATGCAACCAGATGGATTCATTGAAAAGGGCCAAATGGAAAAGGTATGCAAGTTGCAGAAATCCATACATGGATTAAAGCAAGCATCTAGATCCTGGAACATAAGGTTCGATCAAGCTGTCAAAGGTTTTGGATTTATTCAGAATCTTGACGAACCTTGTGTATACAAAAGGATTAAGGGCGACAAGTTGGTTTTCCTGATTCTTTATGTTGATGATATACTACTCATCGGAAACGATATAGGTGTATTGACATCAGTAAAAGAATGGTTAGCAAAACAATTTGATATGAAGGACTTAGGAGAAGCAAGTTTTATTCTAGGTATCCAAGTTATAAGGGATAGAAAGAATAGAACGATTGCATTATCCCAAGCTTCATACATAGACAAGATCTTGTCTAGGTTTTCCATGCAGGATTCCAAGAAAGGTATGTTACCTTTCAGACATGGAATCAAGCTTTCTACGGAACAAGTTCCTAAGAATGAGCATGAAGAACAATTCATGAGTAGAGTTCCATATGCCTCGGTAGTTGGAAGTCTCATGTATGCAATACTCTGTACTAGACTAGATATTTGTATTGCTGTTGGCATAGTTAGCAGGTTTCAATCGAAACCTGGTCCTGATCACTGGACGGCAGTCAAGCATATTTTCAAGTATCTTAAGAGAACGAGAGATAATATGCTTGTATACTCTGGAGGGGATTTAATTCCCGTTGGGTATACAGATTCTGATTTTCAATCAGATTCTGACTCCAGAAAATCCACATCAGGGGCTGTGTTTACTATTGGAGGAGGAGGAGTATCAAGCAATCTTGCATTGCTGATTCCACCATGGAAGCTGAGTATGTTGCTGCATGCGAGGCTGCCAAAGAGGCTGTTTGGCTCCGCCAATTCTTGATTGACTTGGAAGTGGTTCCTAGTGCGAATAAGCAAATCACTATCTACTATGACAACAGTGGAGCAGTGGCTAATTCGAAAGAACCAAGAAGTCACAAGAGAGGTAAACACATTGAAAGAAAGTATAATCTTTTAAGGGAGATTGTTCAAAAAGGTGACGTGACGATTACCAAAATCACGTCAGCAGAAAATCTAACAGATCCCTTCACAAAGGCTCTACCTCAGAAGAGTTTCGATTGGTATCTAGAGAATATGGGCTTGAGAGATATGACACATTTGCTATAGCGCAAGTGGGAGATTGTTAGGATTATGCTCAATAGCAAGAGTGTAATATTGTAATTAACAATCTTTTTCATATTAATAAAGTGATTTCTGGTTTAAACAAATCTTATAGCATTTATAGTTTAATATTATAATTGTCAAAGTAAATAATCATAAGGTCTAAAGACTATGAGAAAAGAAGAATTGTTCGTACATCTGGATATGTATGTGGTAGAGACAATTCTTTGGTTAGTCTTGAATATTGTTCACAACTTAAGTTAAAGGTTGGGCACCTTTATCTTGTTAAAGTTGTAGAATTCTTTTGCTAGCATTTGAGTGGGATCAAATGAGATATGATGAGTCTAAAATCATCGGAGTGTCTTCGAGCAAAAGAATCTAGTGCACTGGGTGCATTGAACTGGATCACAATGAAATACTTTATCTATAACCGTCAGTAGACAAAAGTCATTTCATTATCAGGACAATTGGAGAGTCTATCTTAATCCTGAGATAAATGATGGACTTATGGTTGCAAGTGATATCATTTGAGTTATCAATTAGTACGATTATATCGCATAGTCTATCCTCGATAGTTTGGTGATATTCATTTGTTAATCGATAGAGGACTTCATTTATAGATATGGACATCGTGGCTCCATTTATTAAATGAGAGTATAATATCATCATATGGATGTTTTGAGGTAATTGGATATTAAATCTCAACGTTGAGTTTTCGATAATGTCTATTGAAAACATGGCTTCTGGACAAGTCAAAATATCCAAGTTCAAAACGTGGTCATATGAGTAAATATGGTAACTTGGAGAGTTATAGGCGGTCTATGAACTCTTGGCGATTACTGATATTAATCACGAGGATACACTATCTCCAACATGATTGTCTAGGGTATAAATGAGGAACATCTTCCTTTTCTGTCTTTATTTAAGAGTTCAATTTTAGCTCTTTAGTGGAATGAGTTAAAATTAATGGATCGGACCTAAGTGAATCATTTGTTGATTGTGATTAGGTTATGTCTATTAAAGCTTAAATTTAGATAGCCCGCCAAGATCCCCAATCCGCACGGACTTGCATGAATCACTTGATATATTCTACCGGACTATTTGTGAGTCCATTTAGAATTGTATTTAATATATTAATAATATAATTTGCACATTATTTATTTAATGGGATGTTTAATTATATTAATATATTAATGAAAAGCATGTGGGCTTGTTTCTTTTAGTAAGAATGGGTCTAGTTCACATGTGAGCTTTTTATTAAAGTTCAAATGGATTAAATAAAATAAGAAAACAATATGTAGGCCCAAGTCTCTTGTCATGGGCGGCAATGGGTAATAATAAGCTCATTATATTATTTTATTTTATTATTTAATTAAATGGAAATTAATTAATATGTTAATTAATTATTTAATTAAAAAATCAAATCTTTTTCTGATTAGGAAATATGTTTCCTAGTAGTATACTACTATTAATATTATACTAAATATAAAAGACTTTATTTGTTTAGTCAAATTAGGAAGTCTTTTATATAGTCACAAACACACTAAAGAGTTGGATTAGGGTTTACATATGATATATAATATATGCATGTGGAATATATAGTTGGTATATTATTTATATGCATGCATGCGGAATATACATATATAGTTTTTATACATATATGCATGCGGTAGATTTATATTATATATACATATAATGCATGCAATGTTTTAAACAAATACAATAACAATAGATATATTAGGCGGTGCAAGCATATATACTATATATTTGTTTTTTTTTTTTGCATGCAAGTTATATATACATATAATATAGGCGTACAGTTATAAAAAATAGATATATATATATTTTGGCAATATATTGTCGGCCACAATATATATAAATATATTCTTTGTATATTTTAAGAACCCTAGTTTTTGCAATTGAGAGTTTTTTCTTTTGCTAGAGAAAAATAAGATCCAACTCTAAGACTAGTGAGTGATTCGGCCTAGAGGTTTGTGAGAAAAGAATTGTTCTTGTTTCGATAGTGTACAAGTGATCTTAACATCAAGAGATCTTGTACACACTTTCGAATTAGGTTCACGCGAATTTCAATCTTACGATTGTGAATTCAAAAGTGACCGGAACGCTCTTAGCAACCTATTGGAATTTTTGTGACTAACAGAAACCAGAAAAGTTTTGTTGTCCATTCTCAGGTATACAATTCAAAGAGAAGGGAGACCACGCTCCTAGGTGATTCACGTTCGTGATCGGATTGGAAGATCTTACGGATTACCATCGACACATAGTCAATCGGATCACGCGACAAAGGTACGATATCTTTTGGTATATATTGCTTAATTAATTAAAGGGTTAAGGTTCAATATGGGAAAATTTTTAAAATATACTACTTCTTTTTAGTCTCGCTTCCGCTGCGTGCACGTGTTGTTTCCCTACAAGATTTGTATTCTCGATCAGATTATCCAATTCGTAGAATCGAATATCTCTATCAATTTCACCTCTTTTAGGAAATTCACTCTCCAAGAAATTCACATCTCGTGATTCTATCTCAGTCACACTTCCATCCGAGTTTTCACCTATTAGTACATATCCTTTTGAATGCTCAGAGTATCTAATAAAGATACATTTCTTTCCTCTTGCACCCAATTTTCCATACTTGTTGGATGAATCATGTACGTATCCCGCGCACCCCCAAGGTCGCAGATAAGTTAAGTTAGGCTTTCTACCTGTCCATAACTCATAAGGTGTGGAAGTAACTGACTTCGAGGGAACTCGGTTAAGTATATAAGTGGCAGTCAACAATGCATCTCCCCAGTATTGTACTGGAAGACTTGCTTGTGCCATCATAGACCTAATCATTTCAAGTAATGTTTTATTCCTTCTTTCCGCCACACCATTTTGTTGCGGAGTTCTAGGAACAGTTAACTGTCTATGTATACCCTTTTCATCACACAATTCCTTGAATTGATCTGAAAGGTATTCTCGTCCCCTGTCAGTATGTAATGCTTTAACCCTTTTATCTAATTGATTCTCTACTAAGTTTAATACAATAATGCCTTAGACTTATGAGAAATCAAATAAACATGACCAAAACGGGTAAAGTCATCTATGAATGTAATAAAATATGAGGCATCATGCCTTGCTGTTACACTCATTGGACCACAAATATCATAGTGAATTAACTGTAATGGATTTTCAGCCCTAGTTCCTTTTCCAAATGGCTTTCTAGTTGTTTTTCCAGCTAGACAATTTTCACAGATAGGTAATACTATCTTATTAAATGAACCTATAAGGCCTTCTCTAGCCAACCTGTTTATCCTATCTCGGCCAATATGACCTAGTCTAGCATGCCAAATATTCACATCAACATTGACATCATTAGCGGAAGCAATTAACGAAAAACAACCATCACTGTAATTAAAACCGTCTAACTCGATATTTAAAACAATAAAACCATTTAACATATATCCAGTACCAACACAAACAGAATTAAAAATAATATCCATACAAACACCATAAAAGTTTAGTGCATAACCTAAACCTAGAAGGACAATAACTGAAACTAAATTTCGTCGGATTCCAGGAGCATATAAAACATCATGAAGATAAAGTACTTGGCCACCATGCAGCAACAACTTGCAAGTGCCAATACCCTTCACTTCAACTCTAGAGTTGTTCCCCACGTAAATCCATCTAGTTCCCTGACTGATCCGACGATATTCTACGAACGCTGCTCTGTCTCTAGCTACATGGTCTGTGGCTCCTGAGTCTACAGTCCACAAAGGACGAGATTTAGTAAGTAAAACAGAACTAGAAACCAAAACATAGTTATCAGTTATTGAATTGGGTCGTACCTTTTTCGGCTTAGTGCACTCACGAGCAAAATGACCCTGTTTGCCACAATTATAACATTTCAATTTGGCTTTATCCTTCTTGAACCCAGCACTCTTGCCCCTTTTCTGGAAGCTGGTCTCACCTTTCTTAAAGTTTCCACTTTTCTTAAGGTTCTCTTTAGGACCCTTCCATTTTCCCTTCTGGAAGTTCCCTTTCTTTCCCTTGCGCATAAAACCCTTAGTCTTACGCTTGCTGGATTCATCCATGTAAAGCTGACCGGAAGCCTTAGCTGCCTCTAGGCGCTCATCTTCCAGTTCAACATGACGTGATATAGCATCAAAAGTCTTGATATTATCATTGTGGGTCATGTTGATCTTCATATTTTCCCAGCTATTTGGAAGAGACCGGATCACTGCTTGGATTTGCTGCTCATCAGTTAAGGTATGACCTGCAGACTTCAATTCATGTATCATGTTTGACATCTCTCTCAGGTGCTGCCTCATATCATGATTCTGGCGCTTCCTGTAGGTGTCAAACTTAATTGTAAGTCTCCTAAGCTTAGTAGTAGAAGTACCACCAAACTTGTCTTTCAACGCAATCCACATATCTTGCGCAGTGTCAAACCCCTCATTCTCACACATGAGAGGATCAGTCATACTGCTTAGCATCGTAATACGAGCCAGACTGTTCTTCCTCTTCCAGGTCTGATACGTTCCCATATCTCTCATTTGATTTCACAAATTAACAAAGTCCATATAATCCGTACATTAAAAAACTGTACATACAATCCATTTTCATATGGAACATAAAAACAACAAAAATTATGATAATATAGCATTACTAAAACACATACATTGTGTATAATAATTCCGAAAAAAAAAAAAAAAATCAATCAATTTGTTTTACATGTTATTGATTCATCAACAATAAAACATTGATTCATGCTTATCATAAAAATTTCCAAACCAGAAAACATACTTTCAGGCTCTGATACCAATGATGATTTATTCTAAATCATATAAAAATAGGAAGAAAGTAATTCATTTACATACCTTACTTCGGTTCTGGAACAAATGCAGTATGTTTCACAGGTCAGGAAAGAGCCACCAATAATTGGGACTCAAACTCTATTCACAGTATAAGAATCCTCTCTCTTTCTCTGTTTTCTCTCTTTTCTGTATTTCACGTTAAAACCACACTTCTCACTTACAGACACTCTGTGTTATATATCACAGTGTCCTACAAACACTCACTTACTGCATAAGTGGTCAGTTATTTTCTATAACTGTTGCAAGTGGTTATGTGTTGTGTTGGGTTGGGCTTCATGGGCCAATACCATAGAATTGGGTTTGGACCCATCTTGGGTGTACCCAATATATACCCAATATATATATATATATATATATACTAACAAAAACATTAGATCTGCTTTGATTTTCTCCGATGCTTTGATCATGACCCACTACAAGAAAATACTACATTTATTGATAGTTAAAAACTGTCAATGTTCTTGATAGTTTTTTAACTGTCCTATCAATATATAATATTTAATTAAAAAATATCAACATTTAATATTTATGTTAATATTTAATTAACATTTTTTATATTTATACACCACCGGCCGTCATCGCCACTGGCCCCGTCCAGGCACCCCTGTCGCCGCTGCCATCGGCCCCGTCCGAGCGCCTCTATCGCCTCTGCCACTGGCCCGACCCACTTCTGATATTATGAATTAAATTTGAAACATCAAGTCAAAAGTTGTAAGCCTTTACCACTTGACTACAAGATTTGATTTGTTAATAATTGAACAATATTTATATATAACCTATATGAGTTGTTAGAAAATAAAAAAAAAATAAAAAAATAAAAAAATAAAAAATAAATAAAAACTTGTTAGATAAATTTAAATTTATTCAACTAATCAAAATTCTAATTTCTACCACACATATATTAAAAAAATATTTATTAAAACTTTTAATAAAATTATATTTTTTAAAACATATATAGTCGAGTTATGAGTCTATATTCTTTAAGACACTAGTGACATCAATTGTAATAAGCATAATTTGGAATACAACTCTCACTGTAGGAGAGATATTTCTCTACATGCATCTTGCAATTTAATGAACAAATGTAAAATTATTAACGTGTCTATACTTTATAAGAGACTAGTGACATCAATTGTAATAAGTATGATTTGGAATACAACTCTCACTACATGAGAAATATTTCTCTACATGCATCTTACAATTTAATGAACAAATATAAAACTTGGATTACTAATTTATTTGAATAATTGAATTATTAATGTGTCTATTAGTATGAAATAAGAGGGTTCAAAATAAATAAACAATTTTTTTTAAAATTATTATTTTTTTGAATTTTTTAAAAGTAAATGATTTAAAAGTAAATTTATTAAATTTAAAATTTTACTTATCAAATATCGGTTTGCCCAAAAACCGATATCTTACTGTAAAATAAATCTATTTCGGGATTTTGTTTGGTGTTGAAAATAGGAAGTAAAAATTTTAAAAAATTATTACAGATAAATAAAATTTTTGAAAAAACTGTCAATTGTTCTTGACAGTTTTTTCTTTACAGGTTTTTAATGACAGTTCTAAAAAGCTGTCAACTATTCTAGACATTTAAAAATAACTATCAATTTTTATAAGTTTATTGACAATTTTGTAAAACTATCATTAAATAACTGTCAAGAAAGACAATTTTTATTGTAGTGGCCTTCTTCTACCGTTTTTGAAACCACTTTTGCTTGAATTGACATAAAAAATGTGATCGAAAATTGTCAGAGAGTTCGTATAATTCATAGACATTGAATATATATGTATATGTATTTGCCTTGCCAAGAGAGTGAATTCTATGAGATCCTCCTCAAGTGTCCAAATTTTCTGTTATGCAAAGAAGAAGGAGGAGGAGGAGAGAAGAAAAATGAGGGAAAACCAGTCAATGAATGAGGAAGAATGAAGAAGAAGAAAAAAAAATAGGTGATTTTTTTTTTTTTTTTTTAACAAAATGAAAAACATGGAGAGCATGTTTTTCAATTTTAATACTAGTTCGATTTTTATTTTATTTAAAAAAAAAAATTGAAAAACATGAAGAACATGTCTTCGTGTTTTTCAATTATAACACCATTTTTATTTTTCATTTTGTTTTTGTTTTTTTGAAAAAAAAATGAAAAAAAGGTTAACGAACACATTTTTGAAATTGTTTTCGAAAAATAAAAACAAAAACACCTCAAAAAAAACCTATCGAACAACCCTTAAGGCAACAAGTTTCAAAGATACCACCACAAGAAAGTCTCTTTTGCATGTGAGCCAATGATCACCTCCCTTGTTATTAGGGGTGGGTAAAAAACCAATAAACTGAACTGAACCGGTCAAACAGGTTTATTTATTTATTTATTTATTTATTTTATCGGTTTTCTATCTCTAACCGGTTCGGTTCTGTTCAGTTTGATTTTTAAAAAACTGATAATTTTGGTTTGGTTTTCAGTTCGACATATCAAACCGAAAACCGAACCAACCAACCATCCATCAAAAAAAATAAAAATAAAAATCAGCTACTGCTATAATTTTATATAAATGTATAAAACCCTATTTTTTTTCATTCATCATTTCATCAGCCTAAACAAATCACTCAAACATCCAAAACCTAATATTTCTCTTTAAACTCTCACTTTCTCACGTCAGCCGTAGATCCCATCTCCACCTTGCCGTTCTTCCACCACATCTCCCTTTGCTTGTCCTTCGTGTCGATCTCCTTGGTGTAGTGGTTGCACCGTTTGTTTGTCTCTCCTCTCTTTTGCTATGCTCGCTCATCTTGTTTATCCAGTCATCGACTTCCTCTCCTTTACTTGCCGCATCCTATCCCCCGCTATGCTCTATTCTCACTATCCTCTCCTCTGGTTTGTTATTTTGTATGGTTGTGTCACTTGTGTGTGTTTTTTTTATTTTGTATGATTAAATCTTATATAAAATAATTATGTATAAAATATTTTACTAATATCACTACAAAAAAAGTGTCTATTAGCGACCAACTATTTTTTGCGGCCATAATTACCGTCAGTGATTTAGGATTTTTCGACGAGCATTTCAACACCATCGAAAATGATGAAAAAAATACCACATTTTCGACGGCTAAAGGCTGTCGAAAATAGTTGAATAAACCGTCGAAAATGACCCACATTTCCGACGACACATATACCATTAAAAATGATGAAATAAGTAATATCACAAGTCCAACGGCCCAATGACCATCATAAATAGTCGAATAGTTTGATACTATTTTTTATACTATTTGTTACGTTGTTGTC
Source organism: Acer campestre (assembly GCA_954870605.1). NCBI lineage: Eukaryota > Viridiplantae > Streptophyta > Magnoliopsida > Sapindales > Sapindaceae > Acer > Acer campestre. The sequence continues at coordinate 9,697,238 of OX940805.1, forward strand.
ATGAAAAATATAATTAGTTAAATATTATAATATTAATTAATAAATTATAATGGAATACATTTATGTATATGATAATTTATAAACTACCAAAAAAAATAATAAAATGATCGCTTATAGGTCGATATTTTAAATGCATCACGATAGGTACATTTTTTTTTTTTTTTTGTCACTATATTTTTTATCAAAATCACTGTATGAATTTTTTCACCAAGTATTTTGGTTCAATTTTAAAATATCAATTAATTAAAAAAAAAAACTTATAATTTGTGACGATCACTAATAAGAAGTTTACTCTATAGATACATCGGGCTAAATTAATCGAGTATGAAATATATCAAAATTATTAGTAATTACAAGAATACTTAGTTATTTAAATTATTTTTACTAAACACGACTATATTAAATGCTCAAAAAAAAATTTAAAAATTATATCTATTTGTATATTTTACAAAATAATTAGAATTTTTTTTTGGGAATAAGTTTAAATTATTAATTAATAAAAATTATTAATTTTCACTAAAATGTTGATTATAAAAAAAAAAAAAAAAAATCAGTATGGATATAATATGCATTACCTATTAAAATATGTAGGTGTAACAAAATTGTAAAATCAAGTCATACTTTTCTATTAGATAAGAGAATATTTAAATAAAAAATTAATTTGAAAAACAATATCAAAACATATTATATGATAAGCAATATATAGACTCAATTGAATAATGTGTAAAATATATCAATAGTTTATATATAAATAGTATGGAAAATATATTAGATATAAAGTTATAGCAAAATGGTAAAAGTAACATTTACCATCTTCAAAGTCCAGGTTTGAACCATGTAAGTTGCATGGATTTTTTGGGATTTAACAAAGGATTTGGTTGATCTTGGGGTTCCCTAAGAAGGGTCTAAGAGGTGGTGGAGCATCAAAAATACAACTAATTTTGATCATTTTTTATTACTATTATCGATGGTAAATGACTGTTGAAAAAAGTGGTATTTTCGACGGCTCGTTGCCAATTTTTAATACTATTACCGACAATCATTTTCGTTTTTTACGACAACAATTACTGTCGAAAAAAGTGGTATTTTCAACGGCCGATTGATGAAAGTTTATTTCCGACGAACGTATTTTCAACGGCATTCGACGGCCTTTTCCCATCGAAAAAAGCGTATTTTCAACGGCAAACCACCTTTTTCGACGACATTTAGCCCTTGCTGATGACCATTTTTTTTGTAGTGTATATTTGTATCAAGACAGTGGGAACTTGGGGTTGAGGTTTTTTTTTATTATTATTTTTTTTCCTTTTGAACCAAATACAAAGAGCTTAAGAAAGGTGAATGGGAGGCAAAATAATGATAAAGATTTTTTGGTAAAAAATGAAGCTAGACTGATTTTGTGAGTAATGGATGTACAATTTTTGTTAAAGCCCATATTTTTGTTTGGTTAAAACCGGCCCAAGAAGATTAAAATGGTCCAAAATGATTTTTTTAAAAAAAAGTATGATTTAAAAGGTTAATAATTAAAGCCTGATAATTTGGCCTAATAGGCCAAAAACCAAAAAAACCGAACCAAACCTAACCAGTCTACTTCAATCGGTTTTTGATCGGTTGACAATTGTAAATTTGATTGGATCGGATCACTTTTTCAAAAACCGAATAGTATCGGTTCACTTGAAAAGTAAACCGATCCATTAAACGCCCACCCTTACTTGTCACTACAGCTTTTAATGTTGATATTCCTGAAATGAAAATGGATATTCCCATAATGGGTTTTGTTACTTTGTTGTTAATAGCAAGATTACATGGTAGTTATGTGAAAGAGTGTTGATTACTAGGTAGTTATGTGAAAGAGTGTTGATTACTTTTTGTTTACTGGGTAGTTATGGAAGAAGGCGAAGTTGTTTTCTGTAGAACTTTTTACATTTGTTGCAATGTGAGATTGACAAAAGATTTCCAATTATCGGTTCTCACAGGAAGTGGTTGGTGTCCATTATACACCATCAAAATGAAAGCCATACAATTAACAAAAAAACAGGAAGAAAAAAAAAAAAAAAAAAAAAAATCAGATTTCGGAGGATGTTTCGGACATCCAAAGACTTCACATCCACCATCTTCTTATTCTTGTCAAAAGTGATGAGGAAATCGGTTGAGATTTGAGAATGAGAACTGAAGAAGATCACAGATAAGGTTTAGTTTCTAAGAATATGACACAGTTTAGGTTAGTTACGTGAAAGTAAAAAGTCACAATTAAAGCCACGTGGCAATGGATCCTAAAAAGAACAGTATTGTTCATCAGAGATAGAGTTCAGCAGATGATCCTTGTCCAAATCAATAACATGAGATTGCAAATCCTTTCATTTACTTACAAGGAACACAAGGGACGTGAGATTATCCCTCTAACTTGGCATATGCAAGTAATGCATCCATCTTTATATAAATAGAGGACTCTCCAAGAACAAAGTATGTACTCTTTTAAAAGCTCAAACTACGTTTCTGTCACTCTCGACCTTTCTCTCTAGATCCAATTCACTGATTAGACTGTCAAAAGTATTAACGCAGGTCACTGTAGACACTAACAGGTTACTTTGTTTTCAAGTTGAGAGAAACACAATCCTATTTGTCATTGAAAATCCTCGTGGTTACATAGAACCTCTCGGCGGAACCTTTGTTCCACCAGTGTTTTCCTAGACTAGGTATCACTATGACTATTGGATCGCAGGTTGACTAAACTTGACCTTCAATGGGTATAAGTTTAACAATGGCAGACTTTTATGTAACATAACATGCTTAACCAATTACATATGTAATTGATCGTACAACATGTTGTTATTGGAGTGGTCGATCATATATATACGTCCCGCCCCACTGAAGTTCTCTACATTCAGACAACATCATTATTCATCAGCTTGTGAAAATGCCATCCATGCTTGGCAAAGGCAATTTCATTGATGAATCCTATTATAAGAACCATCAATTGACCTGATTATACTTCTAAGTAGTATTGCATGATCGGCTAGTGGCATCAAAAAGGTTCTGGGTTGATTAAGATCACCTACAAAAACATCACCAGTAAGGTTATGTTGTAAGAGCATAAAATTCTAAAATCAAGCCTAGCTAGATGAATTATTAAGCAGTCTTTAGCCAAAGTAATTGGTGTTCAATCCCATGAGTCCCTAAACAGATCAAAGGGTCTAAAAGGTATAGAATAGAAGTTGAGACATACACGTTGTGCTAGAGATATGTTCCAATCGGGAAAAAGAACCAAACACAATACACGACAACTCAGGTTTGAGTTCTCGATTGTATCCCAGCAGCCAGGTTCCACAATTAAATTAAAAGGACTAGATTTCACAAAGAAGCAAGGATTCAGAAGTGAGTTCTTCCGTAGTTGGAGATATGCAGAGCAGAAGAATGGTTTGTTAGGGTCACCATACTTGTGTGTTTGTGTGTGTCTATGTATTGGAAGCTATACAAGATGGCCTTTCATCAAGCCAAGCATGATCCTCTTTAGAGGATAAAGCTAAGGAAGCCAATGTATCGGCCACACTGTTTCTATCCCTATAAATAGCTTGGCATCAAAATACACCTGCAAGGCTACAACCTTACAAAGAGCTTTAATGTCATTTACGATAGGACCTGCAGCACTATTAACTCCTGCAATAATATTCGCAGCATCTGCTTCTACCCAGTTGACCCTTAGTCATTATCTCTGATTATATCACCAGCACCCATGTAAAAAGCTCAAACTCACTCATCATGACCTTAGAGAAAATCCACCTAATCAAATCAAAGCATTTCATCCTCCTAAACTGTGACATCAGACCCTAAAAAGAGGTAAATCTTGGGATTGCATTATTGGAAGAACTTGCAATTAAGGATATAAAACATGTTTTGAACATAAGCAACTAATAATATATGTCTCTGATGTGTACCATGATAGCGTCAAGGTTGGGATAAATCTGAGCAAGTGGAGCAAGAGAAGCGACCTCTAGCTTGACATTTTGTGCATTTAATTGAATTCAGGGTTGATTCAGTGCCATCGATCCACTGATACATGTCATCCATAAGATTAAAGCTGAAAGGTCCACCAGATTTAACATATCCTGTTCCTTTACATCTTGAGCATGCTATCATCCTCAGATCACCACATCTCTTGCACATACCTAAAGACCTGTATTTACAACGAGTTACACATCTCTTCATATACACAAAAGTTTAAAATTCTATAGAGAGAAACAGACCTTCTCTGAGAAGCAGAAAAGAGAGCATCGAGTTTTGGGGCAGAGAGAGTGGCCCATAAAAGCAGAGTGCCCACTCCAAACCCGGCTAATTCACTAGATGTTAAACCACCCTCCATTTCTCTTCCAAACTCCACAGTCCACAGTCCACACTCACCTCTACTACTTCTTACATCTTACATATCAATTCTAAAACAAGCTTATCCATTACTGTTTTAATATCTTTATATTATTAAATGTCCTTTACATATCGACAAGGCCTATTAGCTCAGTTGGTTAGAGAGTCGTGCTAATAACGCGAAGGTCGCAGGTTCGAAACCTGCATAGGCCATTATTTTCTCTCTATTTTTGCAAAAAGAGAACCTGTTGATTTTCATTATTTTCTCTCCTTTAGTTCTTTTATGTATTGCTCAAGTGTAAAGCCATAAACCATAACGACCTGAGTTCATCGAGGAAGCAAGAAATATGCATAGCTATCTGTTTGAACAGAAATGAAGATATTGAGAGATAATATTGATGAGGGCATGCCATTGTCATACAAAAAGTGCATTATTGTTTTATTGTGAATTAAGATAGCTATCTATATTAGGATTAAGGGGGTGTTTGTTTTTTTGTCTTAAGTATTAAAAGACCTTATTTTAAGTAAGTAAACTAATATCACTTAATAGTTAAGATACTCTTATTTGTTTGTTTTTTATTTGAGAGTATCCCACTTAAATATTAATTGGTTTTGGTTTTACTATTCTACCCCTATTTTAACAAACCATTTAACTTTGAAGATATTTATTTTTATTTTTGAAGGTTATGTTTGGTAATAGATTAATTATACAAGGTTAATTGTGGAAATATGAGAAGGTGTTAATTATGACTTATTTCATAAGTGAAAAGTCAAATTTTTTTACTTTTTCAATAAGACATATATATCTTAAAATAAGTTATAAATTGAAAAAAACAAATAAACCTATTTACCTTAATTTAAGTTATAAGAGGCAATAAGACTTATATAGGAAAAAACAAACAGCCCCTAAGATAGATATTTCAATTACTCTATTGTGAATATATTATTCCATTAACGGTAAAGTCGAAATATACTATTCACTTGATCCGTTCAATACATCATATGTATTAGGTCTTTTGTTCAAAGTTTTTCACTTGGTGATTCTAGACTCATCACTTCCCAATTGAAAAAAACAAGACCCACAACTTTAATCAAGATAAGGTGTCCAACATGTATCTTAAGTTGTGAGCTTTTGTAGACTAAATAAAGAATTATGTCTACCATACATAAACTTCTTTATGTGAATAATTCTTTATGTTTCTTTTAGTCTTGGATCCTTAAAATATTTTGTTTTTGACATATATAATAAACGATTATACATACTGCATAATTTATTTGTAAACAAAATACTTTATTGATATCAAATGATTTGTTACAGAAAAACCCTTACTTTAAGGCATACTTTATAACAATCTCCCACTTGCACTAAAACAGTTGTGTCATATCCCTCATCCCAAAACCTTATAGGTGACTGTCAAAACTCTTTTGAGGTAGAGTCTTTGTGAATGGATCTATCAGGTTATTTGCTGACGCTATCTTACATACCGCCACATTCCCTCTTTGTATGATTTTCCTAAGTAAATGATATTTTCTTTCTATGTGCTTTGCACTTTTATAACTCATCGGCTCATTTGCATTAGCCACATCCCCACTATTTCCATAATAAAGTGTGATCTGCTTTTCTACACTAGGGATAACCTCAAGGTCTATCAAGAATTTCTAGAGCCATACATCCTCTTTTGCAACTTCGCAAGCAGTTACATACTCGACTTACATAATAAAATCAGCAATGCAAGATTGCTTGATACTTCTGAATATTATAGCTCCTTCATCAACTGTTAACATAGAACTTGAGGTAAACCTTCTGGAATTTAGATCTGATTGTAAATCAGAATTTGTATACCTTACGAGTACTAGTTCCTCTCTAGAGTATACAAGAATATAATTTCTAGTTCTTCTTAAGTACTTGAATATATGCTTGACTGCCACCTAGTGATCCGGTCCCGGCTTAGACTGGTATCTGCTAACAACTCCAACAGCGAAGCATATATCTGATCTCATATAGAGCATTGAATACATAAGACTTCCAACCACGGATGCGTATGGAATCCCACTCATCTATTGCTCTTCTTGCTCATTCTTAGGAGCTTGCTCCTTAGAGAGCTTGATTCCATGCCTAAAAGGTAAAAAAAAAAAAAACCTAAATTGGAATCTTGTAACGAGAACCTAGAAAATATCTTGTCTATGTAAGAAGCTTGAGATAATGCAATCATTTTATTCTTCCTATCTTGTATAACTTGTATACCAAGAATAAAACCTGCTTCTCTCAAGTCCTTCATGCTAAACTGTTTTGCTAGCCATTCTTTAATTGTTTTTAACTCTCCTACATCATTCTTAATGAGTAGAATGTCATCAACATAAAAAACTAGGAATGCCATCTTGTTGCCTTTTATGCTTTTGTATATACAAGGTTCATCAACATTTTGAATAAAGCCATGATCGTGCCAAATTTGTGTTACATTTCGGCCCTCAATTCCATTTGCTTTGGCTTGTTTCCAAGTAGATTCGTGTGTCTAATGGCTATATTCTAGTCAATGTAAGTATTTAGTGTATTTCAGGCAAAAGAGATGTAAACCGAAACTTTTGGGTGCAGGACAAGTCAATTTCAGAAAGAGTGCCCAGTTCGCTAGTCCTTTCAAAGGTCTATACCAGCGCACTGTCAAGATGTTCGCGGTTCCATACCCGCACACTATCAAGATGTTCACGTGTCCATAGCCGCGCATTATCAAGATGTTCGCTGGTCTATACCAGCAAAACCATCTGCGGACCCAAGAGGTGAAGATATCAAGATCCCAGTTTGCTGGTACTACGTGGGTACTTACCAGTGCATATTCATCCATGAAGTATTCTCTAGAGGCCTCCAAGTCACAGTTCGCTGGTCCACACCAGCCAAGTGACCTGCGAACCGAGAACCAAAAATCAGCCAAAATGCCCAGTTCACGGGTCTATACCCACAAAGTACCCGCGAACCGAGAGATAGAAATCCCCAAATCATACTTCACTGGTCTATTGCGTGGGTCAAAACCCACAAACTTCGGGCTGCGAAGTTGCCTAGATTGATGACATCAACACTTTGCTAACCTATTTTTGGAAACACTATAAATATATTCTTTCCAGAATTCACACCCACAGCCTGACAAGCCAAGAACACCCTCACATGGCCATACACCCTTTGTTACATCACTCTTAGATTTAGGATTCTTTCCCACCACATCCAAATCTATCCTACACCAATTCATACCCAAAATCACTTCCTATTTCACTATAACCAAAATACCCACACTCAAGGAGCACTAATATACACATTGGAGGAGAAGAGGAGAAAAAAGTGTAGAGAGATCACAATATGCCAATGGGTTTCTTCTTAACTCTTTCTCTTTTATTTCTTCATTGTAATTTGATTATGAGTAGCTAAATCCCATGTGAGAGTTGATGTAATTACACATGAGTTGTGGGTAATCCACCATTTCTTTAGTATTTGATTAATTTAGTTTCATTCAATGTTATTAATGCTTTTAATTGCCTCTTGGATTGAGTAGATATGACAACTCTTAGTTCTTCTTTGGTATCAAATTAATTTGAGTTTTTAAAAGGGATTAAACATCTTCTTGGATTGAGTAGATATACCAACTCTTAATTCAAGTTAGATACACACTTTAAGGTGATTAAAACAATCTACGTTTAATGGAAGGGATGTTTAGAGAATATACCAATCCTATACATCCCGGCTAAAATGGAAAGGGTGGATTGAGAATATACCAATCCAAGCCATCATAACTATTTTAATCTATCTATGCTTAAGGAGAAACTCTCTCCAAATGCAACCAAGTAGATGTGAGATGAGAGTTTAGCAGTCTTTCAAATTACACCTAAAGATAGATTAGCCCTAAATAATCGAATGGGTATTTAAAGGATTAATTGGATTGCCCACTATTTGTGCAGTGATTACATTGACTCTCATATCCACCTCATATCTTATCTTATCATTTCACATTCTCTTTAGTCTTAGTTTAATTCTAATTTCTAGCTTTATTGAAGTTTGCATCTTAGTGATAACTTTTGCCATCAAACTATTAAAACTTTACTTTTCATGCTTACTAGTTTTATTAATCTTAATTTATTCATTGCTACTTTCAATCCCTATGGAACAATACCTCACTTGCCATTATACTTGTTTGAGAAAACATTTTGAGCATATTTTGAGGTCTTACAAATATCTTTTTGACAAACGAATTTCATACCAAAACGACACTTGTCAAGCCATAAACGTCTATAGCTTAGGCAAATCTTATGTTCTAAGATAAGGATGCTTGCTTAAGTCCATAAATGGACCCTTGCAACTTGCAGACTTTCTGCTCTTGGCCCTTTTCAATGAATCCTTTTGGTTGCACCATATAGATGCTTTTGTCAAGATTTCCATTCAAGAATGCTGTCTCGATGTCCATTTGCTATATCTCTAGGTCTAGAGACACTGCTATGGATAAGAGGGTCCTGATGGACTTTAGCATTGCCACATGAGAGAAGGTTTCCTCATAATCGATACTTTATTTCTATGTGTAACATTTAGCTACTAATCTAGCTTTGAAGGTTTCTACTTTTCCATATATTCCTCTTTTTCTCTTGTATACCTACTTGCATCCTATGGGTTTGATCACATCAGGAAAATTTACAAGAGTCCAGACTTGATTATACATAGACTCTATCTCGAATTCCATTGCCTTTTGCCAATGACTAACATCAACATCCTCCATTGCTTCCTTATACATATAGGGATTAATATCGTCACGGAGATTCTCAACGGATTCTCCAAGACCGATATATCTATCTAGTTGTCTTACAACTCACCCATTACGTCTAGAAAATAATGGTTGTTGATTTTCAGATGGCGCTAAGTCATCCGTTGGCATTGTTTGTGTTTTATTAGATGAAACACTCTGTTGAGTTGTCTCTCCTGAAAGTTCATTCAGGATAACTCTACTTTTGGGCACAAATTTATTCATATAGTCCTCTTCTAAGAAGGTTGCATTTGTCGAAACAAATAGCTTATTATCTGAGGGACTATATAAATAATATCCCTTAGTTCCTTTTAGATATCCAACAAACAAAAATGCCACCGAACGTGATTCCATCTTTTCTGTGTTTCCCTTCAACACAAGTGCTGAACATCCAAATATCCTCATGTGTCATAGAATAGACTTTCGCCCACTCCACAACTCATGTGGTGTTTTAGAAACATATTTAAACGGTACATTGTTCAAGATGTATATAGCTATTTGTAAGGCATATCCCTAAAAGGACTTTGGAAGTGTTGAATAGCTAAACATAGAGGTAACCAAATTCAAGAGAGTTCTATTTCTTCTTTCTACCACGCCATTTTGCTGAGGCATTCCTGGTGTAGAAAGTTAAGATAGAATTTCATTGTCTATAAGATGTTGCTGAAACTCACCAGCGAGATACTCCTTACCACGATCGGATCTCAAGATTTTAATGTGTTTCTCAAGTTGATTTTTAGTTTCAGCTTTAAATGCTTTGAACATTTCAAAAGCATCTGACTTATGTCGCATGAGATACACATCCAAATCTCGAGAAATCATATGTGAAAGTGATGAAGTACTTGCATCCTCCCCTTGCTTGAATGTTTATCAGACCACATATATCTGTATGTACAAGTCCTAGACATTCAGTGACCCTTGCTTCTTTTGCTGTAAATAGCCTTTTAGACATCTTACCTTCTGTTAACCGCCTAAAAGGCAGAAGTCCAAAGAAGAATTTTCCCTCCTTACCAAGACGGCTTGGAGTAGAGGGATGCTACAGGGAGCATCGGGCTACCCCATGAAAGAACAGGGATCGGTACACCTACAACAAGCCATATATGAACCAAGACCGGGATCGAGGTCACCCAAATTCCCTGGTATTGGGAAACGTTGAGGTCAAGGTCCAGAAAGCTCCAATACCGCATTACCCATTTCCCTGATACTTAATAACACTGGTACCATGACCTATGATGCACGGTGCCCCGGTACCATTGTTCCTTCTTTAGACTGACTTACTAGGCGTTCACCTTCCATTCAATATGGGAAACGACAGCTAGGGAGGTCTAACTATGTCAAAAGATAAACCACCAAGGAAGGAAGACCGATACACCAAGAAGCTAAACCAAAAGCAAGACCACGTTATAAAAAAGAAGCATGCAATAACACCCAACGAAAGGAAAGAGGGTTGCCTTTTTCCCGCCATTCATAACGCCATTCAAACGAAAATAGTCAACTTCATCAATCCTAACAAAATGGAAACAATTTACTTGATTCTGGGGACAATTCCCGTGCCTAAACATAGCCACCATCAATGCCAAATCAATGTCCCTTTGATTCCTGATTGATTGACTAAATTAACAAAATGGACAACAAGAAAGGGGACCTATAAATACTACAAAATTCTCTGAGGAGAGGTGTAAGATCCTAGATCTTTGTTGACTTGATTTCATTGTAAAACTCTCTTTATTTGTAATGGTTAGTTGCTTAGGTGGTTCTTGGTGAAAAGAAGCTTCAAAGGAGAAAAGCAACTTCTCATGCAAATATCGTCTTCAAGAGGAAAAATGCGTACTTGGATGCTAAGGTATAAAGATACTTCTTCCTCTTGCAAGGCGTAAGTGCACAAACACGCAATTCATACATGTATGTCCCTGCATTGTTGTGCAAACATTTGGTATAACACATTCACACTCATTTAAGTATGCATATGCATTATTCTCATATTGACAAACATTGTAGAATTGCATGATTTATGACTATCACTTGGATATGGCATGCTTGTGTGACATTGTATTTATTTATTTGAATTTCTTGTATTTTAGACTTGAACATGATCTCATATGATTCTTAATTGAGTCCCGGTCATTTCGGTTACTCATTCATTAGGTTTCGAGTCCAAACGATATAGCTACACTACTTTGTGTTCTTATTCGTTGAATTGTCTTCGTTGTCGTTTTTCGAGATGAATTCTTAACCTTTTGTCAAAGTTTTGTAGTCATCGTCATGCATGAAGGAGTCACGATTTGTAATCCAAAGACATATTTGAAATCAAAGTTCGGAGGACTGGATACGGCTGAAGAACGCGGGAGAAGCGCGAGAGGGCCAAGCAAGAAGGCCATGTGTGGAGGCCGTGTGCCACATGGCCAGAGGATTCCTTTGCCCACATGTGCCACATGCGCCCCACACATGGCTGGTGACATAGTACCTCATGATTGGTCTCAAAATTTCCCTCTCTCTCTCTTTTAAATACTCTCCTCCTTCCTTCCAAACTTATGTGAAGAAAAATTGAAAAAGATAAGAGTGCAAAATTTCTTCATAATTTTTGATTTCTTGTTTTGATCATATCTTTCTCATTTCAACTCGAAATTGAGTGATTCAAAAGCTAAAAATGTTGGTCTTGAAGAGAGCTACAAACCATAAGTATTTTCAGAGTCATTTGAGTTCATGATTTTTCGCAGCCGCAGCAAGCTGATTTTAGTCCGAGTCTCAATTTTGTAGGTGAAACATCTTTTTCTTACTTTCTCTTTTGATTATCTCTTTTAATCTTCCTATTTGATAGATGAAATATGTTGAGAATGATGTTAGTTCATACTCTTGGTTTTTTTGATTGATTGATTGTTGAGTTTTAGCTTTGTGATCTCATTTGAACATATATTAGCTAAACTTGATTTACATGAAATTGATTCTAGAAATGTTTTGTATGATGTGCTTTATGATGTGATTCATGATGATTTCTAGGTTTAATTTCATGAACTAAGAACTCGGATTTTTAAGTGATATATTGAATATTCTAATCTTGTTCTTATTGATTCACATGCTTTGATTTCTAGATACATTTGTGATTGTTTGTTGAAAGCATATTCTAAATTATCACTAAGCATGTTCATAGAGCTTGATTGATCATCTTGCTTTATTTGATTGTGTTTGCATTCATTTGCATCACTTAGATCTTTGCATTGTGAAAGGTTAGAGTCTCTTATCAAAGTGAGTAAAGCTTTGATTTGAGCAAGGAGTCTTGACTAGGACATGTGGTATGGATAGTCAAGCAAAAGACTTAGCTAAGAGTGTGGTACTCTGAATGGTTGAGCTAGGAGAGCTTGACTAGGATCTTTGTGATCTTGATAGATAAGCATGAAACCTTCCTAGAGACTTGAGAGTCTTGGATATTAAGTTGCTTCCTAGAGGTGTATGACACATATCGGATAGGAAGTAGGCTAGGTGATTCACTAGGCCCGAGGGTAGACTAGGAGTTGATAGCTTAGGGTTGATATCATTTGTTTATTGCCTTGAGTGTGTAAGTCCTTTTTCATCATAGTGAATTGCTTTACCGGTGGTTGTGGTATCAACCAGTGGATGTTTCCTTATTAGAGGTTTTATCATGTAAAAATCACTTGTGTTGATTTTAATGTTTTTAGTTTCTTTACTTGCTTTATATTGTATAGCTTATAACACTTGTTTAATTGAACTCATATCATTTTGTTTAAGCAATTCTATTGTAAAGCTCTCTAAGTGTGTGTATATTGATTGTGTGGAAAAGAAGTTTGAGAATTTGGGCATACACCTATTCACCCCCCCCCCCCCCCCTTTCCTAGGTATACTCTACACTATAACTAAAAGGAATTTTAAGAGGGGGCAGATTTTTCTACTTATCAGCTAGCACGAGTTCGCCATCGCCGAAGATGTCTCAAAAATACCTTTCTAGAATTCCCCACACACGTCCCATTGTATCAGCCGGTTGCATGTTACTCTTTGTTTATTAACAAAAAACCCACCATTTTCTAAGTACTTTAATATATACAGGTTTCTATTTTCTGTTTTGCTGAAAACTTGCTTACATTTATTAAGAATATAGCGGTACCCGGTGGTACCCCTACAACCTTGACCTTCCAGGTTATGGTTCTAAAGTGTTAATTGAGAATCACCCCCTTTGTAACTTTTCTAAAGTGTTAATATGCAATCCGCACCCCGGACCCCAACTGTTCAGACAATAAGCCAAGGTATCCAGGAATAGTAGGCAGCTACTTATGTGGAAAGTATCCGCCTTCGGATGATCGCCACAGGAATCCCTCCTCTCTTCGATGTACCTTGACAATGGGAGAGACCGGACCGGGTACCCGAGTACTAGTCTTTGATAGACTCGAGTCACATCCTCAAGTTCTGGACCGCCCCACGGATTTCTGACCTCGATGGCTAAAATCCATGGTTGATATCCTTCCCAGGGAAATTCAACCTACAACCGGTAGTAGAGAAAAAACCCCCACGATCCGATGCCGGTGGTAGCATCGGGCTAAGAAGGAGCTCTAGAGGGAATCATCTTCAAAAGGAGGTGCACAAGGAAGCAACCGTTGTGTCAGAAACGTTAGACAATGGAGGATCAGAGGCCTAGTCTAGGGACAGTGAACCCAAACACCTCCGAGACCAGGTGGCCAAAATGGCTAAGGAGATTGATGAACTGAGAAAAGGAAAACATCGGGGAATGTAGAAGGACCCTTTGGAGAAATGAACGCGCTGTACTGAAGAAGGATCAGAGAGGCGGAACTACCATCTAAATTCAAAATGCCAACCGAGAAATATTTCGGATCAGAAAACCTTCTAAGCCATTTGGAGAGCTTTGTACATCAGATGGAGATCCAGAAGGCTACCTGATAGGTAATGTGTAGGATGTTCCCCTCAATTCTAATCGATTGTGGAAAGACTTGGTTCAGAAAGTTAATCCCAGGTAGTGTGGATTCCTTTACATAGCTCATTAAGGATTTATGTGCCCAGTTCTAAAGGATCATGCCCCATCCTAAAGATCCCATCCTACTTCAGTACATGGTCCAAGAACGAGGAGAGACACTGAAGTCCTACGTGGAGAAATTCCACAGAGAAGTAATCCAGATAAGAGTGTTCACCGAGAAGGAAACCTTAGTTAATTTCTGGAGAAACCTATAGGCCAGTAGGTTGTTCCGATCATTTGCAAAGCACCCTTCCGATACATACCAAGAAGCCTACAATAGGGCTTTGGAACAAGTGGAGATAGACGAATAGCTTAGGATCAAGATCGGGCATGACGAAGCACAATCTGCCAAGCGTTCAAAAAAGGAAGTCCCAAAGTAGGAGCCAATTAAGAAGAACTAGAATCAACCCCCTAATCGATCTACGTACCGATCACCTCCTTATCCTACATAGCGGGAGTTGTACCCAGCAAGAAGGACCCCTCTTGGAACAATATCCCCGCCAAGAGAAGTAGAACCGATAGTAAGGGAAAAGGAAGAATATAATCATTATACCCCTCTTAACCCTTCCCAAGAAACCATATATCTCTCCTTATAGGATAAGGGCTTGCTTAGGAAACCTGGTCTTATGAAGCTTTCGGCAGATAGTAGAAACCGCTACAAATACTGCGATTTCCATAAAAATGTGGGGCACAACACGTCAGAATGCTACAGTTTTTGAAACCAGATTGAAAGATTGGTAAGAGACGGCTTTTTAACCTAGTGTTTACAGTAGGTACAGGACATCATCAGGATAGGAAAAGAGGTGTAAGAAGAAATTCAAGAAGCAGAAGAAAGGACAAAGGACAAAGGACAAAGGATAAAGGAAAGGATCTGATGTAGCAGATCTAGGTCATCCATACCATTAGTGGGGGCCCCACACTAGCAGGAACTTCCAACAATTCAAGAAAGAATCATGCTAGGAAGATACCTTGGCTCATTATAGGTCATGATGTTCTTAGAGTCACCGGGGGATCATAAGAACCCTCCCGCTCAAGCCAAATCATATTTATAGAGGAGGACGTTTATAATACGGTACAACCCCATGATAACCCTATGGTCATCACTGTACAGATAGCCAATTGCCAAGTACACCGTATCCTGATTGATACTGGGAGCAGTGTCGATATCCTCTTCAAGGGAGCCCTTGAGAGGTTCAACCTAAAGAATTCCTACTACAACAGCTGTACCATGCCCCTATATAGATTCACAGGTGACTCACTGATGCCCTCGGGTCAAAAATCCTCCCGGTAACTATTGGGGAAACTCTCTCCGTCAGAATATAATAACAAACTTTGTGGTAGTCGATACCCCGTCCGCCTACAATGCCGTCATGGGGAGACCTTTTATATCGGGAATTAGAGGAGTGTTGTCCATCTACCACAATGTTCTGAAATTCTCGGTAGAGAGTGAGATAGGTGAAGTTCGAGGAGATCAACAAGCAGCCGTAAGTGTTACATGGTCTCCACCAATCCTACGACATTGGCCAAGCAATGCGCACATGTGACCGCTGTGCGCCTGTGCCAAGTGAGGAGGTATCGGAGGAAGACCGTAAAAACTTGGGAGAAGTAGAAGTACATGATGTGATTGAAGAGGAACAAGAAGAAGTAGAAGAAGGTTAATGATGGACTAGTGGACACCCTGTAGAGGAACTGGAGGAAATGTCCATTAGGGCAGACGACCTATCCAAAGTGGTAAAGAAATGAGCAACATTAGGAAGGGAAGTAAAGGAAAACCTGATAAAACTTTTTAGGGAATACAGTGACATATTTGCTTGGAGTCATAATGAGATACCTGGTATTCCCCTAGCTTTAGCTACTCACAGGTTGGCAGTAGATGCGACTTTCAAGTCAATCAAGTAGAAACAAAGGAACTTCAATCCTAAGCGGAATGTCGCAGTACATGAGGAGGTAGACAAGCTCTTAAAAGCCAAATTCATCAAGGAATCCTGATACCCTGAATGGATAGCCAATGTAGTCATGGTAACAAAAGCGAATAGGAAATGGGGCATGTGTGTGGACTACACAAATCTAAACCTAGACAACCTAAAAGATAGTTCTCCCTTACCCAGGATAGATCAATTGGTCAACTCCACAGCTGGGAACAAGCTCCTATGTTTTATGTATGCCTTTTAGGGGTACAACCAGATCATGATGCACCCCGTTGACTAAGACAAGACCAATTTCATTACTGGACAATGCCTTTATTGGTACAAGGTAATGTCATTTGGTCTTAAAAAAGCAAGTGCTACATATTGGTGATTGGTGAACAGGTTATTCAAAGCACAGATAGGAAGAACCATGGAAGTGTACACAGATGACATGATCACCAAGTCTTAAGTAGTGGGCCAACACCATGATCACCTATGCCAAACCTTTAAGGTGGTAAGGGAAAACCATATGTGGTTGAATCCAGCTAAATGCCGAGTAGCAGCAGGAAAATTCCTTGGGTTCATGGTGCACGAAAAAGGAATTGAGGCCAACCCCGAGAAGATCGAGGCCATACTAAAACTTGCATCTCCTACCAATCTCAAATCAATGTAGGGGTTGACCAGCAGGATAGCAACGCTGAACCGTTTTATATCTCGATCTACAGTATAGATAAGTGTATTCCTTTCTTCAAAATTATCAAGCAAGGCAAGAAAATGAAGTGGGATCAGGAAAGTGAGTTGGCTTTCCAGTCTTTAAAAGGTTACCTATCTAGCCCACCACTACTAGTGAAACCTATACCAGGAAAGGAGCTGCAACTGTACTTAGCCATATTAGAGACTGCAACTAGCGAAGCCTTGGTAAAGGAATGTGGGGATGAGTCCAGAGACCTATCTAATATGTAAGCCGCACCTTAACCAAGTTTGAAAAGAACTACACGCTCCAAGAGAAGCTCGTCTATGCACTTGTAACCACAGCTAGACAACTTCGACCTTATTTCCAAGCACACACGGTTATGGTGGTCACGGATCAACCTTTGAGATAGTTCCTTCAAAGCCTAAATGTATCAGGCGGATTGGTTATATGTGCCTTAGAACTCACCTAATCCGACATCAAGTACAAGGTCATGACCACCATTAAAGCTCAAGCCTTGGTTGACTTCGTGGTAGAGTTTAGCGGAACATCTAACTTGGATGCCACTGCAAGCCTAGACCAGACCCCTTATCTAGAAAAAGAACCCTCGGAGTGACCTACCAACCACGAAGTCTAGATACTCTATACGGATGCAATGTCAAACTAGCTAAGCAGCAGAGTGGGAATCGTCTTGACCGACCCTGAAGGAATCGAATATTGCCACTGCTTCATGTTCGAATTCAGCACCATCAGCAACAAAGCAGAGTATGAAGCCTTGTTAGCAGGGATGAATGTGGCTAAGGAACTTGGTGTAAATTTTCTCCTTGTTTGGAGTGACTCGCTGCTTGTGGTCAACCAAGTAATTGAACAATACCAGGGCAAGGGTAAGAACATGGTAGTGTATCTTAGAAAGGTCCAAAAAGCTATAACAAGGTTTAAAGGAGTAAAGATAGAGCAGATTCCTAGAGAGAAGAACTACTGGGCCGATGTCCTGGCAAAAATTACTTCAGCCAGAGGACAAGCGTTACCAAAAGGGGTACTGCTCCAGCTGATCCCCCGGTCTAGCATAACCAAAGGTGAAGAAGTAAATCCAGTAGGCTGACTCCCTTGCTGGATGGATCCTATCGATGTCTACCTCTAAGATGAGAGGCTCCTAAAAAATATGGATCAAGCACGTAAGCTCAAAAGGGCCGCTACCCGATACTGCCTAGTCGATAGATACCTTTATCGTAAGGAAAAATCACTCCCACTATTGAGATGCTTTCATCCTGATGAAGCGAGATGGGCACTCTAAGAGGTGCACTCGAGGGACTGCGGAAACCATGTGGGAGGTAAAACTCTGGCATACCAAGTGCTTCGTATGGGCTACTTTTGGCTTATCTTGTACCAGGACGCAAATCAGTTTGCATGATCATGTGAACCTAGCCAAAAGACAGCAAACCTTAACCACCTTCTCCCGGAGTAGCTCTCCTCTATCAGTTCACCTTATTCATTTGCCATCTGGGGAGTAGACCTCATTGGACCGCTCCTGACCGTGCTTGGTCAAGCTAAGCATGCAATAGTGGCTATTGATTACTTTACCTGGTGGGTGGAAGCGAAGTTCCTCACCCAGATATTCGAGGCGAACACCACGAGTTTCATCCAGAAAAATGTTATCTACCGATTTTGGACCACCATGGCCATAATCATTAATCTGGGTAAGCAATTTGACAATACCAAGTTTAGAGATTCTTACGAAGGTTTGGGTATTGATCTCCGCTTCGCATCGGTTGTGCACCCTTAAACCAATAGGATGGTAGAAGCGATTAACAAGACCATTAAGAAGCTCCTAAAGAAAAAACTCCAACATAAGAAGAGGAAATGGGCGGAGGAACTCCCTAATGTGTTATGGGCCTACCGAACCACGAAGATAACTGCTACTAGAGAAACCCCCTACTCTCTGGCTTTCAGAGTAAAAGCGGTTTTACCAATTGAACATAAGCTGACATCCTTTGAGTTCAACACTTCGAACTAGAAAAGCAACAAGGCTAAACTAAGAGCCTGTCTGGACCTTCTAGAGGAGAAGCAGGATAAAATTGTAAAGCGGGTAGTAGTCTACCAAAGAAGGATTGCATGGTGCTTTAGCAAAAAGGTCAGAATTCGAAATTTAAAAAAGGGGACTTGGTCATCAAGTAGGTTACTCAGAATACCCGGCAGAGATCTGACGGGGTACTAGCCCCAAATTGGGAAAGACCCTACCTAATAAAGATAATGGTTCATAATGAGGCTTACAAGCTAAAAGACATGGAAGGCCACCCCATTAACCACACTTGGAACGTAGATCACCTCAAAAGGCTCTATCCATGAAAGTCTAAAGAAGCAAGTTAAGTATCGACCGGTATCACTTTAAGTTTTTAAGTTATATTGCCTTGGGTTTGTACTGCCTTGGGTTTTACTTTGTATCACCTAAAATATCAATAAAAAAGTTATTTTTCTCCTACGAGTTTTGCCTATGATCGCCTGGGTAATACTTTCACCTATGATTACCTCTAGACCAGGAAAGCCACATGGCACTCATAATACCTTGGATGGAACCCAATCTCTCTAGCAAAGGTCTGAGGCACAAATGGCCTTAGTTTCCTACCAGACCAAGGATCCGGACTCATGGCCTTGGTTGCCTACTGCATCCTCAAGACCAGGAGGGTCTATATGACACTCTTGAAGCCTTAAACGAAACCCAATCTCTTTAAGGAGGACCTGGTGTTAAAGTGGCCTTAGTTGCCTACCAGAATTAGTTCACCTTTGGACCGGGACTCCTGATGCAGGAATGCCCGGTACCTTGATTCACCTTTATAGATGACATGGTGATAAAGTGGCATTAGTTGCCTACCAGGATCAGATCACCTAAAGACTGGGACTCTTGGTGCAGGAATTCCTAGTACCTTGATTCACCTTTATAGAAGACTTGATGTTAAAATGGCTTTATTTGTCTACCGGGATCAATTTGTCTAAAAAACCGGGACTCTTGGTATAGAAATACTTGAAATCTAACTCGCTTCCATAAATGGCTGTAGTTACCAATAATAAAAGTGACCTTAATTACCCGGTTCCAAGGACATGACTCAAAAAAAGGAAATCTCGATACCAAAATAGCCGGTACTAATGGTCATTTCCCATCTAGTACATGCACCAACAAGGGTCATTTTATCAACGTTTTACAACAACTTATGGGATTTTTCCCCAAACTTTTCTAGGATGAAGCAAAAGTTAGGTGCCTACTAAGATCTATGCTTCAAATAATCTTGACAAGGTTAGGAGAAAATAGTAAGGTAGAAAGTCATACCAGAATCTAACATGAACACATGAAACAATATACATAAGAAAGAATTATCTATTGTTCATAAAGGGTGCCCAGACTTCGTTTTGTGGGTGATAACATACAGGGATCCAAATGAATCAAAAAGGGAGCCCAAACCCTGTTTCCGAGCTACAAGAAAAATACATATATAGAAAAATAAAAGAGGGTCTGTCATGCTAAGGGATTGGTGGCTTGCTCTTCTCCTTCCTTCACACCTCCCACCCAGCTAATGTCTTTAGCAACTTTTGCTTCAACCTCGCTGGTCCCTGCAGTTTTCGGGTTAGCCGGGACATCTTCAATCACCAGTTCGGCTGGAGCCTTCACCTGTTTTACCAGATCAACCTGAGGGATGACCAGATCTGGAAGCACTCATTCATTGGTCTATTTTGAATCAATCGAGATTGGTAGGTTTGACTCCTTCTTGGTCTGATCATGCAGAAAATAAGAGATGGGCGATGTATCATTATTATTAGTAGGGACATCGTCGACTTGGAAGGGCCCCACCTCGACCAGTGCAGTATTCGAAAGTTGAGAAGCATTGACCATAGAGGTGTGTGTCAAAAGGGCTGCATAAATTCGGCCCTGCCCGAGCCCAATTCGGGTCCGGTCTGGTACTGTAGATATTCTGAATATAGATTGGGCTTAATATCCTAAAACCCGAATAAGGGTAAGCTTTTATAAATTACTGTGAGTGCTTAGCTCGGTCCGAACCTGAAAAGTCTGGCCCGAATATTAAATAATTATTTTTTTTATATTTTTATTCTACTTAAAAAATATTTACAACAAAATTTGAAGTTAAAAAGAAAATAAAATAAAACATAATAAAACTTTGAAGACAACAGGTCTGATTTGGGTATGCATGGTGACAAATAATGATTTGTCAATATGTAATATATAAATAAATTTGAATTCTTACATTGGTTAATAGATACGGATTGGTGGTAAATATTGCTTAAAAGACCTGGACTAGTCAGGGGTTCAAACCTAAGGTCTTCACCTAATTAACTTAATTTTTGATAAAGCCCATGTCATTATGTAATATATAAATAAATTTGAATTTGTTTACCAGTTAATGACTACAGCTTAGTGGCAAATGTTGCATAAATGGCTTGGATAGGTCACATGTTCAAATCCTAATATTTTCAACTAAAAACTAAAATTTTCAAAAAGCCTAAACTTGACAAAGCCCGTTTGGGCCCTTATCCGATCTGGCCCAACGCTTCAAGACATTGATCTTGGGGCTGGGCTTAACAGCCATTCTAAAACTTGAAATCCAGCCCAGCCTGATCCGCACAGTAAATAAGCCTAAGTCCAGTTTGAGTCCGAAATCTAGTGGGCTCAAAAATTTCAGGTCGGGCTGGCTCGGCCTAGCCTTTTTGACACCTCTAATTGACCATGATCTCAATCCGATCCCACACACTAATCGAGCCTAGGTCAAAGGGAGGAGGGAGAGCTTGAGTGACCTGGAGGGAGGCAAAAAAGTACCCATCTCCAAAGAAGGCATCTACTTTAGCCTCTAAGATGGTTACCAAACCATGCAAGGCCTGGTTCTTTTTTTCCAGTCAACACTTCTCCTCACTCAGAGCATTCCTCTCCGTGGCACGGTGCGTAAACCTTAACCACTCCACATGATATGCATGCTTCAACCGCTCAATATCCACCTATGCTTTGGCCGTCATCTCCTCAGCTTTAGTCATAGACCTATTCAAGAAGGCCACACTCTCTTCTACCCTAGTCACGTCCCATTTGGCTTCCTTTAGATTTGCCTTGGCAACATTGGCCTTCTCTAACAAAGCTGTTGCCCACTGGCCCAACAGTAGTATGAACTTGAAAGCCTGCAAAGTACAAAAGTAAATGAAGGAAATGAGCACCTCACTACAAATCGAACCAAGTAGGAAAAAAGATTGAAAACCATACCTTAGCTATGAGTGTAGCCCCCTTGGTGGTAAGGATATCGACAGGCATAAAGGACGTTGCATGCAAGCCACCATCAAGGCACTCTACTTTGAATCGGGATAGGACTTCATCTTGACCGTTGCCCCATGATCGCGAGCTTGCTCGAGGAGGAAGTTTAGTGGAAGGAGTAGTAGTAGGATCGGTACATTTTTCCATTTCCAACCTACTCGATCGACCAGTAGGTACAACCGAATGAGGGGAAGAGGTTGGTTAGGAAGGTCCAACAACAGGGGTAGGGGTGCTTGTCTATGTGCCTGTCTAGGAAAGCCTCTGACCCTTGCAAGTCTGGCTGCTATCTCATCCAAGTTAGAGTGAACTGAGGGACCGGTCAAGAATGGAGTAGGAAGATGAATAGGAGACCTCGATGGAACCATGGGTTTATGGCAGGTCAGACTGGTTTAGATGAGATGCTGGTCCCTATAGCAAGATTAGGGCGAAGAAGAGGCACTGTAGAAACTGATTGAGGAGTTAGCATCAAAGAAGCAAGTTCACAAAATTAGAAAGAAGCATGGGAGTGGAAGAAAATACTTCATACCTGGTTAAGCAAAGGATACCTTAAGGTAGCGGTCTACCCTATCAGGCTCAAAGGGGTCGGAGGTGGGGAACTTAGGGTTAAAAAAGAACCAGGCAATAATATTCTTTAAGATACCCTCAGCTACAGTGGAGATGTTCCTTCTCTCCCACTCAGGCCTCCCACTCAAGCCTCCCACTAAATTGAGTGGGGACCTGGAATTTAGACCGACCGATATGGAGTGAGCTACCCCAATCACCTTCTGCAATAATCCAGCCGTTGTGCCACATATTATCCTTCTTCTTGGCTCTAGGAACCGTGAATTTCATAGGGTTGCTAGTCTTCAGGTAAAGCTGGCCTTTTGGACCAAGCGTCATTGCTACAACCTAGAACACATACCGAAACTTGTCGAGGCCTGGTTCTCAGGTAACCTGGTCAATCTCGCATTGTTGTCTCCAAAGCATGAGGAATCCTACTAGGTTCCTTAAGAATCCTAGTGTGAGTTGAAGTGTAGCAAGTTGAAGGGCATAGAGCGCTCTGCGAAGAGTAGGATAGAGAGGTAGCCTAACCCCACACTTTAAGGCAGCCACATGAATGGGGAACTGGCCTGAAGGAGGGGAGTACATATCATACCCTTGATAGGGAACACACAGAGAGAGATGTCTAAAGCAATATGGTAATTCCTCCTCAGACGCTCGATGGTATCAACGGTGCAGGTAGAGTTAGGGACGACCCGGGAATCAATGGAGAGAATAAAAACCCCACCTGCTACAATAGTAACATCTCCGGTTAAGGTTTCTCCTCCTCTTGTTATCTCATCGACCGCCTCAACCTTGTCATTATCAAGAACGTCGACCGGGGAATCGAGATTATTGCTAAAACCCTTCCTTATAGTAATGTTTCTGTTAGAACGGCAGTGTTGGAGTGGTGTAGAACTCTCAACACCATCGCCATCATCGCGTTTCCTCTTCCTTCGAAGAGTTAAGTTGGAGCTGTCAATCTAATCGCTAACATTACCATGCTTGAGAAATTTATTAAGGCTATTTGAAGACATGGTAGAGTTTAGAGAAGAAGAAGGAAAGAGAAGAGGGTCTTTAGGTTTTGGAAAATCTTTGAAAGGAGGCGATGCAAGTAAATAAAGAAGACAACAATAAGTGTATAATGAAGAATAGCAAGGGATTTATAGAGAAAAAGGAGATGGCTACTGGAATGGAACAGTTGCAAATACTAATGGCGCGAAGACAATAAGAAACGTGGGGAAGACAGTTTTGGGAAATGCGTGCTGTCATGACCTTTTCGTTTAAAATAGTTGACCTCTCCTTACCTAACACATGGGAGATTTGAATCATTAATTGTAAGCATATTACCCACACCCTTACCCACAATTCTTACCTCATCTAGATCTAAGAATATCCTCCCACCATATCCAAACCCATTTCCTACCAATTCCTTCACCAAATCAATCCCTATATCTCTCATTCAACCTCCATTTCACCAAATACTAATTACCCACTCAAGGGGCTTGACTTTTGCAAACTTTGGAGAAGAAGAGGACTTGAAGAAAGAGGAATTTCAACTCTCCAATGGGTTCACTCTTCATTCTTGTTTCTTCTATTTTCCTTTGTATTGATATTATGAGTAACTAAACCCATATTGGGAGTTGATGTAATAATCCATGGATTATGGGCTTTCCACATATTTTAGATTTGATTTATATAGTTTCATTCATTGTGCTTAATTTTAATTGATTTTCCTTTTGAATTAAGTAGGCACTCCAACTCTTGATTCTTGTTGGTTATTGAACTAATTTGAGTAATTAAACTTTAATTGATATTCTTTGTGAATTGAGTAGGCACTCCAACTCTTGATTCACTTAGAGGTTGACTTTGTGCTTTAATGCATTTGATATTCTTCATGGATTGGGTAGGCACTCCAACTCTCAATTCATGTTAGATATTAAATTGTAATGTTTTTTGTGGGTTGAGTAGGCACTCCAACTCTTAGCCCATGATAGATGTCAACTAATGATTTTTAACCATCAACACTAAAGGTGATTTTCAAAAAAAAAAAACTCGCCTGATTTGGAAGTGTTAGGATTTTGGTTTGTGTTAGCATAAATTCCATATCAAAACGTTGTTTCTTTTGTAATGTTTAGTTGTCCTAGATTGTTGATGATTGAAGCTTCAAGGAGTACTTGGCAACTTTCCATGCAAGATGGTGTCTTCAAAGAGGAATTAGCTACATTGCTCATCAAAAGTATATTAGACCTCATTTATCTTACAAGGAAAAAGCACGCGCACACACACACACACACACGGCATTCATTTGTGTCCATGCATAGTTATACACCATTAGTATAACACATTCACACACTTGTCAAAGTATGCACATACATTAGATTTAATTTAACAAACATTGTGAAATTGCATGTTCTAGGACTATCTCTAGGAAATGACATACTTGGGTGACTTTGTGTTTATTTGTTTTCATTTTATTATTTTTGGACTTAAACATGATCTCATATGATTCCTTATTGAGTCCTGTTCATTTCGGTTACTCATTCATTAGGTTTCGAGTCCAAACTAGGTAGTTACGCTACTTTGTGTTCTCATTCGTTGTGTTGACTTCGTCTTCGTATTCCTAGTCGAATTCTCAACATTTTGTTAAAGTTTCATAGTCGTCCTCATGCCTAAGGGAGTCACCATTCATAATCCAAAGACGGATTCAAATTCAGAGTTCGGAGGCCCGAATACGGCCAAAGAACGCGAAATGAGCTCAAGAGAGACAAGCAATGGCCAAAGGCCAAACTTGGGTGAAGCCATGTGGGGCGCGTGAGCCTCACGTTGTTGGGGTTTTTTCCTTAAAGCTTGTAATTTGTAAATGTGAATTGAACATAAATAAAAGAAGTAGTTTATTCATTCAAATTGTCTCATACATTTATTTATATCATGTGTACTTAACATCCAAGATTGCCGGATGTAATCTCTAACTGAGTATATGAGTGTCATATACATAGGTATTCAGTTTGAGATGAACAATCTATAGAGTCCGTAGATAGAAAATAGAGTTGGGTACTTTTTTGTGGTTAATCTATAGTTGCAGTCCATTCTGTAATGTACGATGGTTTTAACTTAGACTATTCATATGGTGATATGAGAATGGAGGCACCTTATATGATGTGATCATATAAGACTGGGCCATGATCTATATGAATCTCTCACCAAGATCCGTTACAAGATGAGATTCATATATGTCAACATATGATGGCTATATATGGGTGATCTTAATCCTGATTGTCTTATCAACTCCTTCAGGTTAGATCGTGGTTTTTGATATACCATGAGTGAGATCGGAATTGCATTCCTGGTCAATAACTTCATATGTTAGAATCGCGGTTTGGCTTGTGGCTGGGAAGGTCTGCACACAATAGTGGAATTCACTCCTTCTTGTGAGAAGTAGATAGTAGTTCCCTTAAGGGTTGATTCGGGGCTTGAACAATATAAGCACTCTCCTAATTCCGTAAGGAATGTAGGATTTATTGTTCATTAGAGAATTAATGGTACTTAATGGAAAGATGTAATTAGAGGGGTATAACGGACATTATGACCCAGCTCTAATTATGAACTACTTGTGGAGGATCATACCATATGTAATAGCTATATCGATGGACACCAAGAGTTATTGGTTTGTGTAAAAACGTCTATAGTTGAGAGAGTGCAGCTTCGGGTTTTTAGTGGAATAACACCGAAGTTAATAATCATGAAATATTAATTAAAGAGTTTAATTAATTATTTCTAAGGATTATTGGAGCTCAAAATACTGTGGGTCCATTAGGTTCCCTTGCTAGCCCGATCGATTTAAGTAACAAGGGTCACGGTTAATTAATTGGATTGTCCAATTAATTGTATTACGAAAGTGACACGTATTTATTTGGGAATTAATTGAATAATGAGATTATTTAATTAATAAATATTAATGATTAAATTAATTAAATAATTAAATAATTTAATTATGCGATTAATCATTAAATGGAGGGTGTTAGTTGATATTTGGATTTAGATTAAGATAAAATAATAGGATTATTTTATTTTTACTAAATCAACTGTCTAAGTATTTGAATTTAAGTTTAAATTTAAAATACTTATCATCCCTTTTAATATATTAGATATATTTGAAAAAGATAATTAAAAAGGTTTTAGTTGAAAATATATATAAGATATATTTTTGGTAACTAAAACAGATAACTTATCAACACATATAAGACAACACTCACGCAAGAAGAGAAGAGAAAGAAAACAGTGTAGAGTGTGTGCGGTGGCCAAGAAAGAAACTAGAAAAGTTGTTAATTTTTGGCTGGCCGCATTCTATACACAAGACAAGAGTTATTTTGTGTGTTCTCTTCATCCTCCTTGTTCCTGAGTACCGTGACGCACCCACACGCTGTTATCAATCCCGGATCATAGCGAGGAAGATCTTGTGGTTCAAATCAGGAAGCAAATCGTATTAAAGAGGAGCCTCCAACGCTGGTATGAAGTCATTTCACCTTCTTTGTTGTTTTCGATTATTACTGTACAATTAGGTTTACTTGATGATTGCATAAAATTTTTTAAAACCCTTCCGCTTCACAATCTGTAACCCTAGGTTCCAACACTTGGACTAGCAGCCCCTCTGCCCCGTGAGGCTCACATGCCTCTCACGGGGTGGTGATGTATCACCTCCTAATTTTCCACTTCATTCCCTCTCTTTCATCTTTTTTAAGTATCTCTTTTCCCTCTCATTTTTTATTTCAAGAAGAAGAATTGAAAACACTAAGTGCAGAATTTTCTCTCCAATCTTTCTCACCTTCCAAACACCATAACTTTCTCATTCGAACTCTGAATTGAGTGATTCAAGTTGGAGAAGCTTCGTAATCAAGTCCTCTACCTTTTCCAAGAGAGTTTGCTAGTGGCTCTACCCATAAAATCAAACCAGCTCGTGATTCTTAGGTACTTGACTAATCTTTGTGTTTTCTTCTTTTATAACCTCCAATTACCTTGGGGTTTCTTCTTATATATGTATGTGTATGTATGATGAATGCTATTGAGAAAGATAGCTTCATAATCAAACTTAATCAAGTCTAATTAGAGACAAATGTGAATTAGTTTTCCCGGATTCTAGTTTTTCACATGTTTGAGAGTTGTATATATTGTGATTAGTTTGATATCTAGGGTTATTTGTGGATTGATTGATTCATTTTATGATTAATAACCTTGACATGTACTTTGATCCTTTGATTAAACAAATCTAGGATTAGTACATTTGATTTTGTATTTATAGCTTATTAGGTTTAATTGATTATTCATTATATCCTTACTCTAAATGTTTGGCTAGATTATTCATTAAACATATTTTGTGATTCTAGCATTTTTAGTGTATGTTTCTAATATCTTGAATATGTGTTTCATGTATATGATTTATTCAAGTGTTAGATTTGTGAATGAAACTAAGAGCCATATGTGTTAGGTTTTTTCACATGTTCTAGGTTTTAATTCAAGTTTTATGTCTAGACTATTTTGACTTGTGTTCTCACATGATTAAGTCTAGTTTCCATGGAATGTATTGATCACATGTTCTATATTGAATTGCTTGTTTGCATCATTTGCATTCATTGATCACACTAGGAAGTCCTTGTAAAAGGCATGAAGTCTTGGTTAGGACATGTGGTCTGGATAACCAAGCAAGAAGTCTTGACTAGGACAAGAGGTCCGGATAGTCAAGCAAGGAAGTCTTGGTTAGGACAAGAGGTCTGGATAACCAAGCAAGAAGTCATGGCTAGGATCGAAAAGGTCTAGATAGCTATGCATGAGAGGCTCTTTAGAGGCATGAGTGCCTTGGATAGGGAGTTGGCTACAATATTTGTAGGCCCGGGCGTTTAGGTAGACATAGACTCCAATAGAGAGTGGTACATGGGATGTGTATGCACTCTTGTGGAATTTCTAATCTTCCAACTTTGTTTGTTAGACATGGACTTTAATATATGGTGGTTTCGCATCATTGAGGGATTTCTTATCTACTAATAATGATTGGGTAGACATAGACTCACATAGAGAGTAGATCATAGGTTGGTCACTTTTGAGGAATTTTTAATCTATCATCCAATATATATAGTACCCAATGGTTGTAGTTCAACCCGTGGATATTTCCTCCTTGGAGGTTTTACCACGTTAAAAAATCTCTTGTGTCAATTCTTTCTAACTCTCTCTTTCATATTTGTATATGTGTATATTTTAATCTTGTTGCATAATATTCACTTGTGATGTATTTTGAAACAAGATTTTGTTAAGTGTGGTATGTAAGCAAATCATTTTGATCATAGTTGTATATGTAATTCTTTTGTACATTGATTCTTTTATGTATAGTTATTCTTTGATTGATACTTGTAACATATTGGACATTATTGGAAATACAAGTTTTCTTTATTGTTGTGTTTTAATGTTATTCTTCCTCTTGCTTCTTGTTGATGTATAGACAATGATTTAATGATCACATGTGAAAGTATACAAATAAGGTTAAATTGCTTAAAGCGTACCTAGAGGGGGGGGGGGGGGGGGGGGGGGGGGGGGGGGGGGAATAGGTTTTTTTACCTATTTTCAATCCCTTGAACAAACTTACATTTGTCCCTCAAGGTAGCTTTACATACAACATATAAATGGAACATTCATACATAGAAAAGATATAAATATCATCATTTAGGCAATGTCTACATATAACAAGTTGTTGTATGAGGTATAATATCACTAAAATACAATATTAAATAATACTTTGTATATCAATATTGTTCAATGTATTACAAGAGTAAACAAATATATCTATACACAAAGATAACACAATATGAAAGATTACAAATACAAAATTGATCTAAACAGGATTGTTCTACAAATCACTTTTTACAAGTACTAATTCAAATATACAACACAAAGTAAATGATATTCAACAAATTAACACATACACAAAATAAAAGAGATAAAGAAAGAGACAATGGACATAAGATTTTTTATGTGGTAAACCTCCAAAGAGGAAACATCCACGGGTTGAATCCACAACCATCGGCAAAGCAAATCCACTATATGAAAAGGACATACACACTCAAGGCTATCAACTCTATGATATCCACCTCAAGCTATCAAATCCTAGTTTACCCTCGGGCTAGTGAATCACTAAGCCTACTTCCTATCTAAGGTGTGTCGTACACCTCTAGGAAGCAACTTTCAATCCAAGGCTCTCAAGCCTCTAGGAAGATTCCCTTGCTTAGCAATCTAGATCACTAGGATCCTAGTCAAGCTACCCTAGCTCAACTATCCGGAGTACGCAACTCCTTGCTAAGATTTTCACTTGGCTATCCGGAACTCATTCCTAGCCAAGTCTTCTTGCTCAATACAAAGCTTCACTCACTTTGAAAGAGACTTCAACCTTTCCTCAAGGCAAATGATCTAAGTGATGCAAATGATGCAAATCACAATCAACACAACATAGAACACATGATCAATATATTCTATGGAACAAATAGACCTAAACATGTGAGATCACAAGAATAAAAGACTAGATGCAAAAAACATGAATTAAACCTAGAGCATGTGAAAACACATAACACAAAAGCTCAAAGTTCCATTCACACAAATAACACTTGAATATATCATAATCCTGAAGAACAAATTCAAGATGCTATAAACATACAAATAAATGCTAGAAACATAGAATGTATTCAATGAGTATTTTAGCCAAAGATTTAGAGAAAGGATATATTGATAAATCAATTAAATCCTAGATGTCTCTAAAAACACATACAATAGCCTTAATCCTAGATTTCATCAATCAAAGGATCAAAACACATTTCAAGGATTATCAATCATAAAATCATTCAATCAACTCTCAAATAATCCTAGATGTCAATCTAATCACAATACAACTCTCAAACATGTGAAAATCATAGAATCAACAATTCTAGTTCACATATGTCTCTAATTAGACTTTTTATTAAGGTTTATTATGAAGTTATCTTTCTCAATAGAATTCACCAAACATATACATATATATAAAAGAAGAAACCCTAAGCAAATTGAAGGTTATAAAAGAAGAAATCACAAAGATAAGACCAATACCTCCAAATCACGAGCTGTCACATTTTTCTGGGTAGAACACCTTGAAAACTCAATCAAATGACTACAAGATCACTTGGAAAAGGTAGAGGACTCAATTGCAAATAATCTCCAATTTGAATCACTCAAATCCGAATTTGTATGAGAAAGTTATGGTGTTTGGAAGGTGAGAAAAATTGGGAGAAAATTTCCGATGAGTCTCTTTCTTTTCTTCTTACTTTAAAATGAATAGGAGGGAATGAGAATATTTAAAAGGAAGCAAGAGAGAGAAAATAGATTGGCCAACCATTGCCACATCAGCCTCACGTGTGGACCACATGTGGCACACATGGGCAGAGGGCCATGCTAGCCGTATGGCACATGTGGCTAACAAGCTTGGCTGTTGGCCTCACTTATTCCTCCCGCGCTCCGCTAGCGTTCTTCGACTGTATCAGGGCCTCCGAACTCTGATTTCGAATCCATTTTTGAATTATGAATTGTGACTCCCTCACACACAATGAAGACTATGAAACTTTTGACAAAAGGTTGAGAATTCATCTCGGAAAATGAAGACGAACACAACTCAACGAATGAGGAGGAAAAGTAGCGTAGCTACATCGTTTGGACTCGAAATCAAATGTATGAGTAACTGAAATGATCGGGACTCAATAAGGAATCATAAGAGATCATGTTCAAGTCCAAAAATAATAAAACATAAACATATAAGCACAATGTCACACATGTATGCCGTTTCCTAGACATAGTCTTAGAACATGCAATTCTACAATGTATAAGAATTTGAGTTCAATGCATGAGCATGTAAAAACATGTGAATGTGCTATATAAATGTTGCACAACAATGCAGGGACACATATAAATGATTTGTGCATATGTGCCTATTGTCTTGAAGAAGAATGAGGTCTATATTACCTTAATTGTGCAATGTAGTCCATTCCCCTTTCAAAGGCTCCTTCTTGCTTGATCTTTTTGGCCACATCTTTCTTTGAAGCTTCAAATTATCAACCTACGACCATCAATAAAATACAAGAAAAACATCGTTTTGTTATGGAATATATGCCAACACAAACTAAAAACCTAACAACATGCTTATCTTGTCTATACTTGAATGTTTGGTTTATATGTTGTAATGAAAGCTACCTTGAGGGACAAACTTGCGTTTGTTTCAAGGGATTGAAAAAGGCCCCCCCACCCCCCCCCCCCCCCCCCAACCCCACTCTAGGTATGCTTTAGACAATTTAACTACGTTTGTATATTTCAGGAAGGGATATATCATGAGCACTCCAATCTGATATATCATAGCTAGTGTGAAAGGGGTGGATTGTGAGCAAGCCATCCCGACAACTCAAGCCAGGAAGATAAGCCCTAAATAGATTGAATCAGCTCTTAAGAGAATAGATTTCCCATTATTCGTGTGTGAATTGCATGGACCCCCATATCTCTTACCATATCTCATCATTCATATTCTCACTATCTTAGTTTAGTTTTAGTTTTAGCTTAATTGTAGTTGCATCTTTAGTTGTTAATTTTCCACTACAAAGTCATCTCATTTTACTTTTATCGCATAGCTAGTATTTTAGTATTATTTTAGTCGTTGCTATCCATCGATCCTTGTGGATGATACCTGACTTGCCACTTTACTTGTTTTTTGAACATTTGAGGCATTGTTGTGGTTTTATAAATTTTGTTTGACGAACACTTTCC
This sequence comes from Acer campestre, assembly GCA_954870605.1. Lineage (NCBI taxonomy): Eukaryota > Viridiplantae > Streptophyta > Magnoliopsida > Sapindales > Sapindaceae > Acer > Acer campestre. The sequence goes on from OX940805.1 coordinate 9,729,582, forward strand.
ATATACAAAATGATGTTTGTCTGTAACGTGACAACAAATTTGTAACATGACATCAATATGTAATTATCCTATATTTTATTGTTACTTTTTTATTAGTTTTTTTATAATCTAATCAACTTTAAATTTATTAAAAAAAAAAAATTAGGGTTGAAAGTGAACATTCAAGGCTTAAGAAACAAGTTGGATCAAGTCAAGGACATTTTAAGACTTGTTGGATGAGGATACATGCTTTACTTAAACTGTAACATATACATATAGTGCAATCATTTGAGAAGAGTATGACCATTGAACAACATGAATTCAAACCCACTGAATTTAGAGAATTTCATGGATTTATTTCTACTAGTGCATTGGAAATTATCCTCTCCAAATCAAATAGAGCAGATTCTATTGGGGTTGACTCTTCTGCATGTGGGTGTGATATTCGATACACACATGGGTTACCATGTGTTCATGAGATTGTGGAATATAAGAAAGAAAGTTGTCATGTACCTCTTGAAAGTGTTGACTAGCACCGAAAAAAAACTTGACTTGGTGCGTATTGAGAAATTGATGGAGAATGCTAATCCCGAGTGTACTTATCTCGTTAAACCTAAGGTTCAAGAGGTCGACCATATTCAAAAGTTGATTCATCCACCCGTAGAAATCCATTTGCTTTTCAACTAGCACTATTTGGCCAAGAAAGTTGTTCACCTCATTTCACATGTGGTACATGTAAGGATTCACATTTGTTGATTGGCTTATTTCTTGGACAAACCACATATTGGGGTTTGAATTGTAAGGGTAGTTTAGGTGATTGAAGATCAAGCTCAAGGTCCTCAAGACGTTAAGGTGACAAGCACTCCAAAGGTATATCTCTAGTGCTTAGTTTTTCATTGAAGAGATTTAGAAGCACACACACACACTTAGCATACTTGCATATGTGTGCATACTCTTCACATGTCACATTACACACTAGCACCTTGTTGATTATATCTTGTTATGTGTTTGTGTCTTGTAATTCGTTTCCCGAATATGTTTATAAACGTCCACGCGTGCACATTGGTGTGCTTGGTTTAGTGCGAGGACCGCCTTCGGAGAATGCCCTTGGCTTCTCCTTTGGATTCACCACGTTGCACACTTGCATATTGTGCACAAAGTGGAAAACAGGGCATTGTCGCCCTTTGTGGTGGTCGCCATTTAGTGGTGTCGCCATAGTGACATAATGATTTTTTCTGAACAATCATTCAGGTGTAGGGTCGCCATGAAAGGTCGCCCCGAGACAAATGGCGACAAATAAGCTTTTTGTGTGTTGCGTCAGAGGTCGCCATTTGCAAATGGCGACCGCAAACTGCGACCTAGAAGAAAAGCTGAGGTCGCCATAATGGCGACCGCAAATGGCGACCTCTAATTTTGTCCAAAACGACATAGCTTCATTTTGACCTCCTATAAATATGCCTCTTTGTTCTTAGGTCAAAAGAATGAGTTCACATCATCTCTTTAACTTAGAATATTTTTCAAGAGATAAAATCAAATCAAGAACTCATTTTTAACAGTCAAAAACCATTCTCATATGCATCAAAATATCATCTAGCACTTTCTAGCATAGTTAGGATGCTTGCTTGCATGTGTTTTGTTCAACACACATCCTTTGGTATGTTCTTCACTAATCTCATCTAAGTTTAGTGTTTTATTTATCAAAGAAATCTCTTATATTATTTGTATGCTCTTAGAATATATTCTAGATACAAAATATAGATTGTTGTGTTGACATGATTGAGTGTTGTATTTCGATAGCAATATCTAGGTTATTTAATCTATGATTTGCTAAGCTTTATGACATGTCATTTAGCTATTGATATCTAGGATTGTATTTATTGTTATCTAATCATCCTAGATAAGCATCTAAGGTTACCTAGTTTTATTTGCTCTTTGAATATCATCATATATTCACATAGGCTCTTTATCTCTTCATTGAGAAGTAAGACTTGTGTAGCTTCCGGGATTAGGTTGCGTAAATCACAAGTAATTGAAGTCTTGTGTGATAGACCGGGATTAGGTCATACACCGGGATTAGGTGGTCACATGAGCAAATTGGACTAGGTTCACTTATACCGGGATTAGGTAGGTGTGTGTGATTATATACCGGGAGTAGGTTGTAATCGTTAACGCATTTAGTGGATTCGAGGTTCGAGTGTGGCGCACTTACCAGCCCATGGTTTTTCCCGTGAGGGTTTCCACGTAAATATCAAGTGTTATTTAAATTCCGCACATATTACACTTGTTATATATATTGACTAGATTGGGGCATTTTCGCAATATTGACTTAACGCGAAAATTGGGTAAAATCATTAAAATCTATTCACCCCCCCTCTAGATTAATATTTGAACACACCGAGTTATTTGTTTCAGTACATCCACATCATCAAAAACAAGAGTTCATGCAAAACAAAGGAGAAGACCAGAGGAGAAGGTACTTTGTAAATTTATAATTTGTTTAATGTTTAATAAAAAGATGTATAATTTTTTCTTAAAAAAAATTGTAATTAAAAGTTGTAGGGAAACCAACATCAATCACTAGCTTTAAATGCATATATTGATGCATTTCCAAAAGCATTGTGTAAATACAATCACGGTTAAATTGCCTTAAGCTTACCTATAGGGGGGGGGGGGGTGTGAATAGGTTTTAAGGCCTTTTTTCGAACCCTTGAAACAAACAAAAGTTTGTCCCTCTAAGTAGCTTATAAAGCACCACTATAAACACAAATGTGTATGCATAGACTATTAACAAGCATATTCTATATATAGTTCAAACATAGTCTATGGATTGCATGTGGAGGATATACCAAAAATAACAAATATCACCAAGTAGTTGATTCCATTATTGAATGTCTCAATAGTACAAGTACATATAAAAGATACAAGAATAATCAAAAGCTAATCGCACAAGAATGTAATCATTTACAATGCACTCAAGATCAATATGATTAATCTAAACAAAATACAAGAGATAAGGAAAGAGACATTTGACACACGATATTTTTACGTGGTAAACCTTCGAAGAGGAAATATCCACGGGTTGAATCTACAACCACCGGCAAAAGGTTTTTCACTAGTTAAATAAGAATACACCCTCAAATGTGACCAACTCTCTTGTATCACAATCTATTGGATTTCTCCCTATCTATTCCCACAAGAGAAGAACTTTCCTATTCTCTAATCGAAACACATCACATGCCTCTAGAGAATACCCTTGCTCGAACCTATAGGAGCCTTACACCCCTTGCCAAGATTTCCCTTGCTTTATGTTGAAGAATCAATAAACAACAAGAGACTTTTCTTGCTCAGACCTATAGGAGCCTCACACCCCTTGCCAAGACTTCCATGCTTGTCTAACCAGAGCCTCACACCCCTAGACAAGACTTCGCTCAGACTTACTTAGAGGCCTCGCACCTTTTAGCCAAGACTTCCATGCTTCGACTTACTTAGAGCCTAACACTCTCAGCCAAGTCTTCCACCTTTTACAAGGGAATGATCTATGTGATGCAAATGATGCAAGCACATTCAACATATGACACATGATCAAAATGAGCTATGGAAACTAGAATTAGACAATGAGCACACAATGTATGATATTCTAGTTTAACAATCCAAGTGATGCATGAACATATAAGATGTATGGATCAAGTACAAATCATGTAGACATAGACTTAATCATGTGAGCACACAAATCAAATATTGTCTAGTCATAAAAATAATGAATCAAAACCTAGAATATGTGAAACACCTAACACATGTAATTTCTAGTTTCATTCACATAGCTAACTCTTGAATAAATCATTTTTATGAAGCACAAATTCAAGATATTAGAAACATACACCAAAAATGCTAAAATCAAAATATATGATTAATGAATGTTCTAGCAAGGTTATTGATCTTAGAATGAGTCAATCAAGTCACAAATAACCATAGATATCAAGTTAAGTACAATACAACTCTCAAACATGTGATATACTAGAATCATAGAAAACTAGTTCACATTTGACTCTAATTAGACTTGATTAGCTTTGATATGAAGCTATCTTTTTCAATAGGTTTCAATATACATACATATACATATGTAAGAAGAAACCCCAAGGCAATACCTTGAAATCCCAAGCTGTTTGGTTTTGACATTGGAATAGCTCTAAAACTCGATCAAACAGCTACAAACTCTTTTAGAAAGGGTAGGAGACTTGATTACAAAGATTCTCCAACTTCAATCACTTAATTTGGAGTCCGAATGAGAAAGTTATGGTGTCTGGAAAGTAGGAAAGTTAGAGAGAAAATTATGCTCTTATTTTTTCAATTTTCTTCAACTTATGAACAAGTGAGAGAGGGAGGATATTTAAAAGGGATTGGAAGGGAAAGATTAAATGAGATGGGGTCCACTTTGGGAGGTGGCTTTTAGCCATCCCTGTGGAGGTGCATGGCCACCACGGGGAGGCTGAGAGCCTCCCTTCCCGTGGTGACCACGCGCCTTTATGGGAGGCCTCCCTCTTGGCCTTCTTTCATCCCACTCTTCTCCTCGCACTCTCCTCACTTTCTTTGACCGTCATTTGGCCTCCATTCGAATCCGTTTCCAGATTACGAACCGTAACTCACTTACATATAACGACGAATATGAAACTTTGACAATTGAATGAGAACTTGACTCGATATACGAAGACGAAGACAGCGCATTGTTAATGAACGTAAAGTTTCGTAACTTCCTAGTTTGAATTTGAAATCAAATGAGTGAGTATCCAAAATGACTGGAACTCAACAAGGAATCATTTAAGAACATATTCAAGTTCAATTCACTTATACTTAAACTAATAAATACAAGATCACATAAGCATGCATTTCCTAGACATAGTTCTAGTATATGCATTTCTACAATGTATGAAAATATGAGAACAATGCATGAGCATACTTAAACATGTGAATGTGTTATACTAAATTGGCACAGCTATACAGGGACACTTATAAATAAATTGTGTATGTGTGCGCCTAAACCTTGTAAGAGGAAAGAGGTCTGATTACCTTTGTAGACATTTAGCGATTTCCTCAAAGGAAGGTAACACTTTGCTTGAAACGTTGTCCGATTTCCTTGAAGCTTGATAAACCATGTAACTTAAGGACAACAACACAATACAAAGCAAATAACGTTTTGATATAGAATAATGCCAAATACTCAAAATCCTAACATATTGCAACCATTCATTCATCGTGTCAAGAATGTTAGAGGTGATGACAACTGGTGGATTTAGAGCTATTGCTAACTTGCTAGGATTTGGTCAAGATGGATGGTTACAAGGATTCGTTAAGGAAATTGCATTCTCCTTTAGGTAATTACAAAATTTATATAGAACATTGATGTATAAAATCGTGTTATAAAAACCTAACTCGCAAGTGCATGAATCGTGAGATAAGTACAGCGACAAGTAGGGATCGTTCCCATGAGGAAAAGTGATTTATCGACTAAAACTAATTCTAATTAAAGCTAAGTAAGTAACAGTAACCAAGAGATTTGAGATTGATTAATTGATTTGAGATTAAAACTATATTAAACTAAGAAAGCAGTTAACAAGAATATGTGAATGTGATCAAGAGGTGAGAGAACTAGGTCATCAATGCTCCCCAACTACGTTTACTCAATACTTCGAATTGACTTTTACAAAGAATGTTAATCAAGTTAAGGGTTCGTTCTTAAATTATGTATAATTAGTGCTATGTGGTCGTGGAATAAATCAATTACTCTCTACTGCAATCATTAGCAAAACCTGCATGTAAACTATAGTAGAAAATACATCAACCATACACCAAGCGTTCTCAGTTAAGTCATTAGCAAAACCTGAGTGTAAACTATAACCTAAAACCCACAAAGCACACAATCAAGTATTCCCAATCACAGTCATTAGCAAAACCTGCGTGTACACTATGATTGAGAACCCTATAAGCACAAGAACAAGAACCAAAAATAACGTGCGATATCCTGCTACGATAAATTCATTCATTCAATTGCATATTGGCTGAGAATGGTGAAACCCATGCGCATCTCAACCTTTAACATATCAAACCCTAACTTCAAATCTAGCACTAACCATGCATCAACAAGAAGAAATAATCACAAATTGAATGAATCGAAACTTGAATTAAGAAAATATAGTCAATTCTAACAAAGAGCATTCATAGAGGTTCACATTGAATCCCTAGTATGGATTTAGTTACACGTAGATGAAATAAAAAGACAAGAGATAGAAAAGATTAAACCTATTGAGGCCTTCAATGAATTCTTCAAATCTTCAATGATGAGTCTTCTTTGTCTTGCAAACCCCCGATGTGTAAAGATGGATGATGGTGAAGGGGGACGGCCCCTTTGGTGGCTGGGGACCTCCCTTGGCTGGCTCTCGATGGCCCCTATATCCCCCGAAATTAGGGTTCAAAGGGGCTTAAATAGGTGTAGATGCTAAGCCAAGCCCTTAAACAACAAGGAAATCGACTCCCCTTTAGAACTCTACCTTTTTTGGGATTCTATTTCTTTCCTAATCCATCCAAATTGATTGCTTATTGAAGGAAGATAAGGATTAGATATATAATTGCTTTGCAAGACTCTCACACATGTCCAAGAAGGTAATATTTCCCGTTCCGACAACTTGCGAAACAAATCCCGAAAGCATTCGCGGATTTAATAACTGACTGATCTGACCTTCAGACACTTAAACGAGCATAAATTCTTCTAGAAAATTCGGATTGACAAGCCGTAAATTGTGTTGGAAACTAGACTTCTGGGGCTTCAAATCCATAGGTGGCAGGACACACAATTCAATCGGAGCTAAGAGTTATGGGTCCCACAATATGGACCATCTGCACTGACGGGCTACCGCTGGATGTACCGCTGGGTAGGTAAGTTGCCTACCCCGCGGAAAATACAAAATGACACTCCTGGAGTTGACCGCTAGGTAGGACAGCAAGGTAGGTAAGTGCCTACGGGGCGGTAAATTGGATGATGCACCTCTGGACTTTGACGCAAGATGTTCCGCTTGATGTATATTTGCCTGGGCCGCGGTAATTGGCCAAATTGCCTTTTTTTTCTCTGAAATACTTCAAATACATCACTTGGATTCAACAACCTGAAAATGCTCAAACACACAAATTAAAACTCTAAAAGACTCGAGAAACAAGCAATTGATTGGAGGAATGGGGGTTAAAAACATATACAATAAATGACCGATCAAACATCAGAAAGGTTAGAACAATTGACTCAGCGGCTATCATACTTTGAGGAATTTCCAAAAGAGCAAATTGCAGCCAACCTCCCTGAGGTTTGGCCTTTGACAACCAAAAACTTGACCGGATTTGGCAGCTACAAATACTTAAATGCCCATGAATAAAAAAAAAAAAAAAATCTGATTTTAAAAATATATAAATATATGAAAACAAATTTGGATCTCCACTGTAAAAAAATTGAAAATTACAAATTTAAAAAAAAAAAAAAAAAAAGCGTGGAGACATAGGTCGTATCTCTATATTTTTCTTCAAATTCTAAATTCTAAAAAATTAATAATCTGGATCATCAAAATCTAATATAATCCAACAACATTTTCTTCAAATAATTTTTTCTTCTTCCATATGGATTCTCAGATTTTTCTTCATATTCAAGTTTTTTTAGATTTTTCAAAACTAAAAAAAAAAAAAAAAAAAAAAAAAAAACCTGACTCATCTAAATCTAATCTAACAACATTTTCTTCTTCCATTGATGTATTTCCAAATTTTTCTTCAGTTAGATTTAAAAAAAAATAATAAATAAAAAATGTGGCCAAGATGAATGGTGAAGACTTAAAGCTTTAAATCTATTTTTTTTTTAAATAAATAAAAGGGCTTGAAATTATGAAAATACCCTTATCTCTGTTAAGTTTGACTAACTTTGACTAATGGCAGAGAAGATCATTATCAATTAAGCATAAAGTTATTTCTAATTGTCAAAGACCAAACCTCAGGGAGGTTGGTTGCAATTTGCTCTTTCCAAAATGATTGATGGATGACTATACTTGATATGGGGCATCTTATTGCATCACACTATAATGTTGTTCTATTTCACTTGTCATTACAGAAATGCCTTACTTTTCTTCCTCTTAGATCGTTGACAGTCAATTCAGTATCTTGTAAAGAAATTGCTATTGAATTTGTAGACGGCAATCACTTCGTAGAGGTATTATAATTTGTTTTATCAATAGTGCTTACTATTTTTTTAAAATTATATATATATGTCACCTATTGTCATTAACAATATATTTATACTGCTCGTAAACAATATTTTCAAGAAACTGCAACTAATAATGATGTTGATACGGAGAAAACAATAGATCTTACGACTGATTAAACTATTTTGTACGAAACTCTTGTCGGCACTTTTTTGGTGTTTTTAGGGCATTTTAATACTTGTTTATTAACATTTAATAATCATATTAATTCACATTAATAATTTATGAAGAATTTTTTTTTTTTTTGTTTAAATGTTTTCTAATGATAGTGTTGTTTTGCTATTGTAATATTGTTTTCTTCTGTTGTTATTGGTAAAGAACAAATAACATGGCTTTACTTTGGAGGAAAGTCTCGATAGTTTAAAGCCTTGATATTTCTTCTTTTATTATTTGGCACTTGCACACGCAAGCAATCTTAACCACTCTTTGGAGGTGGCCCTTGAGTTCATTTGTTTTTGACTATCTTAGATTCAGAGGAGATCGGAAATTAATTGACAGTTGTTATGATAAGATACTGATAAGCCGTCATGCACTCACAAAAATGATATAATTTGTTTGATCTTTGAAAACCCTTTTAAGCCACTTAAATCCTTTAAAATGTGATTTTATAACAAATAGTAAGCAAGTTCGTTCTACAGGGATATGGAGTGCTAATTATATAGATTGACTAATCTTAGACAAGTAAAATAAATCATGATATTTGATAGGTGTGTGGTTTCAAAAACCACCAATGCTAACTACTAAATTGAAAGTGCAAAAGTGATATGGAAAATAGAATACTCAACAACCTTGATAAGAATAATGATGTAAACAATTAATATGATTGCTAGGGAATAGATTGATTAGCAATTGAGTGTGGGTAATGCCTTATAGCCACTTTAATGGACCAATCTCTCTATGTTAACCACTTAAGGCTTAGATTAGTGGGGTTGATATACTCACTACTAATCTATCATATTCAATGGGTTATTAATCACAAAAAGAGTGTCAATCCAAATATGAATATATAACATATTACTCTAATCAAGATTGCAATTGACAAGTGAATATACAAGTCAATCATATAATGAATAGAATTTAATGATTTGAATAAATAGAACACATAAGAGATTCATTACAAAGCTAAGGCTAATACCCACAACCAAATGATCCTCAAATCTATCCCCTAGATTAGGGGTTTAGTTACACATATTAGCAATAAATGAAAGGAAGTAAATAGTAAGGAAATCACCATTGGGCCTCATTCTTTAAGCTTGATCCTTCTTTTCCTTTATGCTCCTAAATGCAAAGAATGGAAGTAGAGGATGTGTCTTGAAGTGTGGATGTTTAGTGGAAAGTGACAAAGGAATTTGGGTGGAGAAATGGTAGGAGAGGAATGATTTAGGGAAGTAGTCAAGGTTTGGTGTTGAGGTTTGGATGGAATTAGATGAGTACAAGTAGAGAAATTGAGGATGAGGAATGATGAGCCATGGATGAGAAATCTAGATCTCAATGAGAGGATTTTCGTGCTCTCTAAGATGGGTATGTGGTGTGAAGACGAGAGGCCACTATAAATATATTGTCTCTTGAATGTGTACTGATAACTGCTTGATTCGCTGATGTGGCACAAAGTTCGCTATTTTGTCGCTGTGGCGACCCTGGTGTGCAAAACGGTTAGATGAAAAGGTCGCCATGAACATCATCTTTTTCGCCTTTTAGCAAGTGGAGACCATAAGCAATTCCTGATGAGGTCGCCATTTGCATGAAGAGGTCGCTGTGGCGACCATATATGGCGACCTTGAACATAATTGTGGGGTCGCCATTTGCAGAGGTGGGTCACTATGGCGACCCACTTTATTCGTTTTTGCACCCTTCTGTCGGCATGGCGGCCAAGTGGCGACCTTCTGAAGCTCTGAACAATCCTCTGTCGCCATTGCGACCATGTGGAGACCTCTTCTTGCTTAAGTAGCGAAAATGTCCTGTTTCTTCCCATTTGTGAGCCTTTTTGCACCCAAGTCCTCAACTTCATCCCAAATGCTCTTGAAACATAATAAAACCTGAAACACTTGATTTTGCACCATTAAACATGGGGAAATGCCTGAGAATCAAGCAAAAAGAATCAAAAATGAGGGCCAAAATCATACCAATTTTGGCTTGATCAAATACCCACAAACCTATCTTTTGCTAGTCCTCAAGTAAACCAATCACAAGCAAACCCCTAAAAACATGCATCAAAACATTTCAAAGGCTTTTACTTTCTTATAGTCAATGTGCGAAGCCAGAATGAAGAGATTAAAACAATTATGCAATAGTGAGGACTTCAACATGTAAGAAAATGTCAAGTAAAGATTAAAAACGTGCCACTCTTAGAATCATTGTACGCAATGTGATCTTACATTCGAAATGCCAAAGCTTCAAAGCAAAGGTGCTATTTAGTTTAGAATGTAATTCGCTTTGATACTAATCCTCACAGGATTCTCTCTTCTTTTCTCTAAGACTCCTAGGTTTCACTCAATATCATGCATGTGCAATATGAATTCATGTTATGGGCATCTAATTGATTACATATGATAATCATTAAAAACACAATTTTCTGAAAAGTGGTCTCATGAATGGAATTGCAAGCCATGAATTAGAAAGAACATGCATAAACCAAATTGTACAAAATGGACAATCCCAAAGATCATGGAGGTCTTTCCTTTGGTTGTAATGGGGCCTTAGGTGATGGTGAAACAAATAATGGGACAATGGATATCAAGGAACCCGATGATTACACTAAGGCATACATTCTATTATGAGTTCCATAAGTTTCACACATATTGTTCACATTTCAAGGCGTCCAGGCTTCCAATTCTACATATGCATTATACTCTTATTTTCATAGTGAGTAGTTCCTTTTACTTTTCTTACTCTTCTAGGCCAATTGTGCCTAATTTCTTAGTTCTCTTTTCTTTGCTATGCCAATTCTTTCCTAGCATACTTTTCATTTTCTTTTCTTTTCAAGCTTCTTATTTTTTTTCTTTTCAAGCTTCTTGCTTTGCAAGATTCTTTGCACACATTTACATGCCTAGGTACACACCTTACATTTTCAAGTTCAAGATTTTACATTGATTTCCTAAGCCTTAGTAAATCATTTGGTCAAGGTAAGTCAATATCTTAAGGCTATAAGGTTCATGTAGATGTGGTTCATGAATGAAAGCCTTAAAATGTGTTTGGCTTCAAAGGGGCTTGGGAGCACACATATTCACATTGGTTGGAAGTATTTAGGCCAATTAGTGGTTCTTCACATGCATCGCCTACAATCATTTCTAAAGGCTTGTCCACTAAGCAAAACAAGGCATCCACAAGCAGTCCATAATATTCTACAGCAAACAACATTTAGTGCGAATGAGACCAATACATGCTTGTATGAGTGTTTCAGAGTGAGTGTTTAAAGAGTGAATTTTTTACAACTCAAAATACGCTTTTTAAAGGTTGTGTTTGTGATCCTTACGGGAATCTCCACTATTAATTCCCAGCCTTCAAGCAAATTTGATAATTCACTTAACATTAAGAGAAAAAGATTAACGCACTTTGTTCAATGACACCCTAAGTGGCATGGTGTTAATCTAAACCAAACACTAGCAAAGATGCACAATTCCTCACTACATCATATAAAGAACAATCTCAACAAGCAAAGCATGCTCAAATATGACAATATCACAAAAATTTTGAAAATTTTTGCACACAATTTGAAAACCAAGCACAATGGCGTTGCGTAAATGTACCCCCAAACCTAATTCAGACATTGTCCTCAATGTTCATGGGTGATAGAAAAGGTTCAACAAGTGCAACCTGATAAGTTTCAAGCAAAAATCCATCAAGCAAAGACAATACTAAAAAGATATCAATAATCCGGCACATTGCTCTCTCATCCAACATTCACAAAATCCAATCAATCAAAATATTCAAAAAGGCACAAATGTCCTAAATCCACTACCAAAATCCAATCCACACCCTTATTCTATGCAAAAACGAAATAAGAGCAATAAAGAGAAATATAGAGCGAAAGAAAAAGAAATGCAAAAACTAAAAATTTATGAGAATAAAATCTAATAAGAAAAGGAAGAACAATTGTTACCCGAGTGGATCAGTCAATTTCTTGTTTGAAATGGACTCCCAAGTTGGGTCTCCTCCCTTATATGGTTTCAACCGGTGGTCATTCACCTTAAACCTTTAGCCTTTCTTCAAGCTTTCAATCTCAATGGCACCATGCGCAAACACTTGCACAACTCTGTAAGGTCCCTTCCATCTTGACTTAAGCTTCCCCGGAAATAACTTCAAACGGGACTCAAATAATAGTACTAGCATTCCTGGGTGGAAATCTTCCTTCTAAGCTTCTTGTCATGGTAGAATTTAGTCTTCTCCTTGTAAAGCCTTGCACTCTCATATGCCTCTAACCGAAACTCCTCTAGTTCACTGAGTTGGAGCTTCCTTTCCTATCTGGCTTTGTCAAGATCTAGGTTTAACTTTCAAATAGCCCATAGGGCGTTGTACTCTAGTTCCACCGGAAAATGGCAAGCTTTTCCAAAGACTATCCGGAAGGGACTCATTCCTATTGGAGATTTGTAAGCCGTCCTGTATGCCCACAATGCGTCACTCAGTTTGGACGCCCAATCCTTTCTACTCCCATTGACCGTTTTTTCCAAAATTTGTTTGATGTGTCGGTTACTCACCTCCACTTGTCCTAAAGTTTAAGGATGGTACGGGGTTGCCACCTTATGTCTAACCCCATACTTCTTTAACAAGGTTTTGAAAATTCTATTACAAAAGTGACTTCCACCATCGCTTATTATCGCCCTAGGAATCCCAAATCTTGCGAAAATATTTTCCTTGATGAACCCAACAACCACATGGCTATCGCTTGTCCTCGTGGGGATTGCTTCAACCCACTTAAATACATAATCTACCACCACCAAGATGAAATTATAACCATGGGATGTAACAAATGGCCCCATAAAATCTATCCCCCATACATCAAATAATTCAATCACATGCTCACTATTCAATGGCATCTCGTCTCTTTTTCCAATGTTTCCCGACCTTTGGCATCTATCACACTTCAAGCAAAATTCATAAGCATCTTTTGCCAAAGTTGTGCAATAGAACCCGCATTGGAAAATCTTCATCATTGTCTTCTTTCCACTATAATGCCCTCCACATTCGCGTTCATGACAGAATTTTAGTATCTCTCCTTGCTCGTTTTTCGGAACACATCTTCTAATAACTTGATCTGGACCACGCTTAAACAGGTACGGCTCATCCCAAAAGTAGAATCTAGTACTATCAATGAACCTCTTCCTCGCTTAAGGGTTCAATTCCGAAGGGATCACATTCGATGCTAAAAAGTTGATAATGTCCGCATACCATGGGTCTTTATCTTGTATCACCCACAATTGTTCATCGGGGAAACTCTCTCTTAACGGTATCACGTCTTCCTCTGTGAGAGTTCCTTGAGTCAGTCAACTCAAGTGATCCGCCACCACATTCTCACACCCCTTTTTATCTCTAATTTCAAGGTTGAATTCCTACAAAAGGAGTATCCACCTAATTATCCTAGGCTTTGCGTCCTTTTTATGCAATAGATACCGGATGGCGGCATGATCCGTGTATAACACAACTTTAGCACCTACCAAATACTGCCTAAACTTTTCCAAGGCAAATATTATAGCCAACAACTCCTTCTCCGTAGTTGAGTAGTTCATTTGAGCATCATTAAGAGTTCTTGATGCGAAATATATGACATGCGGAAACCTTTCTACACGCTGTCCCAAAACTGCCCTTATGGCATAGTCGGAGGCGTCACACATAAGTTAAAGGGAAGACTCCATTGTGGTGGCATGATGATGGGAGTCGTGGTTAGCGCTTCTTTCAAAATCTTAAAGGCAATGCTACATTCTTAATTGAACTTGAATTCTACATCCTTTTGAAGAAGGGTGCACAATGGTCTTGAAATCTTCGAGAAATCCTTTATGAACCGCCTATAGAACCCCGCATGACTCAAGAATGATCTAATATCTTTTACCGACCTCGGAGGAGGCAAACTCTTCATTACTTCAATTTTTGCCTTATCGACCTCAATACCCTTTTCAGAAATCACATGGCCTAAAACAATACCACTTCTTACCATAAAGTGGCATTTCTCCTAATTAAGCACTAGACTTGTCTCCTCACATCTCTGGAGTACCAAAGACAGATTCTTCAAACACTCATCAAATGAAGCTCCAAATACTGAAAATTCATCCATGAAAATCTCTATAATGTCTTCTACAATATCTGAGAAAATTGAGGTCATGCACCTTTGAAAAGTGGCCGGTGCATTGCATAACCCGAAGGGCATTCTCCTATAAGCATAAGTGCCAAACGGACATGTAAATGTAGTCTTTTCTTGATCTTCAGGAGCTATGGCTATTTGGTTATAACTGGAATAGCCATCATCTAGGAAACAGTAATGGCTATGACCTACGAGCTGCTCCAACATTTGGTCAACAAAAGGAAGAGGAAAATGGTCTTTCCGAGTGCCAGTGTTCAATTTCTTATAATTGATACACACCCTCCATCATGTTTGTAACTGTTGAGGAATTAACTCATTCTGCTTATTCTTCACTACCGTGATACCGGATTTTTTTGGTACCACATATATAGGGCTTACCCACTTGCTATCCAAAATTGGCTAGATGATTTCGACATTTAAAAGCTTCAACACCTCCTTTTTGACTACCTCTTGCATAACAGGATTCAACCTACGTTGCGCCTCCCTAGTCGGCTTTGTGTCATCTTCCAAAAGTATCTTATGCATGCACAACGTCGGACTAATTCCCTTGATATCGTCTAGCGTCCAACCTATAGCCTTTTGTACTTCCTCAAGATCACAAGTAGTCCCTGCTCCTCTCTTTGGTCTAAGTTGGCAGCAATGATAACCGAAAAGGCTCGATTATCATCTAAGAATGCATACTTCAAGTTTGAAGGGAACTCTTTCAACTCTAGTTTCTTATGAGGGGTTCATCCTTGTCACTCAATTGTTGTTCAACCAAATTCTCCCTTGAACTTCCCAAACTATCCTCTAATCTAACGTCCTTAGTGATCATTTTGTCCACTACTTCTTGATAACATACCCTTATATTAGCTTCTTCCTCAATGTCATCCATGATATCCACACTATAGCAATCATGTGCCCAATTGGATAGGCCAAAGACTCAAATACTTTATACTCCACCACTTCATCAAGAACCTTCAATGTTAACTTCCCCTCATGCACATTAATCACTGCCTTTGCTGTAGCCATGAAAGGGCGTCCCAAAAGGATCAAAGAATCTTTTTCATCCGGATCGATCTCCATATCTAGTACTACAAAGTCTGCATGAATGATTAGCTTATGAACTTGGATAAGGACATCTTCAACTATCCCCTTAGGTTGCCTAGATGATTGGTCTGCCAAAATAAGAGAAATTTTAGTTGGTCTTAACTCATTCAAACCCAACTTCTTGTAAATTGAGAAGGGCATCAAATTGATGCTTGCCCTTAGATCAAGCATAACCCTCACTTGACCTTCTCCACCAATTGTTATATTGATGATGAAGCTTCCTGGATCTTTAAGCTTTGGAGGGAGTCTCTTCTGAATGACCACACTTACATTCTCGTCAAGCCTCTCTTGATGCTTTGGTCTAAACCTGTACTTCTCCTTGTTCAACTCTTTGAAAAACTTCCCATACGCCGGCATCTTCTGAATTGCATCTAGAAAAGGTAGATTGATTGTTACTTTAGAAAGCACATCATAGATATCCTTGAACGATTGTTCCATCTTATCCTTTTTCAACCTCCCCGGATATGGTACCTTGGAGAAACTGGGGTTAAGAAGTGTATTGTTGCTAGGATTTCCCTTAGGTGATTCTACTTCCTCTGAAATTATAGTCTTCTCCCTTTCAACGGTCTTTCTAGCTGGCACTACCTTTTCTTCATCATTTCCTTCTACAGGTGAGTTGTCGCTTCCAACAATGATTCCCTCATTTCTTCTATTATTCACTATTCTACCACTTCTCAAAATGGCTCTAGCACTACCAAGATTGAGTGATTCACTTGAGCCTACCACCTCTCCTCGTAATACCTTATCCGCAATTCTTTCTACGTGCCCTTCAAGTCCACCAATTGATTCCTCTAGCTTTAAAAACCTACTTTGACTAGCGTCCATAAATCTATTCAGAAGCTTCTCATAGGTTGCTTGAGTCTCTTGAAGGTTTCGTTTCATCTCGTCCTCCATTCCTTCTTCATGGAATTCCACCTCCTCGAGAACTCTTTCTTGTCTCTCCACTCCTCTTGAGGTCCTTGTGGCGAATGACGTCATTCCTCTATTGAAATTTGCCATTTGTTCCGCAAGAGAATCCATTTCCTGAAATTCAAAAAACACAACACTATCACGTAAAGAATTCCAATGAAGCCTACGATTTTAACACAACTTGGCAATATAAACAAACTAAAGAAAGTGCATGCTAAAAAGAGAAGTCAATCTATGTAATCAATGCTACCATTCCCTGGCAGCGGCGCCAATTTTTGATGAGCCGTTGTGCACTCACAAAAATGATATAATTTGTTTGATCTTTGAAAACCCTTTTAAGCCACTTAAATCCTTTAAAATGTGATTTTATAGCAAATGGCAAGCAAGTTCGTTCCACAGGGATATGGAGTGCTAATTATATAGATTGACTAATCTTAGACAAGTAAAATAAATCATGATATTTGATAAGTGTGTGGTTTCAAAAACCACCAATGCTAACTACTAAATTGAAAGTGCAAAAGAAATATGAAAAATAGAATACTCAACAACCTTGATAAGAATAATGATGTAAACAATTAATATGATTGCTAGGGAATAGATTGATTAGCAATTGAGTGTGGGTAATGCCTTATAGCCACTTTAATGGACCAATCTCTCTATGTTAACCACTTAAGGCTTAGATTAGTGGTCTATCCTATTAAATGGGTTCTTAATCACACAAGGAGTGTCAATCCAAATATGAATATATAACATATTATTCTAATCAAGATTGCAATTGACAAGTGGATATACAAGTCAATCACATAATAAATAGAATCAAATGATTTGAATGAATAGAACACATAAGAGATTCATTACAAAGCTAAGGCTAATACCCACAACCAAATGATCCTCAAATATATCCCCTAGATTAGGGGTTTAGTTACACATATTAGCAATAAATGAAATGAAGTAAATAGTAAGGAAATCACCCTTGGGCCTTCTTCTTTAAGCTTGATCCTTCTTTTCCTTTATGCTCATAAATGCAAAGAATAGAAGTAGAGGATGTGTCTTGAAGTGTGGATGTTTAGTGGAAAGTGACAAAGGAATTTGGGTGGAGAAATGGTAGGAGAGGAATGATTTAGGGAAGTAGTCAAGGTTTGGTGTTGAGGTTTGAATGGAATTAGATGAGTACAAGTAGAGAAAATGAGGATGAGGAATAATGAGCCATGGATGAGAAATCTAGATCTCAATGAGAGGATTTTCGTGCTCTCTAAGATGGGTCTGTGGTGTGAAGACGAGAGGCCACTATATATATACTGTCTCTTGAATGTGTACTAATAACTATTTGATTCGTTGATGTGGCACAAAGTTCGCTATTTTGTCGTTGTGGCGACCCTGGTGCGCAAAACGGTTAGATGAAAAGGTCACCATGAACATCATCTTTTTCGCCATTTAGCAAGTGGCAACCATGAGCAATTCCTGATGAGGTCGCCATTTGCATGGAGAGGTCGCTGTGGCGACCATATATGGCGACCCTGAACATAATTGTGAGGTCACCATTTGCAGAGGTGGGTCGCTATTAGGGATGGCAAAGGGGCAGGTCGGGGTCGGGGAATGCTTTACCATCCCCATCCCCGCCTTCCAAAACCATCCCCATCCCCATCCCCATCCCCGTCCCCGTCCCCGTCCCCGTCCCCGTATTAAGAGAAGCGGGGCCGGAGGCGAGAATTCCCCATTGGAGGGGCCTTCCCCATACCCGTCCCATTCCCCATTTAATATAATTATATATTTAAAAATTACAACTTAAAAAAAAATATATAAATTCATTTATATATTATAAATATATATAATATATATATTGACAAACGTGGTGTCAATATATATCTATATATATAATATATACTGTATATAAATTTAGTTATAAATATAATATATATATATTAAGTTATATATTCCAACAAATCACAACCTGGCCAAACGTGGTGTCAATATATATAAATGATTAAAAAAATCTGAATATTATATATTATATTATAAATATATATATATGTATATATAATATATATCGGGGCAGGGATGGGGCGGGGAGTGCTTCCTCCGTCCCCGCCTCGCTTCAACTTCGGGGATAAGACTTTGTCCCCATCCCCGTCCCCATCCTCGTCCCCGAATATTATCCTCCATCCCCGCCCCATTCGGGGAGGAGCCCCGATGGGCCCCGGCCCTACAAAGAATATTGCCATCTCTAGTCGCTATGGGGACCCCAAATGGCGACCCACCTGATTCGTTTTTGCACCCTTCTGTCGCCATGGCGACCAAGTGACGACCAAGTGGTGACCTTCTAAAGCTCTGAATAATCCTCTGTCGCCATGGCAACCATGTGGCGACCTCTTCTTGCTTAAGTAGCGACAATGCCATGTTTCTTCTCATTTGTGAGCCTTTTTGCACCCAAGTCCTCAACTTCATCCCAAATGCTCTTGAAACCTAATAAAACCTGAAACACTTGATTTTGCACCATTAAACGCGGGGAAATGCCCGAGAATCAAGCAAAAAGAATCGGAAATGAGGGCCAAAATCATACCAATTTTGGATTGATCAGATACAGAAAAGAAGGAAATGAATATTGTCCATATAATAAATATTATAAGACATGCCTTGTGTAAATACATGAAAACATGATAAATAAGATTTTTTTGTCAAAACTGATCGATTTAGTTCCTCCAAGCATTATGCTTTATTTTTATTTTTTAACAAAAGGAACTGTATTAGAAAACGGACATTACACACAAGCTTTACTAAATTGTGGACAACAAAATTTACCTTCGTAGAAGCAAAATGACATTAAAGCAAGGCATATCTTGTAACGCTAACCAAATTTCATCAATTACAATACTATCCCTGTCTCGTACTATTTCGAATTTGTAATCCAGCCCACGAAGACTGCTACATTTGACTCAATCTCTTTTGGGATCAGCCCCGTATCATGAGCAAATAGGATACCTCTGAGAATTTCTATAGCTTCCACTAATTGAGCTGAATAGGTTGTTGTAACTCGCTACGAAATTGCAGCCATCGCAAAACCCTCCGAATCACGAATCACGATTCCTAAACCCACCATCCTACTAGCTGAATCAACAGCAACATCTATATTAACTTTATACGATCCCAATATCGGTGGAATCCAACGAATCAATTTTGTAACATTAGTCCCAACACCCCTCTTCTAAGTACTTGTAGTATCTTTGTAATCTGAGATAAAGGATTTACTAGCCACAGTTTCATTTAGGCATATATCGGGCCGCCGATGACTGACCATATTGCGTCAAAACAAATTTCTCTACGCAACCACCCAAAACACTTGCATCTCCTCCTCATTCAAATGTGCAAAATAGTTTAAGATGAAGTCAAAAAAATTCAAGTGCTTACCTTGGCCAACCTTCGTGTATAACCCATTGGAATCGCGAACCACTTGAAGCACACTACAACTCCACACTACATTTTTTTTTTAAATGGGTGTGTTAATAATTTAAGAGGGTTTTTCAATAACACTACCACAAAAAAAAAAAAAAAAAAAAAAAAAAAGAAGCCATTTCCGACGGCCATAGCCATCATAAAAGATAAAAAAAACCGTTGGTAATAGTAATTCAAGGTGGTCAAAATTACTTGTATTTCTGACGGCTTAATTGTCGTCAAAAATAGTCAAATTATTAAAAAAAAAGAGCGCGTCTCGATTTGACAAGCGCCACCTCACCCGATAGGCACCACATCACCAAACAACTTTAACTCCATGAAACTCATGTGGTTCGAACCCTTGATTTGGATGACAATAAAGGTTACCCTTACCATTTTACTATAACTTTATATCTGATATGTTTTGCATACTATTTTTATATAAGCTATTGATATGTTTGCATAATATATAATTAATTATTTTTTTATACTATTTAAATATAACTATTGAGATTATTTAAAAAAATAATATTTTATTAAAATTATTAGAGTTTGTTTAAAAAAATTCAGATATAATAGTGTCACTAAACATAATTAAAAATAACTAAATGTTCTTGTGATTACTAATAATTTTGCTATATTTTATATTTAGTTAATTTAGGAAGATGTGTCCATAAAGTAATTCGAATTAAATTTTAGCATTTCCGATTACAATTTTTATGCTGTTAGAAAAGTGGGTAATATTGACAACTTATTTGACTATTTTCTACATCCTAAAAGCCGTCGGAAATGCGGTACTGTTTTTTATTTTATTTTATTTCCAACGGTACAAAAAGTCCCACAAGTCATTGGCATAACTCGACAACTTGACACAACTCGAATCAATCTTGCAGATGTCATGTACGAGGGTGTCATAATGTTCCTTAACATCCCTACATGACTTTCCCGGCAGTTGACTAGTGATATTTTGCCATCGGGCAATTTCTCAAGATAAAAATGCTTATAATAAGAGGGAGTTCCTAAAGAAAATGACGTCAATATCTTACAAATCCCTTCATCATAATCTTGACAAATGTTTTGTGTATTTCTGTTGAATCAAAGTGTTCACCTCTGATTTTCGCACATATATGTCATTGTTCGGATAGCAATTTAGGGAAAATCAGGTGTATTAAATGTTTACTGCAAAATAGAGTTTATATAATTATTTTATCTAACTTTTATTTTTCAAGAAAAAATAAATCATGAAATTTTTATTTATATAAATTATTTGAAGAAACTTTATATAAAAATACATTTTTGACACTTGAAAATACCTAAAAGGTTATACTAAACAACCTAGGGGGTGAATAGGTTGACACTCTAATTTTAAAACTTTTTCGTGACTTATGTCAAAACCTTTGTGAGCATACAAATTAACCTTTAACAAGATTGTTATGAGGTAACAATTAGCACATGTATGCTCAATTCACCACCCTTTGTCTACAAAACATATACAAAAAACAATGTATCTCATATACAAGTATATTCAATGAAGAGCAAATTCTACAAGTTGTACTTTGAATATTACAATGTAAATATACTAAGTAAAACTTTACAACTTGATAAAAAATATCACAAGATACAATGTTCAAACACTTACAAAATACAAGAAACAAATGTTGATTCAACAAATAATGTGTGCATCTCTTTCTCTACAAAAATCTTGTTTACAAGGATGTGAGGAAATGAAGATCTTAAACAAGATATATTGATCATACATATAAATATAAAGATATAGAGATAGAGACATTTGACACATTGATTTTTACGTGGTAAAACCTCCGAAGAGGAAACATCCACGGGTTGAATCCATAGCCATCGGCAAACTGTAATCCATTATGATGAAAAGGAGATACACACTCAAAGACATGACCAATCCCATAATACACTCTCCAAGCTATCAACCCTTATTTTACCCTCAGGCCTAGTGAATCACTTTGCCTACTTTCTATCTAAGACACTTCACTCATGTCTTTAGAAAGCAACTTCCTATCCAATACGCTCACGTCTTTAGGAAGATTTCTTGCTTAGCTATCCGGATCACAAAGATCCTAGTTAAGCTTTCCTAGCTTAACCATCCGGAGTATCACACTCCTAGCTAAGACTTCTTGCTTAGTTATCCAGATCCCCTTGATCCTAACTAAGACTTCTTGCTTGGTTATCCAGACCACTTGTCATTACCAAGTCTTCTTGCTCTAAACAAAGCTTCACTCATTTTGAAAGAGACTTCCACCTTTTGCAAGACAAATGATCTAAGTGATACAAATGATGCAAACACATGCAACATAGAATATATGATCAATACATCTCATGGAAACTAGACTTAGTCATGTGAGCACACAAGTTAAAAATTGTCTAGTTACAAAACATGAATTGAAACCTAGAGCATGTGAAACACCTAACACATGTGATTCCTAGTTTCATTCACAAAGCTAACACTTGAATTAATCATATACATGAAACACATATTCAAGATATTAGAAACATACACAAAAATGCTAGAATCATAAAATATGATCAATGAATATTCTAGCAAGTATTTAGAGCAAAGATATAATGAATAATCAATTAAATCCTAGTTAGCACTAAACACAAAATCAAATGTGCTAATCCTAGATTTGTTCAAATAAAAGATCCAAGCTAAGGATATTAATCATAAAATGAATCAATCAAATCACAAATAACCATAGATATCAAACTAATCACAATACAACACTCAAACATGTGAAAAACTAGAATCCTAGAAAACTAGTTCACATTTGTCTCTAAATAGACTAGATTAGATTTGATTTGAAGCTATCCTTCTTAATATAATTCATCATACATACACATACATATAGAAGAAGAAAACCCAAGGTAATTGAAGGTTTAAAAAGATGAAAACTCAAATATTAGTTCAACACCTAGGAATCCTGTGCAGTTTTGGTTTTGAGTGTATAACCACCACAAAAATTGATCAAATAGATGAAAACTCTTTTGGAGAAGGTAGGGGACTTGAGTACGAAGATTCTCCAATTGGAATTACTCAATTCAGAGTCCGAATGAGAAAGTTATGGTGTTTGGAAGTTAGAAAAGTTGGAGAGAAAATTCTGCACTTCTCTTTTTCAAATTTTCTTCTACAAATGAAATGGGAGGAAAAGGAGATCATTTAAATGAAATGGAAGGAGGGATTTTGGTGGCAAACCAGTAGTAGCCACTTCAGCTCCTCGTGAGAGGCGCGTGAGCCTCATGGGGCAAAAGTGTGGCTGGCCCGTGAACCTTACGCGCTCCTTGTGGGAAGCACCCCAAATGGCTTTCGGTCATTTTCAGATTACAAACTATGACTCCCTTACTCACAAGGATGACTATGAAACTTTGACAAAATGTTGAGAATTTGACTCGATACACGAAGATGAAGACAACACATCGTATGAGAACGTAAAGTAACGTAGCTTCCTAGTTTGTCTCGAAACCTAATGAGTGAGTAATCGAAACGACCGGTACTCAATAAGGAATCATATGAGATCATGTTCAAGTCCGAAAACAATAAAACATAAACAAATAAACACAAAGTCACACAAGTAGGCAATTTCCTAGAGATAGTCCTAGAATATGCAATTTCACAATGTTTGTTAAATTAAATATAATGTATGTGCATACTTTGTCAAGTGAGTGAATGTGTTATACTAAAGGTGTACAACTATGCAGGGACACATATGGATGCTATGTGTGTGTGTGTGCCTAAACGCCTTGCAAGAGGAATGAGATCTAAATATACCTTTGATGCTTTCTCCTCTTGAAGGCTTCACTTTGCTTGATATAGAATCCTAGACAACTAATCAATACAAAGAAAATGTTTTTTTGATATAGAATAGTGCCAACACAACTCAAAATCCTAACAACAATACAATAAAAAATTGGTCTTTTTTGACGGCTAAATGCCGTCGGAAAAGACCATTTACCGCTTGAAATGTGGACTATTTAAATGGTCTTTTTCGACGGTAATTGGGCCATTGAAAATGTTGAATTACTTTTTCCTAATTTCCAATAGAATAAATCGAAAATGGGAACAACATTGACGGCACAAAGACTATTTTCGGCGGTCATTTGGCCGTTGGAAATATTGTATCAGATTTTTACTCATTTCCGACGGCACTAATATGACAGTCGAAAAAGGTACTATTACCAACGGCGCAATTAGCACCGTCGAAAATAGTTCGTCACTTATAGACATTTTTTTTTTGTAGTGTAATGGTACTATTTGCATTAGGATTGGTGCTTATAGTAATGATTTAATTTTAATTTTTAGACATGGGTTTACTTATAAATATGAGTGTGTAAATCATATTTATGGGTAGTAATATCAGAACCCTTAGAAATTTCTTTTTATTTCGGTTTTTCATTCTCAATAACTAAGCTTTCAAATTTCTTTTTTCCAAATCCACCCAAACACCTTCAAATCAACCCCGATAACTACCGACCTCCTCTAAAACACGGTTGTAGACCTCCCCATCTTCTACCACAATCAATCACCACCCCAAACACCTATAACCCAAACTTTTTTGATTTTTCAAAATTTTGAGATGGATGTGAGAGCTTGAGATTAAGGTGGAGATGAGAGATTGAGATTGAGTTGGAGATGAGATGAGATGAGAGATTGTGGTGGAGATCAAGGCCTCGAGGGCATAGCGTATCAAACCTTTTTTAGTATACCACTAGCAGTGTGGTGATTCGAAATTCAGACATTGTTCGACTGAATGAAGTCATTTACCACTAAGCTACTTTTTTTTTTTTTTTTTTTTTTGAAAAGTACCACTAAGCTACATTGAGTGGTAATACAATTTCTTTTAAGCAAAGCTTACACTCAAAATCTTATGTTTAAAAAGTATGTACTTAAATAAGAAATATATAGTGGACTTTTCCCCTAAAAACATTTTTTTAAGATGACAAAAAATGATTCACTACGAAAAAAAAAAGCAAGCAAAATATAAAATGCATACTTATTCGGACTTTAGCAAATGAAGTAAGGAAATCAAAATTTATTTATTTTATTTATAGAATGAACAGAGAATGAAGAAGAAAGGAAAACTTTGATATGTTTGAATGTCAGTAAAATATTTAGTATATCACTAAAATGAATATATTGAAATTATCTCAATTAAATTAAAATGTAAACTAGATAATTTTTGTAAATTATCAAGCAATATTCATTTTGTAATTGTATTTCATTTGTATTTTTATTTATTTTTAAAAAAAGAAGGTCAAACTCTTTATTTAAATTTATTTTATTTTATTATTATTATTTTTTTTATAGAAAAAGCTAGTTCGGGATTAAGCACAGACTAGCTTTCAAATACCTTTGCCCCCAGTGGAGATGAGAGATTGAGATTGAGTTGGAAAATTATCTCAATTAAATTAAAATGTAAACTAGATAATTTTTGTAAATTATCAAGCAATATTCATTTTGTAATTGTATTTCATTTGTATTTTTATTTATTTTTTAAAAAAGAAGGTCAAACTCTTTATTTAATTTTTTTTTTATTTTTTTATTTTTTATAGAAAAAGCTAGTTCGGGATTAAGCACAGACTAGCTTTCAAATACCTTTGCCCCCAGTGGAGATGAGAGATTGAGATTGAGTTGGAAACGAGAGAGAGAGAGAGAGAGAGAGAGAGAGAGAGAGAGAGAGAGAGAGAGAGAGAGAGAGAGAGAGAGAGAGAGAGAGAGAGAGAGAGAGAGAGAGGTTTATTTTTCGTTTATTTTAATATTTATTTATTATTACTTTATTTAATTTTTTTAAAATATTTTGTTTATTTCATTTTTTTAATTTTATTTACTTTTTCATGTGCAATTACCATTATACCCTTCCTAACCAAACATAATATTCAATTTTTTTTAACGGAATAGTGATAGTAGGGGGCATGATGACAATTACTTTCAATAACATGGTGCATAATGGTCTATAATGGTCTATACTAAAATTAGAGGGTCCAAAAAAACAAATACTTCAAAAGTCAGGGGAAATAATAATATCCCTATATTTTATGTTCATTATGTTTTCAATTTTCTTATCATAGAAATATATTACATGAAATTAAAATATATAAATAAATAAATAAAGTAGATAAAAGCATTAGGGAATATCATCAAATTTTCACTTTATAATGACAAAAATATCACTGAAATTTCATGGAAATATCGTGGATATTTCATGGATATATCCACAATATTATGTAACACTATACTACAATTTCACTGATGTTGATATTTTATGGAAATATCGCGGATATTTACAGATATTTCCTGGATAATTAGCAGAAAAGATATTACACCTCATATTTATATCGGTATTCTTAAATTACAAAAATATCAAAAAATATATCACAAATAATTTAAACTATAATTGCAAAAACTATTTTAGACAACTATACTTGTCCCAAAGAGTGAGTTTGATCTTATTTCCATCATTTACTACCCTTCAATAGACATTTTTATTTTATTTTATTTTACATAATAACTTAAAATTATAATTATACAACACTTTGGTTAATAATTGGCCAATATAGTTTTCATATTATTTTTTCATTTGTAATTTATAAATATGAATAAACAATAGGTCAATAATTCATCACAAATTATCAACTAAAAGATTCAACACTAAAACTCATAATTAAGAAACAAATATTAATTTTTATTATATAAATATACATTTTTTTTATTAAATATAAATAACATTAAAATTTTAAAATATATAAAAAATAGAAAAAAAAAAAAGTAAATAAATAACAGAGGAGCATATTTGCTCTTCCCATGCTGCAGAAGATGAGATCCTCCTCCAGCATCAGCTGCTCCCCAAAGTTTATCGGGAGAAGAAGAAGAAGAAGAAGAAGAAGAAGATGATGAGAAAGAAGAACTATCTAAATTGACAAATGAAAGATGAAAAAAAAAAATTGAGTTTTTTTTTTAATAAAAAAAATGAAAAACATGTTTCATGTGTTTTCCAAGTTTTTCAATTTTAAAACTGGTTTTTTTTTTCTTTTCCATTTTTTTAAAATAAAATGAAAAACGGTTATCGAACGCAAATTTGAAATTGTTTTCGAAAAACAAAAGCAAAAACACCCCAAAAATCTCCTATCGAACAAGCCATTTATATATTTAAAAATTTCAATAATACTTAAGGATAGTTTTGGTATTTTGAAAACTGTAGGAAGTGATTTTTTTTTTTTAAAAATTCTTTTTAATCTTTTAATATGGGTGTATAAAGTAAATGGGTGTAGCAAGAATTTTTATGAGTGGCAAACTGGCAATATAACCACCCTAAGACGTAAGTACACATGGGCTAGGGTGGGCTTTGGGCTCAAGCCCACCATAGCTCATTAAAAAAAATTAAGATATTAGAAAACACAACTTAAATTTACCGTAAACATACATATAAATTTATCACAATAACATTTATGATAATAATAATTATTATTTTTACGTCACAAACACTAACCAATAGATTAGAAAAGATGAGGTTGGCCTTGTGTCATGCCCCTCACACCTACTACAATAGGTCATGGGTTCAAGTCTGTTCCATACCCTAAATCCCGAATTATTGTAATATTTTTAAAAGCACTAACCGATAGATTTGTTCATATGTTGGCCATGTTATATTTCCTCTATAAGTTCCTTAAGTTTGATTGACTTATTTCGGTGACAAACCACATGTGAGGTTTGATGTATGGGTAGCTTAGGCTTTTGATGGTTGGTGTTCTGCATAACCAAGGCCCTCTCAAGACCTCAAGAGAAGAAGCATCAAAGGTAAATTTCTAAGTGCTTACTTGCTTTGAAGAGATGCAGTTGCACACACTCACAACTCATGCATATCTTTAATACTTGTAGGTTGTGTGTTTCTTGTATGTGCATTCTTGTGTTTAACTCTTCTTGCATTTGTTCATTGCCATGCCTTAATAGCTTTAGATTGCATGATTTTTCTTTGGCATGCTTTGGCCCAGGTGAACGGTGTTGGTACCGCTGTGGCTTTTACAGCGGTAGTTTACCAACAACGGTGAAATACCTGTCTTGGCCGCTCTCTTGACTGCTGTGATTTTTTGCAGCAGTAGGTACAGCGGTTTTGCGCATAGCGCTTACCGTTTTCATAACCGTTGTGGCATCCATAACGGTAAGCATAGTGTTTTGACCTGATGCTTTTTAATTGACCACCGCTGTGGCTTTGACAGCGGTACCTGCAGCGGTCGACCCCTGTTTTTTTCAAAATGGTGTTGCATCAATTAGGACACCTATATAACCAATGCTTTCACTTTAGGTCGTCCCCAACGACTCAAAAATCATATTTTTAATTGAGAGTATTTTCAAAGAGAGATTTTTATTTAAGATTTCATCTTTGATCATCTTTGATCACTCAAATCATTTTCCATATGCATAAATCATCATTTAAGCATCATCCATGGTATCTAGGATGTGCTAGTGCATAGGTTTTCATCAACACACATGCTATGGTAAGTTGAATACTAATTTCATCTAATCTTAGTGTTTTTATTTAGCTATTTATCTCATTGATAACTTGTATGCTCTTAGATTAATTTCTAATTACAAGATTGAGATTATGTGTTGAATGTTTGAGTGTTGTATTGTGACAGCTATACCTAGGATTGCCATATCATATATAGGTATGCTTTATGCCATGACATATAGCCATTAATATCTAGGATTGATTTAATTGTAATATTTTAATCATAGATAAGCATTTAGTGTAACCTAGCATTAAATTGCATTTTGAATATCATGTATATTCACTTAGGTTGATTTATCTCTTCATTGAGAAATAAGACTTGTGGCTAAGGTTGCTCAGGCCATAAGCAAATTGGACTAGGTTCACTTTTATAGGCTTTCAAGTAGTAGTGGTGGGTTATAGGCTATAGGGTTTGACGTGGTCAACCTAAGTTGTAAACACCATTGCAATTAGTGGATTTCAGGTTCGTGTGTGGCGGACATAATAGCCCGTGGTTTTTCCTTGTTGAAGGTTTCCATATAAAAATCAGGTGTCATTTATATTCCATATTTTTACACTTGATTTTATTTTGTGACTAGTTTGGGGCATTTTCGTAAAATTGACTAATCATGAAAATTGGATAATAATCGATTAAAATCTATTCACCCTCTTCTAGATAAATATTAGAACACACTATATTTGTTTCAATTGATATCAGAGCGGGTTCTTAGATATACTTAGGTGATGCTTGTTCATTATGGTGTGTTTTGCATTTTCTGTGTTTTTTATTCATTCATACATTTGTATTCATTTCATTCATTCATAAACAATATGAGTGGAAACAGTGGTGGAAACGGTGGTGGAAATGAATGTGCTTCTAGTACAAGGTCGCCACTACTCACCGGGTTGAATTATGCCTCTTGGAAAGGCAAGACGGAGTCGTACATATGCCAAATACACAACCGTGCTTGGATGGCGGTTGAAGATGGCTACGCTCCACCGGTGATGACTCCTATGGGTGGAAGAGAGGATGTATTCAAGACTAAGGCGCAATAGAACGCGTAAGAGTTTGAGGCATCAAAATGGAATAAGAAGGCGATGCATGCCATCTTATGTGCAATGGATGAGAATTAATATAAATTGATTCAAAACACTAGGAATCAACATTTTTTTTTTTAAAAAAAAAAACATTTGGAAATGGAACCATCATATGGAAATGAATACACACAAATCGCCTCCACCACCACCCTTTCAATTTGAATCGAACTCATTGCCTTCAACTTCAGCTCTCCAACGTCGACTCTCCTCGAGCGTGGTGATTCACACGAACTCCTCCGTTCCTTGTGGAGGAGTTCGCTCTCCTCCTCCACTCAGAAATCTGCTCCTCCAACTAGAGCAAATCGTGGACTGGCTCTTTTAATCGTCTAGTGGGAGCAAATCATCCATATGAGTTTTATTTATTTATTTATTTATTTTATGTTGAAAAAATTTGTACATTTCATGGTTTGGTTTTGGAGTTCATTAGAAAGTTCAATGGATGTGATTTGGTTGTATTATTTCATCTTTGAGTTTGTTACATGATGAAGAAAACAAATATTTGGGTTTTGAAGAGCATCAAGAAATCGAGGAACTCTCTGTTGGAGGTTGAGATGGCTTTTGTTAGGGTTTTAAAAAAAAATGAGGAGTCTGTGGTTAGATTTCTAGATAAATTCCAGATTTATTTTTAAAAATGATTTTTTCATTTGATCCCTAATTCAATGGATCTAGGAGACCAAATCCATTTTCCTTAAAATTAATTCACTATTAGTTATTTGTATTATCCATCTTTTTTTTTTAATAAAAATTTATTAATTGCAATGTTGTCATATCTTGATATGCTAAAAGACTTTTTTGCCCTTTTACCGTTAACTTCTAACAGAAGATTACTAACGTTAGGGATGTTTGTGTAGTTTTAGGTAAAAGTTGAATATAGCTGCAATTACAGCTAAACTTAGGGTACGTTTATGTAATTTGCCCTTGCTTTTAAAATGAGTAAAGTAGTTGTTTAGAGGGAAAAATTGATTTGTTTTGAAATGATGTTTTGAAAATGGTGAAAAACAATAAGAAGGTTGTTTTCAACTTTTTAGTTATACATTTCAATTTTTTTTTTTTCTTTTCAAAAACAGTTTTGTAAAACTTGTAAACAAACAACATTAAAGTTGTTTTTTATTTTTCAAAACAAAAAACCATTTTTAAAAATGATTCCAAACAGCATCTAAGGGTCTATTCATTAACATTTTACAAATGCGTTTTCTGTTTTTTTAAAATGAAAAACAATGAAAAGACGTTCATCAACCATGTTTTTTTTTAACACTAATGTTAGTTAACCCAAAAATTTAGCCCAAAAATAGCCCAAATGATGTGGCAAGTGATTTGTTTTTTCCATATCATTTGGGTTGAATTTTGGGTTAATTTTTTAGGTTGTATAGTATTAGTCTTTTTTTAAGGAAAACAATGAAAACATAAAAGTAATACTACTTTGCTCAAATCTGGTGCCCAAATGATGTGGTATCATTATAATACATTCATTTAATTCATACAAATTTAATACAATTTAAATAAATGGATTATAGTAATACTACATCATTTGAGCACCAAATTTTTAAATAAATGGATTATAGTGATGCCACATCATTTGGGCACCAAATTTGGACAAAGTAGCATTATTGAAAATATTTTGATGTTTTAACTGTTTCCTAGTTTTGTTTTCTATTTTTTCTAGTTGGGTAATGGCCATTAGGCCATATATATGAAAACTATTAAATTGATTGTATTCATTCTTTTTTTAGTAATAATAAATATATTGACATCAATTAATTTGGAATTAATTGAAATTGATTTATTTATTGAATATATATATATATATATATTTAGAATCTTGTTCTTAGTTATTGTTACCGGACATATTTTCAAATTCTATAAATATGAAAATCAATCAAAATGAAAATTGATAAAATAGAAATAATTTTCCATGAATCTTTTAAATAAAGAAAGATAGGGGTTATTCACAAGTTATTCCTGACCAAATGCAGCAAGCCTCAATACTAAAATGGATGGCAATTGTACCCGGTCTTACTCGGGTCAAAACTCTCAATCTCGACTTTGACTCTAAAAAAATTACTTGGCTCTAACCCTGCCCCAACCTTGATTATTTAAGATCGGGTTCGGGGTGGGGAATTTCCGAGGTGGGGGGAGGTGGCCCGAACCTGAACCTGCCCTGCCCCAAATATGTTTTTTAAAATATGTATATTGCACAATTTCTATATATTTAATAGTTATTTTTAATAAAATAAATTTTTATATTTTGAATAAACTCAATATCAACATACAAAATATAATTTAAATGTTCATAGTTCACTATAGAATTAAATCCACAAAAATAATTAACAAAAAACGATAGAAAAATATATTAATTTTTATTGACTAAATATTATTATTATTAATAGATAAATAATAAACGACGTCGGGGCAGGGATCAAAGGCGCGTAGGACTCAGCACCTAACCTACCCGACCCTATTATTTTGATTAAACCCCGCCTTAAGTGGGATGGGGCGGGTCCCCGTCGGATCGGTTTTTTTTTTTTATAAATACCTAAGCCGGAGAGTAGGAAGTCACGCATCTCATAAACACACGCTATTCTGCTCCCTGCTACTAAATTTACTTCTATATATTTTTTCAATCACTCAGTACATAACACGAATGCATAGAAACAAAGGAAAAAAAAATCCATTAACAACTGAGTGATTGATTGAGGATCATAGGGTTTCGAGCAACCGGGAGACACTCTTCCGCCGCTGCCGACCCTCTTCCGCCGCCGTTGTCTGTCTTCCAAGGTCTCTCTCCACCATTTTCTCAAAGGTTTGCTCTCTCTCTGTTATTTTTTTCTATTGATTGAATGGGTATTAGCTTTGAGACACATGTTTGATGAATTGTCTCACTGAGTATTTTGAGCCCAGCTTCAATTTATAATTGAATTATTGAGCAATTTTCATACCCTTTTAACTTCGAAAGCAGCTTCAATAAGAATTGGATTATTATGATGTGATTTTGTTTCGAATTCGGCTGACCGTTTGTGCTAGTCATCGCATTCCTTTGGCTCACTACTATGTTGATTTGTATATATAAAATGAATTCTTCTAATTATTTAGTTTTACTCGTGTACCGTTTTTCATTTTATGTTACTGTTGTTCTACTTTGATTTCATTGGATAATGCTTTAGATAACGCACAACACTACATATGTTTTATTTGTATCTCGCACAACTTATATAAGCTCTTGTCAAATGATTTATGTGTTTTTCAGAATTGTTTATTTTAGCTAATTATCGTATAAACCAATTATTTGTCTACATTCTAGTGGCTTGTTGTATATTTTGATTCCGGTGACTCTTTGCACCATACGAAAACTATAATCATTCATCATGTTTTCGATCGGATGTGATAATAGCATTCCAGATTAGGCACCTCTCTGGTTGGTTTTTGAAAAATGAAGCTCATTTTTGTTTTCCTCTATTACTATTGTAGAAATTAGGAAAGCAAGTGAAAAAGAAAAAAAACCACAGTTGAGGTAGTTTGTTTTTATTTTGATCACAGAACGTCCTCTAATTCTCGAACTTTTCATGTGAATCCTTCTACAAACACTAGAACTAACCCCAATCTTTCTTGCTTGAGCGTCATGAGAATCCAAGTTTAGTCAAAAGCATAAAATTACCACTAGCATTTGTAAGTAGGAGCATAGCATTGTATGTGACAGGGACGGAGCCAAGAATTTCATTCAGGGGGTGCACCATTAAAGATGGTGGTTTTTTTTTTTTAATTTTTTTAACAATTGAAAGTGTATTAATTGAAAATGAAACATACAAGTTTATTAGGGGCATAACCCAAGCCAATCAAAAAACTTGTTTAAGCAAAAAGTTTGAATATATAGATTTATATAATTTTTCAAACATATTTACAATTGTCCTCGAACAAACACATGAATTTTAAACTTTTATTATACTCTTCACTTTAAACTTTTACATATCACATTTCCAAGCTTTCATGGTCCACAACGTTATAGTAACAAACATTTCTATTAGATAATCTGTCAAATGCCAATAGACCAAATACATGAGTTTTAAACTTTTATTATATTCAATTACACAATAGAAAATGAAATGGGAAATAAATGATGAAAGAGAAAAAAATGAATTAGGATCAATGGATTACCATTTACTTATAAAGAGAATATATAAAACATCCCAAATTTATGATTGATCTTTGATTTTTGAATAAAAGCTACAATTTTTATTTTATTTTTTTGCTTGAATTCGGGTTGTAGATGTAGTAGAGAGAATTTTTGAAAGTTTTTAAGATTTTTTAGGTTTTTTTATTTTTTTTTTATTTTTTTTTTTATTTTTATTTAAAATTAAATTTGAGAGAAAAAGTAAAATGGAGAATTTATTGGGCTGAGAAAGAGGGAGGAAGAGTAAGGTGAGAAGTGAGAACCGTGAGTTTTGAATGTTTTTATTGTAAGTCTTCTTGTTTGACTTTAGTAGCTGTTAAATTAATAGTTTTTTTTTATACTTTCTTTTTTAATTGTTTGAAAGTTGAAACATAGCTCAGTCTACTGTCTTCTAAAGTTTCAGAGGAAAATTTAAATAGATAAAAGAAAACTTTACAATTTTTTGTTGAATTTGAAATTTTAGGGGGGGGGGGGGGGGGGGGGGGGGGGGTGGGTGGGTGGTTGTTGGGGGTTGGGCAGCTGATCCTGCTCGCCCTTAGCTGCCGCCGTCCCTGGTATCTGATAATGGCTAAACATGGTAATTTTTAGTTTACTTGATGGGGATTTAACTTCGGATCGCGTAATTGTTTTTTCCAATTTCACATGAGTTTTTTTTATTTATGAAAAGTGATATTCGATCTGCTGGTTCCTGCATATGGGGATTTTAACTGGCTTTTTGGTGATGTTAATTGCTGTCATAGCCAATTGAAGAGATATTATAACAGGAATGACAAATTTGTTTGTTCGTAAATTGCAGTTTCTTATCAAGTTATTATGCTCTTAGTGGATATGGACCTAATTGCATGCATACTTGGACAGGTTTCTTTACAGCTTAGGAATTTTTTTTTTTTTAATCTAAAGACATGGCTTGATAGAGAAAAACCATGTGTCACCGTGACATGGCAAGCGGTTCCGTCATCACCCAATAAAAATCGCAGGAAAAGAAAAACAAAAAAAAATAATGTATAAATAAAATCCCAGATTATAGACAGACAGAGATTGAGAGAAACCCTAAAATCGAAAAAGACAGGAGGGAGAGAAGAGAAGCACACAAGATTGGATTTTTGGAGGGTCGATAATGGGAAAGAAGAAGAAGAGAGTTTCGTCGAAGGTGTGGTGCTACTACTGCGACAGAGAGTTTGATGATGAGAAGATTCTGGTGCAGCACCAGAAGGCCAAGCACTTCAAGTGCCATGTCTGCCACAAGAAACTCTCCACCGCCAGTGGCATGGCCATTCACGTCCTTCAGGTTCACAAAGAGAGCGTCACCAAGTAATAATTCTTTTTTCCCTCTTATGTTTTATGTTTCGCTTTTAATTGATTAATTTTTTAGGTGACTAATGTGTAAATTTCGATGCCCATGTTAAACTTTAATACGGTTATTTTTTTTATTTTTTATTTTTCATGTTGATCACTTGATCATAGTTGTAAGATATCGAATAATGATAAAATTGATTATAGATTGAGGAGTGAATGGTGAATTATTGCTAAGAAACACTGATTGATTAGTGCCTAATAACCAGGTTTTAGGGTTTTCAAATCGTGGTAAGAAGGATTGTACACTCTGTTGAGTTTATTTGTTGATAGTTTTAGGAGTGTTAAAAGTAAAGGTTGATAGTATAAATAATTAACTAGAGGGAGATGATATTCGTCCCTCTAGGAGAGGGTCACGTTTTGGGGCTCACCATGGGCAGAATTGGGAGGTTGCGGTTAAGTAAAGACGAATTTTAGATTTCTTCATTACTAGGGTTATTATTATTATTATTATTATTATTATTATTATTACTATGTTTCTTTTTCCATTAGGTAGGTTCGACAATTGTGCTCTTTTTAGCTCATTCGACTTCAATGCAAAGTAGCAAAGATGCATAATGTTTTCTTGTACCAATGTCCAATCAACATTGGCAAACTTTAATGGAAGGGGGTTGTAGATTTGTAAACTTTCAAGTTTTATATAACAATGTTTAAAATGTGTGAGTTGGTTCGATCGTTGGGAGGTGAGCGGTTGACTCGATTTGGAGATGATAAATAATGCATATATATATATATACACACTAAAATAGAAAATCATAGTAGGGTTTCTTTAAAAAATAAATAAATAAAAATTCCAGTGCTTTGTAGCACACACTATCCTCCATACACTCACCCCAAACAAACACCAAACAAAAAGAAACCCTAATTTTTTACTAGCCACCAAACAAAAAGAAACCCCAATGTTTTACCAGCCACCATCCCAAACAAACAAAAACCCTAATCTTTACCAGCCACCACCAACCCTCACCTCCTATTTTCCTGCCATCGCGGCGTCCATACTCCAGTGACAAACTGGCCGGATAAAAACCTCGTTGGGAACCGCTCATCTGTGCAGGTAAGGCCTCGTACTGCTTCAAGGCAAAAATCGCATTGAGGCGGGTCTTTAGCAAGATTAAAGTAGAGGCAGTCGACTCAAGGTGCTCTTAGCCGTGAAGTGGCTGCCTCCTTTTGAATTTTAAAAAATTGGTATATGATGTACTGTGCTAAATTCTTGCTTAGAATCAGTTTGTTTTGGGCTTGCTTAGTGGTTTTACTAAAGTGGATTGGTTATGTGTCAGTGCGTGAATTCTTTTTTTTTTTGTGGAATATAAACAACAGAAGGTTTCTGGTCTTTATGCTTCATCGCGGTTTGATAAGAAAGACATCTATAATGTATTCACATGTTACTGAATACTTGTTACAGGGTTCCCAATGCAAAGCCTGGCAGAGAGTCAACTGATATTGAAATATACGGGATGCAAGGAATTCCATCTGACATCTTGGCTGCTCACTATGGAGAAGAAGGTGAGAACTTTGCAATTATATTCCTTATTTTGTTACTTCCGCATTGTGTTTCAGTGTCTCTATGCTGTTTTCATTGTAATTACTAATTAATTTTGAATCAGAGAAATCTTAGGTGGCGTTTGTTTTTATTTATTTTTTTATTATTTCTAATGTCCGAATGAAGTGATAATTGTTTGTTTTTGTTTTTCAACAAAAATAGGAAACCTGTACTTTGACATTCATACCCTTATACCATTATTTGTTATATATACTTACACTTATCTTTCTAATCCCAAAACAATATTTAACTATTTTGATAAAATTCTATTTCCATTTAATTAATATTCTAAAATAATACCTCAACCACTAGAACTTTTGACTGTGATCATCTTATCTTCTCTTTCTTTTCTAGTCAACGGAATTTTTTTTTTTATATCTGCTGCAACTGGAATCTTTGTATTTGTGTTGTGTGTGTGAGCTTGGAGGAGGGTTAATTAAGCCATGGTGGCAGCGGTGGCGCTGACTAGTAGAGGTGGGAAGTCACTATACAGCCGGAAGATGGCACCATCTGTGGTGTTATCTTAATATTATATAATCGCTGCCATGGGAGAAGTTATTTTCTTTCTTTCTCATTTTGTTTTAAACATCAATTGAATATTAAAAAAAGAAGAAAAATGCAATCTTACCAAATCTTTGATGAGATGATGAGAAATTGTTGTATTCTGGCGGCGATGAAAAGAGATATGATTTATGGTGTTTATGAGAAAAGCGTTTGAGATTCTAGAAGAGGAAATGTGTTGTGAGAACTCTCAAACCGAGAAGAGGCAATCTGTTGTGAGACCTGAGAAGAGAAGAAAATGGTTTATAGGTTTGGTTAGGTTTATTTGGAGGTATATATTTGGAAATAGGCTGATTTGCAAAGGGAAAATTTGGACATAAAAATCTAAAGAGAAATGTCGTGGTAATCGGTTCAGACAAAAGTCGGAAATTGCAACTTTTTTTCGCAGATGTTTTTATTGGTTTATCAGATTTCAGTTAACTTAAAAAACAAATAAAAATGTCTTACTAAGACATTTAAGAGACTTTAAGACTTCAGATGGGGAAAACAAACAGGCCCTTAGTATTCATACATTTTCTCCATAGAGATGTTTTATCTTGCTGGAATTTCAAACACACATTTGAACTCTGCCCTTTATTAAGGTTTTTCTTTTAACTCTGGTACTCAATTTAGAATTATGGATTGCTAAGTCAAGATTGACTGTGTGATAAGATATATTGGATTTGTAGCTTTGATGGGAGTTAGGATTGACTTAATAGTTTCACCAATTTAGACAATTAGCTGAGTTTTACTGGTGTTGGCCCAATTTGATTATGAGCAAGTAGGTTTTGTTAGGTTTGGCTTGGTATTTAAGGTTGATGGCATAAATAGGATAAATTTTTCATAGGGGCTGCATTTGTTGAATAATAAAGGTAATGGAAAAATACATGTCATCTTTTGATTCTGCAGTATAATAAAGGTAATGGAGAAGTACATGTTCTGAGTGTTCTCGCTGTAGTGATGGTCTGCTGGATAGTAATTCTGCTATATGAAAATTTGAAGATGTTGTGCATTCAAAAGTTACATGGTTAGACTAAGAAGACTTCAGTTCACTTTCTAACCAATGATAGTTTCTTGCAGAAGAAGAGCCTTCGGCAAAAGTGGCAAAAGTGGATACTCCATACACTCAGCTTGGTGGTGCTGTTCCAGGACAACTTGGTGTTGGTTATCCTCCCCAATCAACTTTAGGTGCAATGCCACCAATGTATGTTATCTGTTTGATTCTGTTTACTGTATAGTCTTGCTCAGTCCATGCATCATATGGTAGGGAAAGGAAATCTATGATATGTTTCTCAAAGTACCATACTTTTTACATCTTCTCTCATCTGTGGTGGATGTTTTAAATTATTGTCAAATTTTTCCTCTTTCGCTCTCTTTATTTTCAGTTATAATTAATCATTATCTTTTAATAAAATTTTCCATACAATTTCTCATGTAACATGCTTTATACATCATTTACCTGCAATATTTTGATGCTTAACTTTAGGCATACACATCTTCAATTTTTTTACTACTTAGTTCATACAATATATTTGTGATTGCAACATGGTAACGGCATTGCTGCAAGTAATTGGTCTCATATTGGGTAATTATGAAAATTTAATATTTGGAAATATTAAAGTGTAATTTTGGTAGAATTCCAGCTTGTTCACTTCCCGATCAATTTTATCTTTGTTATTTGAAATGAGCAAGTTTTCAAGGATAAAAGCATTTTCTATTTTTCACTTTATGAATATAGGGCGTCATAATGCTAATATTGCTAATTTACAGAAATGAAAATTTGAATGTTATTAGACATTCTGATTTCTGAGATTTTATATTGTCAGAATTCCAGCTTTTGTTCATTTTCCTTTCTCATTATCCATTTTATTTTGTACCTTTTGAATATTTTTTTTTTTTTTTTTTTTTTTTTTTTTTTTTTTGAAATGAGAAAGTTTTCACACATACAAGCATTTTTGTATTTTGCACTTTATTAATGAAGCCATGAAGGGAGTTCTGATAATGCTGAATTGCTATGGTCGGGAAAAGAAAATGAAGTTCCCTGCTTATGATGATGGGAGGACTACCTCCCTTATCATTCATTGTTGGCCTAGGACCAACATTATGATTTTGCTGTGTGTAATAGAAAATTTTGATTAATGTCTTACTGGAATTCTTGATTGTTCTTGTGCTACAGTTACAATTCTGCAGTACCCATGCCTCCTGCAGGTTGGCCAATGCCTCCTCGCCCCCAACCTTGGTATCCACAGCATCCAGGATTTGGTCAACAGCCTTTGTTTCCTGTGCAAAATCCCCGACCTCCTTTGCCATCAACGACATCACCTGCTCTCCAACCTTCACAAGTTATTCCTCCTGGGTTGCCCTCATCCACACCCCCTGTTTCTGTATCTCAACCCTTGTTCCCAGTTGTTAACAACAATACACCTACTCAAAGTTCACCATTTTCTCCTCCTATGCTTTCAACAAGTCTTCCAGCAAGCTCTTCAACTGAAATCAAAGTCCCAACTGATGTTTATTCAAATGCCAATACATCTATGACCAGCAGCTACCATCTCTCAAGCATGCACGGTATGATTTTGCTTTTGGTGTTTACTGTGGAATGGTCTTCCACAAACTCATATTTGAAAATTTGCAGATAATAAGTTGGTAAACTTTTACTGTGTTGTAAATAAATGACGATTTAATTTTATAATTACCGTGCTCTTGAGTAGTATTGTCGGAATGGTACTTGGGTGTGTGCTGATACTAATTTGGAACCTTGGTGACCATTTATACATGCCTTATTCCCATGCTTTTAAAGAAAATGTTTATTTTTTTAATTTTTTTTATTAGATCTCTAGTTTTTATTTAAGGATGAAGTTTGGGTGTAAGCTAGTTTAGTTGGTAAGGTCTCATACAGTTTTGTAAAAGGTCTTTGGTTGAAATCACACTTGCATAAGGACTTTAGAGAAGAATTAGCTGGGCACGGACTCTGGGTTTCTTTACAGATTAGTTACCATTAGTGATATAAGGTCACTGCTATTCAAATGACAGCATGGTGCCTTTTTCTTATTGGGAGTGTTTTTTGTTTTTGTAAGTTTTAAAATCTCACAAAACGTGTTCGGTGGGAAGATTTTGTTTTCATTTTTTGGAAAACAAAAACACTGTTTTCAAAAACTGAAAACATCCGAATGATGTCTTCGTTGTTTTCTTCCCCAATATTTTCTGAATCACAGCCTTTCTCTTCTCTTGGTTACAAAACCTAGTCATTGACACTCCAATTTGTTCTCTTCCCTTCCAAAATTCTTCTACAATTGAAACCATTCAAAGTTATTTTTATCTCTTTTGCTTCTCAGTCTCCACTGTTTGACTCCAAACCAGCCCTTCAAGCATACATAATACATAAAGAAATTGGAAGTTTATTGTTATACTTAGAGAAAAAAAGAAAGAAGAGAGATTGAGAAAAAGTTTTGGTTTTGTCTTTTTTTTTTTCTTTCCCGGATCTAAGAGTTGAGATTTTTTAAATTAAAATTGAAAGTCAAAATAATGGATAAAGAAGATGAGGATTAGAATTACACGTGTCCTTTCCACAACCAAATATATATATATATATATTCAAGTTAGTGCACACCGATATAACTTCATCGAGGCGTTGGATGTGAACTATTAGATTTACATACTTTGACTCAAAGTGTATACACTTGTCAAAACTTCTCCATAATCAGTGGTTCACATGCATTGGTACTGATATAGTTACATCATTGCACACTGATAGAATGAGACCGATATATATATATATATGTAGTAACTTTCTAGTGCGGAATCCTGTACAAATTTTTCTTGCAGTTTCACTGATTCCAACCAGTTGGAAATAATGAAACCGCACAAATTTTTTGTATTTGATCTTGCACTTGATAAGTTCTATATACATATATATAATAATAATAATAATAATAATTTTTTCATTAACAATTTTAATTTTTTTTAACGTTATATTAATAATTTTACTTAAAACAATTTCTCTCCATTCTTTTGTTTAATTTTTAGTCCAAAATTTATAAAAATTAATTTATTTGATTCATATAATTTCTTTTTTCAACCCCAATCTGATTCATATAATTAAATATAAAATTTAGAATTTTGTTTTCAATTAGCGCTACCACTTGAAAATATGAAAATCAATTACTGGTTTTCAAATGAAAATATACCAAGCAAGAAACAGAAAACGAAAAACATTACCGAACATGTCCAAGTAGTTATGATGTTTCTGTTATGTAGACCATCCTCAGTTTGATGCTTTACTATTACCGGTGTATATTACATATCAATATCCATTCGTTGTTCTATTATTATTAATTTTTTCTATTCTTCAGTTTGTATGTTTTCTTTTGCAGTTCATATGTATGCATTATGGATTTTGTCGTCTTTGCAATTTAGTACTGTTTCCCAAAACTACATCTTGTATTTCGAAATCATTCTTATGGAAGTGTTTTGTCTGATCATTGTAAATTTTCTGTCATCTTTGCAGGTGGCTCACTAGTCAATTCTCATTCTTATGCCTCTGGTCCAAATACTGGTGGTCCTTCAATTGGACCTCCCCCTGTAATTGCCAATAGAGCTCCTGCTCCCCAGCCTGCCATCAATGAGGTTTATCTAGTTTGGGATGACGAGGCAATGTCCATGGTAAGTTGTTCTTAAAAGCAACTTAAGAGTGGTTATCTCTAATGTTATTGCAGACTCATTAATCCTAGTTACAATTTGAATTATTAACAGGAGGAGAGACGAATGTCCTTAGCGAAGTATCAGGTGGTGCATGATGAAACTAGCCAGGTAAGTTATAACTACCTCTTTAATATATGGAGTTGGTTGGTACATCTAACCAGATGGGTAGGCTTTATGTTTCATGTTTTCAGATACAGTTGTTTACGCTTTGTTACCTATTTAGAGAGGTATTTTCTATATGAATTCCGATTTTTTGTTTTCTTCCTCGTAAAAATGAACTTAATTTGCAAAGAAATATGTGAACCTTTGGTCAATTAAATATTGGTTCCAACTATCGGATGATGGGCATGTTGTTTTATTTTAAACTTCCATTCTCCGGTTTCCACGCAATGCCTCCAACTGTTGTGGGCTTCAAAAGATTCAAGTAGGTAATTACGTTATTTTTGCCGGTACTTAGTAATTACAATTTTGACAAGCTTGGAATCGATGATTCTTCAATGTCTTAAAAAAGATAAGTGTTTGTATTTGCCCTCTTAAAATTTGGATTATTTTGATGTTATTCATTCTCCCTATGCTTGATTTTACTAAGTGTGGGGGTTTGGGTGAAACAAAGATCATACCCCACAGATAATTCCTTTCGTAGCATCATTACCATTAATTTTTATGATCGAACAGTGAATTCAGACTTGGCCCAGGTCAGCTTCTTTTACAAAGTTTGGCTACTCTTGCGTAGGACCAAGCTTTAAGATATCTGGTTTCTCATAATAATGGTGACCAAAATCCCTGTCTAATCATTTGATTTCTGGTTCTGTTTTCAGATGAGCTCGGTTGATGCAGCAATAGACAGAAGAATATCACTAGGCAGGCTACAAAGTCGAATGCAATTTTAGATTTGACTAGAGGCCAATAATCCATCGCCGGAATCTTTTGGTTGATGAACAGCTTTTGGATATTGTGGAATATAAGCCGCAAAAGAG
This sequence comes from Acer campestre, assembly GCA_954870605.1. Classification (NCBI taxonomy): domain Eukaryota; kingdom Viridiplantae; phylum Streptophyta; class Magnoliopsida; order Sapindales; family Sapindaceae; genus Acer; species Acer campestre. The sequence continues at coordinate 9,772,449 of OX940805.1, forward strand.
GCGTCTCAGGCAGTTTTAGGAGGAACTGCTTAGACATAATGTTGTATTCTTTAGAAGAAAGAGAGGTAGAAGGACCATTTCTTACTGTTCATGTTGTCAAGAGAAGTTGTGAAATCTTTTTATATTTTTTTCTTTTTTAATTTATGTGAGAAGTGAGATTTTGGAGTCACTGTAAAACCTGTTGATGGATATATATTTTTGGTCTGTTTAGACATGAGATTTGTGACACATTAGATTCCGTTCTTTCGTTGAATTCATACACATCATTCTCAATCTCTCTCCTGGAATTTTTGCTTCTCTTTTTGTTTCGATTTTAAGTTGCCAAGTTTTTTAATATAAAGTCAAAAGTTACTGATTTTTTTTTTCTTCAGGTTATTCGATAAAAATGCATTTGGTAATATGAACCAAGAAACAAAAGAATCGGAGACTTCAAATTGAAGCTCTACTACCAGGTTCAAACCTAGGTAAATATATGTCTACATTTGCTCATTAAACTCTAAGAGCATTTCTAATGAAATATGTATTTTTTGAGTTTCTAAATAGTGCTACATCAGCATTTCTATTCATTATTAGTCTACTTTTGAAAAAAAATTAGAAAAATACATATTCGTATCTCCAATTTAATCATCTAAAGTCAAATAGGCATCAATTTTATGACCAATCATAATGAAACAAATAGTACACTCTCTCTCTACTTTTATTTTACAGTTAAATGAGACCAATTATAATAAAGTGCACCTTCTCTCCTTTTTATTTTTATTTTTTATTTATTTTTATTTTTTTACAATTAAATAAGCTTTAATATTATTGGTAGAAAGAGTTATAAATCTTAGTTAGCATTTCTAAAAGAGTTTATAGAATTAGAAACTTAACTCCATATTCTTTAACATTTTTTTTTTGCCACATCATCTCTATATTGAAGTTAAATAATTGCATTGGGGACAACTGACAAGGATCTCATTCTCTCTTCACCTCACCTCACCTCATCTCACCTCATCCTCACATCATTTAATCTTATGACATACAAGCATTGCAATGAATGAATGGTTAAGATGTGATTGATACTTTATTAACAACCAATCATATGTGAGGAAAATGTGATGTGAGGTGAGGAGAGGGTTTTTCTAACTTAATTATCTATCCTATATGACATTATATTTTCTCAAAATGAATATTTGAATTGGAGATGCTCTAATGCCATATTTGTTACATGGGGTAGGACGTGATAGGATTAATTTTAGTCTTATATTCTATGTTTGTTGCTTGTATGAAATGAGATTATTTAATCTCATGTAAGCAACTTACACCACCAATGTCAATGTGGGACAAATTAGTTCCACCACTTTATACTTTTATTTTTTATTCTTTTTCTCTTTTCAATTTATTTTATTTTTATGTGATTAAAATATAAATATCTTTTAATAATTAATAAAATATTTTTATTTTAAACTTTTTTAAAATAATAATTTTCAATTTTAATAAATAAAAATAAATATTATTTTGTTTAAAATTGGTTTTAAATATTTAAATTATTTTTAAATATTTTAATTTTTTTAAATTTTAATTTAAATAATTATTTTAACCAATCCAATTCTATGCAACCATTTTATATAGGAGTTGAGGCTATTTAGGTCTTGTTTGATTTTTCCACTTAACAATTAATGGTACTTAATGTCTTCCATTCAGTTATTTTGTTTGATTTTTTAAGTGTTAAAATCACTTAATGAACCCCTAAAACCACTTGTTTTGAAAAATGAAAAATTTTCACTTTTCATTTAACATAAATCCAGTAGAATTTAATGCAAAGTTTTACTTCCAAAACTATCCTCATTAATTTAATATATTTCCAAAACTAACCACTTATTCTATAATTTTTTTTTTTTTTTTTACATGAAATCTATAAATTATACAATTATTCAAGTTTATTCCAAATTATACAGATGAAGTAGATTGGTAATAAGAACATATTGATGAACTTCATTTTTCCATAATATACACATGAAGTAGCCCATTAGTTTTATAATGTCACTAGATTCTATACAATAATATAAATTTGAAATATTATTAATAACTAAATAAATTTATTTTAAAATTAATTTATATGTTAGAGTTGTCTGTAATATATTAAAATATAAATATATAACAAATAATAGTTAGAAATGCATAGATGTAAAAGTATTTATTTTCAAATATTTATAACTTAAAAAAATAAACAACTTATCACTTATATTCAGTTTTCAGTGAAAAAAAAAAAAAAAAACATGTTTTTCAATTTTTAGTTTCAGTCAATATTTAGCCTTCAGTAACATTCAACACTGTTCAGTCTTCAGACAAAAAATCAAACAGGGCCTTAATCTCATATATTTTTAAAATTTTTTTTTTTTTTTTTAATTTAATAATAAAATTTTATATTTATTTAATATATCTTATTATAATATATTATAATATTTAAAAGTATTTTAAAAATATTAAATATTAATTATTTTCTTTAATATTTTAATTAATTTATTTTAAAATTAAATAATTTATTTATTTAAAAATGATTTTATTTAATTTTATATTAATCAATTTCATGCTAATATAATTTTATTTTATTTTATTTTTTTTATCCAATCTCATACCACACTAAACATGAGATAAGACTATTTTAATTCAATATCATACAACACCTAACATATCATATCACTAATTTTAGTTCAATCCTATCCAGTATGATACAATCCCATGAAAATAATCTATCATATCCCATACACCGAATGAGCCCTAAAAGTGCAGGGAGACCCCTCTCATTGAGTAGGAGTTGCATTCCAGGCTCTATCTATAGAGACATATATCAAAATAACACAATTGTGAAATAATTTTCTAATAATTTTATTCATTGTGTTTCTACAATATATAGAATACATATAAGGACCATTTACAAGGAAAGAATCAAGCTACAACCAAGTCAATCAATCTATAGTCAACTACACGAATTATGCAAATCAATTTATAGTCAACTACACAATCTCAATCATAATTGAGAATATCCTATAATTAAGAGGAGAATAAAAGCAACTATTGACTAAGAATATTGCTCATTTTAATACCATAATTCTTGGCCAATTCAATCCCATAATTTTAGCACTCCCCCTTAAGTTGGAGCATGGATATCACACATGCCTAACTTGTCTAAAGAGTCATAAAAAGCATTGCTGGCTATAGCTTTGGTAAGAACATCGGCTAACTGATCTTCAGACTTCACAAAAGGAAACATAATAATCTCGGCTTCAAGTTTTTCCTTAATGAAGTATCTATCAATTTTAACATGTTTTGTCTGGTCGTGTTGAACTGGATTGTGAGCAATCTCTATAGCTGAAGTGTTATCACAATACAATTTCATTACTTTTAGAGAAGCAACACTCAATTCCAAAAGCAAGTTTCTTAACCATAGTAACTCACATACTCCAAAAGCCATGCCTTTATACTCAGCTTTTGCACTAGACCTTGCTACCATTGGTTGCTTTTTACTCCTCCAAGTCACAAGATTTCCACTTATAAAAGTGAAGTATCCTGATATGAACCTCACCAAGAGTAGTGAGACCCGGAACCAAGATATGGCAACGAAGGATCGTTTTCTAATTCAAGTTTATAAATAAAGAAAATAAAAAGGACTGCGACCCGTTATCTATAAAGAGATAAGAACCAACGGTATCAAGAAGGTTGTAGACGCCACACTCAAGAACAAGAAAGAAGGTGAGTGATAAGTCAAGTTTGAACGCCACAAGGTATAACCCTTGATAAGTTCATAGTTCAATGAAGAATCAAGAGAAAACGTTCTCTCAAATAATATTATTCCATTCAAAGTCTACTGAATAATACATCAATGAGTCCCTTAAATGCTAAAATATCTAAGACCTAAAAGGGAACAAATATTCGGCAATTAATGCTTTACAAAACGGGAAAGAAAATTAAACAAACTAAAACAAGCAACTACTGACTTATTTCCTAATTGAAAGGCTAAATTTGGAAGCAAATCAGCCCCTTAATTTCGGGAAACAATATTCTTTATAAACTAAAAAGGAAAAACTGAAATTGAATCTTCTCTAACCCTAACTTGTACCACACACAAGTATGCTGAAATTAGGACTCCTCCAACCACAAGGAATTAAGCTGAAATTCGGACTCCTCAGCTCAAGTCTTCGCGCAACAAGCTAGATGTCCAAATTCGGGCTTGTTTTGATCTGTTACGAAGGACAGAGTCTTCATAACATCTGTAGGGCTCGTCTTGGGCTTTCCGAAAACATATTATAATAGACGATCCGACTCCATATGCCTTCTGTAGAGGCCCACGAGGTTCTGCTTGGCGTCCAGCTCTTGTCAAGCTCAAGTCTGCGCGTAATAAGATAGATGGCTGATTTTGGGCCTGTTGTGATCTGTTACGGATGACGGAGTCTTCATAACATCTGTAGGGATCGTCTTGGGCTTTCCAGAAACATATTATAATAGATGATCCGACCCTATATGCCCTCTGTAGAGGTCTACAAAGTTTAGCCCGGATTTGGTCTTCATGTGGGCCGAACTTGTACTTCAGCAACTCAGAATCAATTATCATTAAATGCTTCTTTGAACCTCTTGGCCCTTGCAATTGGCCCAACTGGAACATGCAATTGAGCATTTGGTGATGCTTCTTGATTCTCATCATTCCCCCTCTCTTCAAAAGGATTCGTCCTCGAATCTTCACCGTAATGTTGTTGATTGCCTGCGATACTTCATCAAAGTCCTGCAAAAGAGAAACAAGAACACTAGGCCAAGAAGTTGGCTGATTTGAAAACAAGGCCTTTCTGATCTCATTTTTTTTTTGCATAGAAGTTCACTTGTTGTCTTTTTTTTTTGTTTCTCATCAGCCGAGATTTCTTTTTTTGCTGTTTCAATCTCTCTTTCTTTTGTCTTTCTTTCTTTTGAACTCTCACTCTCCTTTTTTCATCTTTTTTTTTCTTTTAACCTCATTTGATCTTCATAAACTTGTATTGGGGTTAAGGGTACAAGAGTGATTCGCTTTTTATTGAGTACAAATGAGTATCTATTTGTGTAACCATCATGAATTACACGCCTATCAAACTGCCATGGTCGCCCCAAAAGGATATGGCTCGCATGCATTGGTACCACATCACACAAGACTTCATCTTTGTACTTCCCAATGGAAAAAGATACCAACACCTGTTTAGTCACCTTGATTTCTTCACTATCATTCAACCATTGTAGCTTATAAGGTTTTTGGTGCTTTAAAGTGGCCAAATTTAGTTTTTCCACCAAACTAGTGCTAGCCAAATTAGTACAACTTCCCCCATCAATTATCATGCTACATACCTTATCATTAACATGGCATCGGGTGTGAAAGACATTGTCACGTTGTACCTCATCATCTTCTTTTACTTGAGCACTAAAAGTTCTTCTTGCGTCCAAAATCTCTCCATCTTTGTGATCTTTGGAAGGTTCGGCCTTGGCATTGAAACTAGGTTGGTCATCCCTCTCGTTCCAATTCGGTTCCCATAATGAAGAAGAACCCGAATGTTGCCCAACTCGTGTGGTACCCTTCCTCTTCGATTGTTGATCCAACCTCATCTCCAACTGATCAAACTTTTGATCAAAGAACTTTAAAAAAAGTTTGAAATCGTTCTTTTCTGGTGCATCTTCAGACATTTTTTTTAACCTGCGAAAACAAATTGGTAAGCCTCACAAACACTCCCTCACGTGTTTACTCTCAATAATGAAGGCACTCACACTCGTGTTTCACTCAATTTCAGCTGTTACCCTCTGATGAGCTCGCACTCTCTTGCCTTTTTCCACTCTTCGTTTACTTTTTTTTTTTTTTTTGTGGTAACTGATCTGATCAACTTTTTTTTTTTTGTTTTTTTGATCTAACGAAATAAAAAGAAATAGAAAAAAAGGATAGATCAAACCTGATTTAGAAGCCTAAGCTCTGATACCAACTGATATGAACCTCACCAAGAGTAGTGAGACCCAGAACCAAGATATGGCAACGAATGATCGTTTTCTAATTCAAGTTTATAAATAAAGAAAATAAAAAGGACCGCGACCCGTTAAAGAGATAAGAACCAACGGTATCAAGAAGGTTGTAGACGCCACACTCAAGAACAAGAAAGAAGGTGAGTGATAAGTCAAGTTTGAACGCCACAAGGTATAACCCTTGATAAGTTCATAGTTCAATGAAGAACCAAGAGAAAACGTTCTCTCAAATAATATTATTCCATTCAAAGTCTACTGAATAATACATCAACGAGTCCCTTAAATACTAAAATATCTAAGATCTAAAAGGGAACAAATATTCTGCAATTAATGCCTTACAAAACGGGAAAGAAAATTAAACAAACTAAAACAAGCAACTACTGATTTATTTCCTAATTGAAAGACTAAATTTGGAAGCAAATCAGCCCCTTAATTTCGGGAAACAATATTCTTTGCAAACTAAAAAGGAAAAACTGAAATTGAATCTTCTCTAACCCTAACTTGTACCACACACAAGTATGCTGAAATTAGGACTCCTCCAACCACAAGGAATTAAGCTGAAATTCGGACTCCTCAGCTCAAGTCTTCGCGCAACAAGCTAGATGCCCAGATTCAGGATTGTTTTGATCTGTTACGAAGGACAGAGTCTTCATAAAATCTGTAGGGCTCGTCTTGGGCTTTCCGAAAACATATTATAATAGATGATCCGACTCCATATGCCTTCTGTAGAGGCCCACGAAGTTCTGCTTAGCGTCCAGCTCTTGTCCAGCTCAAGTCTGCGCGTAATAAGATAGATGGCTGATTTTGGGCCTGTTGTGATCTGTTATGGATGACGGAGTCTTCATAACATCTGTAGGGATTGTCTTGGGCTTTCCAGAAATATATTATAATAGATGATCCGACCCCATATGCCCTCTGTAGAGGTCTACAAAGTTTAGCCCGGATTTGGTCTTCATGTGGGCCGAACTTGTACTTCAGCAACTCAGAATCAATTATCATTAAATGCTTCTTTGAACCTCTTGGCCCTTGCAATTGGCCCAACTGGAACATGCAATTGAGCCTTTGGTGATGCTTCTTGATTCTCATCATATCCTAAAGTAGATCTTCTGTTATTAGTTGAACCTGCCCAATCTGCATTAGTGTAACTTTCTACTTTTAGGTGATTATGTTTAGTGAAGAGTAATCCTTTACCCGGAGCGGTCTTTAAATACCTCAATATACGTTCCACGACATCCATGTGAGGTTTACGAGGATCATGCATAAACTAACTCACTACACACACTGCATAGGCAATAATGTTAGGATTATGCTCAATAGCAACAGTTTAATATTGTACTTGACAATCTTTTCATATTAATAAAGTGATTTATGTTTTAACAAAATCTTATAGCATTTATTATTATAATTGTCAAAGTAAATAATCATAAGGTCAAAAGACTATGAGAAAAGAAGAATTGTTCGTACATCTGGATATGTATGAGGTAAACACAATTCTTTAGTTAGCCTTGAATAACGTTCACAACTTAAGTTAAAAGTTGGGCACCTTTATCTTGTTAAAGTTGTAGAATTCTTTTGCTAGCATTTGAGTGAGATTAAATGTGTTATGATGAGTCTAAAATCATCGAAGGGTCTTCGAGTAAAAGAATCTAGTGCACTGGGTGCATTAAACTGGATCACAATGAAATACTTTTTCTAGAACCGTCAATAGATAAAAGTCTTTTCATTATCAGGACAATCAGAGAGTATCTTAATCCTGAGATAAATGATGGACTTATGGTTACAAGTGCTATCATTTGAGCTATCAATGAGTACGATTATATAGCATAGTCTATCCTCGATAGTTTGGTGGTATTCATTTGCTAATCGATAGAGGACTTCATTTATAGATATGGATATCGTGGCTCCATTTATTAAATGTAGGTAGAATATCATCATATGGATGCTTTGTGGTTTTGGATATTAAATCTTAACGTTGAGTTTTCAATAGTGGCTATTGAAAGATGACTTCTGGACAAGTAATAGTATATATCCAAGTTCAAAGTGTGGTCATATGAGTAAATATGGTAACTTGGAGAGCTATAGGCGGTCTATGAGCTCTTGGCGATTATTGATATTCTTCACGAGGATTCACTATCTCCTATAATATTGTCTAGGGTATAAATGAGAATCATTTACTTATTCCATCTTTATTTAAGAGTGCAATTTTAGTTCTTTAGTGGAATGAACTAAAATTAATATATTGAACCTAAGTGAATCATTTGTTGATTGTGATTGGGTTATGTCTATTGGAGCTTAAATTTAGATAGGCCCGCCAAGATCCCCAATCCACACGGACTTGCATGAATCACGTGATATATTCTATCGGACTATTTAAGGGTCCATCTAGGATTACATTTAATATATTAAAATATAATTTGTACATTATTTATTTAATGGGTTGTTTAATTATATTAATATATTAATGATAGACATGTGGCTTGTTTCTTTTAATAAGAATAGGTTTAGTTCACATGTGGGCTTTTTATTAAATTCCAAATGGATTTAATAATATAAGAAAAACAATATATGGCCCATGTTTTGGTCATGGGTGGCAAGGTTAATTTTATTAGCCCATTATATTGTTTATTTTATTATTTAATTAAATGGAAATTGAAACAAATAACTCGAGGTGTGTTCTAATATATTAATATTCAATCTAGGGGGGGGGGGGGTGAATAGATTTTAATGATATTACCCAATTTTCGCGTTAAGTCAATATTACGAAAATACCCCAAACTAGTCAAAACAATAACAGGTGTAATATGGTGCGGAATTATAAACGACATTTGATATTTACGTGGAAACCCTCACGGGAAAAACCACGGGCTGTATAGTGCGCCACACTCGAACCTCGAATCCACTAAATGTGTTAAACGATTACAACCTACTCCCGGTATATAATCACACACCTACCTAATCCCGGTATGAGTGAACCTAGTCCAATTGCTTGTGTGACCACCTAATTCCGGTGACCGACCTAATCCCGGTCTATCACAACAAGACTTCAATTGCTTGCGATCTAAGCAACCTAATCCCGGAAGCTACACGCAAGACTTACTTCTCAATGAAGAGATTACAACCTATGTGAATATATAATGATATTCAAGGAGCAAATAAAGCTAGGTAACCTTAGATGCTTATCTAGGATGATTAGATAACAATAAATGCAATCCTAGATGTCAATAGCTACATGACATGTCATAAAGCTTAGCAAATCATAGATAAAATAACCTAGATGTTGCTATCAAAATACAACACACAAACATGTCAACACAACAATCTCTATTTTGTATCTAGAATATATTCTAAGAGCATACAAATAATATAAGAGATTTCTTTGATAAATAAAACACTAAACTTAGATGAGATTAGTGAAGAACATACCAAAGGATGTGTCTTGACCAAAACCCATGCAAGCAAGCATCCTAACTATGCTAGAAAATGCTAGATGATATTTAGATGCATATGAGAAAGGTTTTGAGTGTGTAAAAATGAGTTCTTGATTTGATTTTCTCTCAAAAATCTCTGTTTCAAGTTTAGGGTTCTTTTAGAGTCAGAGAACTAAGTTAGAGATATGAGAAAGTATGATATTTATAGGCATCAAGAACAGGGCAAGTGAAAAGACAATTTTGCCCTTGAAATCACCGATCGGCGGTTTCATTCTGCGGTCGTGGCGGTAGAATGTAACCGCCGAATTGAACCCGAGAAGTAGGGGATCATTCGGCGACCAGATTCGGCGGTCAAGCGAAACCGCCGATCAAAACCCAAAAAGAAACCGACCTTAAAATATCTGATTCGGCGGTTTCAATTCGGCGGCCAGGCCGCCGATTAAACCGCCGAACAGAACCCGAGAATAATAAATGTATCAGGTCTATTCGGCGGTTTCGATTCGGCGGCCTGACCGCCGATCGTAACCGCAAATCCAATCCAGAGTTTTCTGGAATCAAACGGCGGTCGTGGCCACCGATCAAACCGCCGTTTCACCAATGATGGTGAAACCAAAGAAGAAACCAAGGGCATTCTCCGAAGGCGATCTTCGCGTAAAACCAAGCACATTATCGTGCAAGCGCGGACGTTTCCTAACATATTCGGAAAACGAATTACACGACACAAACAAACACACAACAAGATATAATCAAACAAAGTGCTAGTGTGTAATGTGACATGTGAAGAGAATGCACACATATGCAAGTATGCTAAGTGTGTGTGTGCTTCTAAATCTCTTCAATGAAAACTAAGCACAAGAAGTATACCTTTGGAGTGCTTGTCACTTTGAGGTCTTGAAAAGGGCCATCGATGTTGGTCTTCAATCACCTAATCTACCCTTACAATTCAAAACCCAACTTGTGGTTTGTCCACGAAATAAGCCAATCAATAATGGGAAACCTTACAGAAATTAATTATGTTAATTAATTATTTAATTAAGAATCAAATCATTTTCTGATTAGAAAATATGTTTCCTAGTATTATACTATTAGTAGTAGTATATTAAATATAAAAGACTTTATTTGATAAGTAGATAAATAATGGATTTATTTATTTAGTCAAATTAGGAAGTCTTTTATATAGTCACAAATACACTAAAGAGTTGGATTAGAGTTTGCACTATAGAGAGATATATTATATTTGGCCGAGATATATATTAAGAAATATGTCATAGATATATAAGGCTAATTGGCACAGATACCCCCTGAACTCTTCAAAAATATGCACTTTACTCCCTAAACTTTTTTTTTCGGCAGTAAACGCCCTAAACTAATGGAAATTTGCAAAAACTGACGGAATGATAACAGAAACCACATTCCGTCTGTTTTATAGTCACATGCGCGTCACGTGACAAGAACTAATTACACCAACCTCCCCTAAGGTTTGCCCTAATACTTTTTTTTTTTTTAATGGCAAATAAATAAATATTTTTTTAAAAAAGAATATAATTAAAATCAATTAAAAAAAAAGATGGATCTCCACCGTCCATCTCAACGATGGACGGTGGAGATATCTCCTTTTTATTTTTTATTTAAATTTAATAATAATAATAATAATATCTTTACTTTAATTTATATATTCCCAAATCTGGAAAATCATTCCCAAATCTCTTCAACATAAATTCTAATAATACCTTCACTTAAATTTATATATTCCCAAATCTAGAAAATCATTCCAAACCCAAAAAATCTGGAAAATCATTCCAAACCCAGAAAATCATTCTCAAATCTAGAAAATCATTCCCAAATCTCTTCAACATAAATTCATCTTTTCAACCTCTGCCAAACCCAAAAAATAACCATCAACACACCATCAAAACCAGACCTTCATCACCGAATCCATCATCAAGCCAAGAAACAAATAAAAAATTTATCATCATCAAGCAACATCATCAAGCCAAGAAACAAATCCCAAATTCAAAAGTTTGATCTCTTCAACCCACAACCATCAACATCAATCGATCCAAGCCCAACCCACCATCGATCTTCCTCGTCATCGCCAACCGCCGTTGCTGCCAAGAGAGAAAAAGAAGAGGAGATCGACGGCTACCCACCGCCAAATCGATCTTCCCCGTCGTCGCCAACCGCCGCCGCCAAGAGAGAAGGAGAAGAGGAGATGGATAGCGGCCACCACCAAATCGATCTTCCCTGTCGTTGCCAACCGCCACCGCCAAGAGAGAAAGAGAAGAGCAGATCGACGGCTGGAAGAGATGGTTTGGTTGGCTTCGATTGCCTCGGCTGGGTCACGTGGTGGTTTGGGTTTTGTATTTGAAATTGTTAATGTTGTTGGTTTTGTAAGATTTGTAGATTTGTGTTTGAAATTGTTGAATGACTTTCTTGACAGAGGTTTTGTAAGATTATTTTCACCATTTATTTTGTTTTTGGAGTTAGATTGAAGAAGATGAGATTTGTGGATTTTATTTTTGTGATTTCCTTTTGGAATTGATTGAAGAAGAAGGAAGAAGATATGAATTATTGAATGAGATTTGTGGATTTTTTTTTAATTGATTTTTGATTTAATTTTTTTTGGAATTATTAAATTATTTGAATTAATGAAAGAGATATGATATGATCTTTATTTTTTAATTTTTTTTTAATTTTTGTTTTTTTACAATTTAATCTAATATATATAATATGATTTTTTTTTAAGAAAATTTATTCATTTTTTTTAATTAATTTGATTTCCATCATCCATCATGGTGATGGATGGTGGAGATCAATCTTTCTTTCTTTTAAAAAAAATATATTTATTGAAAATAATTAAAAAAAATTATTATATCCTTTTAAAAATATTTATTTGTCATTAAAAAAAAAAGTATTAGGGAAAACCTTAGGGGAAGTTGGTGTAATTAGTTCTTGTCACGTGACGCGCATGTGACTAGAAAACAGATGAAATGTGGCTTCCGTTGCCATTCCATCAGTTTTTGCAAATTTCCATTAGTTTAGGGGGTTTAGTGCCGAAAAAAAAAGTTTAGGGGGTAAAGTGCATATTTTTGAAGAGTTCAGGGGATATCTGTGCCAATTAGCCTATATATAATATATTCGGTAAATTTTTGACAAGATATATATGAGGACAAAATGATATTTGGCCATAGATATATAATATATATTTAACCGAGATATATATATGGTTATTAATATATAATGCATGCAGTATTTGAACAAAACAAAAATACTTAAGTTGCGTGCAATATTAGTGCACAATATATTTATTTAAATGGCATGCATAATTTATAGACATAAATGTAAAGAGAATTCGGTGCATCCAATATATATATATTCTTTGTATTTTTGTCTAACCCTAGTTTTTGCAATTGAGAGATTTTTCTTTTGCTAGAGAAAAATAAAATCCAACTCTTAGACTAGTATGAAATTCGGCCAAGAGAGATTGTGAGAAGAGGTTGTTCTTATTTCGATAGTACACTACTAACTTTTACATCAAAAGGTTTTGTGCACAATTTCGAATAAGGTTCACGCGAGTTTCAATCTAACGATTGTGAATTCAAAAGTGACCGGGACATTCTTAGCAATCTTTTGGAGTTTATTGTGACTAACTGAAATCAGAAAAGTTTTGTTATCCATTCTCAGGTACACAATTCAAAGAGAAGGGAGACCACGCTCCTAGGTGATTCATGTTCGTGATCGGATTGGAAGATCTTGCGTATTACCATCTACGCATAGTCAATCGAATCACGTGACAAATGTATGATATCTTTTGGTGTATATGTTTAATTAATTAAAGGGTTAAGGTTCAAACTTGGAAATTTTTTAAAATATACTAAACTTCTTTTAGCCTCGCTTCCACCGTGTGCAAACGTTTTTCCTTACAATTGGTATCAGAGCCAGGTTGTACCCTTTAATTAATTAACGTATATGTACGTGAATCAATTTTTTTTTTTATTGTGATTATGCATGTTTAGAAAGAGATGGCACTCTAGGTATTCTCATATATAATTACATTGGAATGTATGGATTTATATATGTTATATGTTGATATAAAGTGAATTGTTATTGCTCGATTTTGATCCTAGAATTTCAATGTATTTTTTGTTTCGGAATTGTAACAAGAAGGGTGGCCTATTATCGTCACAATTTCCTTCTTGGTAGTTGTTAAGTTTTTTTTATTGTATTAAAATTAAGTCCAGTATTTTTTATTGTATTAAAAATAGTGCATTATTTTTTTTTGGTATTAAATACTGCAGTGATTAAATAAAATAAAAAAACTACAGTATTTTATTGTTTAAATAACGTTGTAAAGTGTTCAAGCATCGAAGATTCGAACACTTAAAGAATTGATAGCAATCGGAACGAGTTTGAGACTGTGCGCACCATAGCAACATGCACGCGCGCAAGATTGCACGCAGTTGTGCATGTTGGACTGTGGGCTGCGCACGGCAGCCCTTGTTAGGGTTGTGGAGTGTGCACGCCCATAGGGGCAGCCGTGGGATGCTCAAGTGATCGATGACCGCTTGAAGACTTATTCGCCAAGAAAGGAGTTTTTGTATTCCAAACAAATGTAATTTACTTGCTTTTCTATGATAGATAAAAATCATGGCTTTTTACTCTGCGTAAATGTTACAATATTTGTTATGGGTTTGATAACATGTCATATAGAATAGGAGTGCCACTCATATATCTCTTTTGGAATGAACATTCATTGAATGATTTAGGTATCTAATTGACATCTAGATAACTTGGTAAATCATTCTATGAGATTTAATCACACGCCTTAAATAATTGAGTGGGAGAAGGTGTATTGCAAACACCCATGGCCTCCAAGGTTAGTTGAGCTTTATTATTTATTGGTAATCCCCCCAAGGGGCGTCCATGAATGGAATTTAGCAAGATACTTCCTTACAAGGATAGATTAGACAATTGACTCAAATGAGATTTACTCCCTAAGGAGGGATTTTCGTGAGGGAATATATTGAGGGTCGAAATCTTGGTAGTACACTCAATGTGATTTTATTAATATCCTCCCAAGAGTTCTTGTTAATAAAATCACAAGGCTAAAATTGAAAATGTTGGTTGTTATGTATCATGTTAACAATAAGGTGGGATTTAGTCCAACTAGTAAGTGGTGCGAACTCCCAAAGGAGACGTAACATTTATAGGTGTTGGATCAAACGTTGAATTTTACGATTGGATTATATATTTAATTCAAGATGAATATTCGAAAATGCTAAACCATGATTATTTATGTTAGGATTATGCTCAATAGCAAGAGTGTAATATTGTAATTAACAATTTTTTTCATATTAATAAAGTGATTTCTGGTTTAAACAAATCTTATAGCATTTATAGTTTAATATTATAATTGTCAAAGTAAATAATCATAAGGTCTAAAGACTTTGAGAAAAGAAGAATTGTTCGTACATCTGGATATGTATGTGGTAGACACAATTCTTTAGTTAGTCTTGAATATTGTTCACAACTTAAGTTAAAGGTTAGGCACCTTTATCTTGTTAAAGTTGTAGAATTCTTTTGCTAGCATTTGAGTGGGATCAAATGAGATATGATGAGTCTAAAATCATCGGAGTGTCTTCGAGTAAAAGAATCTAGTGCACTGGGTGCATTGAACTGGATCACAATGAAATACTTTATCTATAACCGTCAGTAGATAAAAGTCTTTTCATTATCAGGACAATCGGGAGTCTATCTTAATCCTGAGATAAATGATGGACTTATGGTTTCAAGTGATATCATTTGAGTTATCAATGAGTACGATTATATCGCATAGTCTATCCTCGATAGTTTGGTGATATTCATTTGTTAATCGATAGAGGACTTCATTTATAGATATGGACATCGTGGCTCCATTTATTAAATCAGAGTATAATGGATGTTTTGAGATAATTGGATATTAAATCTCAACGTTGAGTTTTCAATAGTGTCTATTGAAAACATGGCTTCTGGACAAGTCAAAATATCCAAGTTCAAAACGTGGTCATATGAGTAAATATGGTAACTTGGAGAGTTATAGGCGGTCTATGAACTCTTGGCGATTACTGATATTAATCACGAGGATACACTATCTCTAACATGATTGTCTAGGGTATGAATGAGGAACATCTTCCTTTTCCGTCTTTATTTAAGAGTTCAATTTTAGCTCTTTAATGGAATGAGTTAAAATTAATGGATCGGACCTAAGTGAATCATTTGTTGATTGTGATTAGGTTATGTCTATTGAAGCTTAAATTTAGATAGCCCACCAAGATCCCCAATCCACACGGACTTGCATGGATCACTTGATATATTCTACCTGACCAATTTATGGGTCCATTTAGAATTGCATTTAATATATTAAGAATATAATTTGCACATTATTTATTTAATGGGCTGCTCAATTATATTAATATATTAATGAAAGGCATGTGGGCTTGTTTCTTTTAGTAAGAATGGGTCTGGTTCACATGTGGGCTTTTTATTTAAAGTCCAATGGATTAAATGAAATAAGAAAATAATATATGACCCATTTTATTTGAGTGGGGCGGCAAGGTCTTGTTTAACCTAATATATTATTTTGTTTCATTGTTTTAATTAAATAATAATTAATTAATTTATTGATTAATTGTTTAATTAAGAAACAAATCTTTTCTGATTAGGAAATATGATTCCTAGAGTTATACTATTGTTAGTAGTATACTAAAATTAAAAGACTTGTTTGATAAGAAAATAAATAATTAATTTTATTTTTTTAATCAAATAAGAAGTTTTTTTTATTTAGTCAAATAAAAGAATAAAAATATCTATGAGTTGAATTAGAGTTTGAAGTCTTAAAACTAGAAGAGAATTAGGGTGCAACTAAAACTCCTATATTTTTGGAGTGTAATTTGCGGCAACCCTAGTACTTTTGGGAGAAGGATTTCGGCCACCCTAAAAAGAAAAGGAGAAGAGAATTCGCCCACTTAGAAAATTAGTGGGTGTGGTGCTTGATTCAACTTTCTTCTTCTTCTCAATTTATAGATAGGATTTTTATTCTACTAAAAACAAAAAAAGAGTGAATAGATTATTCTTTGATGGTACACTAATTGCTTGTTCATCAATAAGCTTGTGTGCACAACATCGATTTAGGTTCACGCGAGTTTCGATCATTAGATTGAGAACTCAAAAGTGACCGGAATAATCTTAGTCTTCTTTTGATTGTTTTTGACTAACAAAAGAAAAGAAAAGTTTGTTTGTCCATTCTCAGGTTTGCAATTCAAAGAAAAAGGGAGACCATGCTCCTAGGTGATTCACGTTCGTGCTAGGATTGAAGATCTTGGGGATTACCATCGACGTAAGTCAATCGGATCACGCGACAAAAGGTATTCTTCTTTTTGTTGATTATATATATATATATATGTTTAATTAATTAAAGGGTTAAGGTTCATAAAAAGGAAAATTTTTTAAAAGCTACTAAATCTATTTTTTAGTCTCGCTTCCGCTGCGTGTACTACGGTATTTTTCCCTACAATTTACTTATATATATTTTTTGTTAAGAAATCATGATCCCATCCCTAATGATCATCCTAAAAGATAAAACTTTAACTGGTAATAATTATGTCATATGGAAAAGGAAAATTGGGTAATTGCTGCAAGCTGAAAAAATATAAATTTTGTTCTGACTACTCCTAAACCACCTGCTCCTACTAATGAATCTAATGTGATGCAAAGAGATGAGTATGAGCAGTGGAAGACCTCTGATGAGATGGCCAAATGCTACATTATGGCTACCATCTTTAACGTGTTGCAACAACAGCATAAAAGAATGAGGTCTGCTACTAATATGATGATATCTCTAGAAGAGATTCATATGGTTGGTAAAGTTGCTACTGTTAAGACCCGTCAGAAGGTTAAGGAATAACAGAAGAAAAAACAACTTGGACCTACCAAGAAAGTAACCAAGATCAAAAGGAAGTACTTCTTTTATGGTGAAAAGAGACATTGGAAAAGTAATTGCCCAAAGTCTCAGAATAAGAAGGAACAAGGTAATGTGAATTATCTTGAAACATGTTTTTCTGGAAGATTTTACAGATTCTTGGATCGTAGACTCTGGAGTCACTAATCATGTTTGTTATTCCTTACGGGGGTTTCAAGAAAGGAGAAGGCTGAATAAGAATGAAATCAACTTGCGTTTAGGCAACGGAGCATTAGTGTCTGCTAGTGCAGTGGGAGATATTAGAGTTAATCTAGATTCTAGTAGGCATTTAGATTTGATAGACATTTATTATGTACCTCAATTCAAGAGAAATTTAATTTTAGTTTCTTGTTTAAATAAATTTGAATATTCAGTTACTTTTAATAAAAATTTTATTATTAGTAAGGATGACAAATTTGTTTGCAAAGGTACATTGGAAAATGGTCTATTCTATTTACATAGAAATATCTCTCACTTGTTAGACACAGAATTAACGCAACCTAATCATAAAAGAGTAAAATTATCAAAAGATGAAACCTACCTATGACATTTGCGCTTAGGTCATATTAACCTTAATAGGATTAAAAGATTGGTTAGTGATGGACCTTTAAGTGACTTAAAGGTTGATGATCTACCAACTTGTGAATCTTGTTTGGAAGGTAAAATGACTAAAAGGTCTTTCACGACCAAAGGCACAAGAGCCACTGAATGTTTAAGATTAATACACACTGATGTATATGGTCCTATGAGCATTCAAGCTAGAGGTTGATATGAGTACTTCATCACTTTCACATATGATTATTCAAGATTTGGTTATGTGTATCTCATGAGACATAAGTCGGATGCTTTTGACATGTTCAAAGCATTTAAAGCTGAAGTGGAAAATCAGCTTGAGAAACACATAAAAATCTTGAGATATGATTGTGGTGGAGAATATCTATCTAGTGAGTTTCAGTAATATCTTATTGATAATGGGATCATTTCTCAGTTTTCTACACTAGGTACACCTCAACAAAATGGGGTGGCAGAAAGAAGAAATAGAACTCTTTTGAATATGGTTAGGTCAATGTTGAAATATTCAACGCTCCCTGTTTCTTTTTGGGGATATGCTCTACAAACTGCAATGTATATTCTAAACGATGTACCATCGAAGTCGGTTCCTCAAATACCGCATGAGTTGTGGACCAAGTGAAAGCCTAGTTTACAAAACTTAAGGATATTTGGTTGTTATGCGCATGTGTTAAAAGGAAAGACAAAAAAGATGGAGTCCCGTACAGAAACATGCATATTTGTGGGGTATCCAAAAGGAACTAAAGGGTATTATTTCTATAGTCCTTCAGATCTTAAAGTATTTGTTTCGACAAATGCCAAATTTATGGAAAATGACTATATGAATGGTTTTATACCTAAAAGTAGAATTGTCCTGAGTGAGATGTCAGGAGATACAATTCCATAAGAGGTTTCACAACCTAGCCCAATTGTAAGTTCCGAACCATCGCAAAATCAACAACCTACCATTCCTCGTCGTAGTAGGAGGGTTATAAGACAACCCGAGAGATACATCGGTCTAGGAGAATCAGTGGAGAATCTCCCAGACAACGATGATCCCTACACATATAAGGAAGCAATGGAGGATGTTGATAGTCATCATTGGCAAAAGGCAATGCAATATGAGATTGAGTCCATGTTTAATAACAAAGTCTGGTCCCTTGTAGACTTGCCTAAAAGGATAAAACCCATTGGGTGCAAGTGGGTATACAAGAGGAAAAGAGGTATGGATGGAAAGGTGGAAACTTTTAAACCTATATTAGTAGCTAAAGGTTACATATAGAAAGAAGGTATCGATTACGAGGAAACCTTCTCTCCTGTGGCCATGCTTAAATCCATTAGGATACTCTTATCTAGTGGTGTCAAATGTGCCGGGCTTGGAGGGCCCGGCACGTCCGGCCCGCCCATATTGGTGGGCCGTTCCTGGCACGGCCTGTTTGTAGAGCGGGCCAGGCTAGGCACGACCCCCAGACTGGCCCGGGCTGGGTCACGTTTTATGGCTTGGCGGGCGGCCCAGAACAGGCTAACAGGCCGGCGGGCCAAACCCACCAGGTCGAACGTTTAAATTTTTTTTAATTATTTTTTTTTAATTTTGACCGTTGCTGATGTCAGTTGACGTCAGCAAACGGTCACATTTTTAAAACACCTTTAAAATTTCATTTTGCCTCCTCATCTCTTCTATTTTATATTTTTACCTACATTTCAAATTTTTCTATAAATACCCCCACCCATTCCTATTTCCCTAAACACTTTCTCTCAAATCTCAATCTCTCATTCTCTCATTCTCTCCATTCTCCAACTCTCCATTATTCTCTCTAATCTCTATTCTCTAATAATTTCATTCTTACAATCTTACTATCTCTCTCTCTCTCTCTAGTCTCTACTTTCACTCTCTCTATTCTCTACACTAATAATCTACCATTCTAAATTTATAATACTATATTACTAATATTATTCTTTAATCACTCCACCAAAGCTTAAAGGTATGTTTTTCTTTAAATGTTATTAATTAATTTTATTCTTTAGTTTTTAAATTTTATATTTATACTTAATATATTTATGCTTAGTTATTAATTTTGATATTTATTCTTATGTTTTATACTTTTATATATATTTAATATTAATGGGGTTTTTATGGTTAGTAACTTAGTATATTTATGAGTTAATATTTGTATGCTTTGTTATAAATTCTAATATTAAATCTTAGAATCTTTGATTTAAGTTAATTTATCATTTTATGAATTTATGTCTAGTAATTAATTTTAATATTTGTATATTTTAATTATTATTTTTAGTTAGTAAATTGATGATTTTATGTTTAGTAATTGATTTTAATGTTTATGCCTTTATGGTTAGTAAATTGATGATTTTATGTTTATTAATTAATTTGAATATTTTTATGCTTAGTAATTTAATATATTTATGATTAAATGCTTAGTAATTAATTTTTATATTTGTATGCTTAGTATATTTATGATTAAATGCTTAGTAATTAATTTTAATATTTGTATGCTTATTATATTTATGTTTAAATGCTTAGTAAGTAATTTTAATGTTTGTATGCTTATTATATTTATGATTTTATGCTTAGTAATTAATTTTAATGTTTATGGTAGTAAATTGATGATTTTAATATTTATGTTTAAATGCTTAGTAATTAATTTTAATATTTGTATGCTTATTATATTTATGATTTTATGCTTAGTAATTAATTTTAATGTTTATGGTAGTAAATTGATGATTTTAATATTTATGTTTAAATGCTTAGTAATTAATTTTAATATTTGTATGCTTATTATATTTATGATTTTATGCTTAGTAATTAATTTTAATGTTTATGGTAGTAAATTGATGATTTTAATATTTATGATAGTAAATTGAAGATTTTAATATTTATGTTTAAATGCTTAGTAATTAATTTTAATATTTGTATGCTTATTATATTTATGATTTTATGCTTAGTAATTAATTTTAATGTTTATGGTAGTAAATTGATGATTTTAATATTTATGATTAAATGCTTAGTTATTAATTTTAATATTTGTATGTTTATTATATTTATGATTTTATGCTTAGTAATTAATTTTAATGTTTATGGTAGTAAATTGATGATTTTAATATTTATGTTTAAAATGCTTAGTAATTAATTTTAATATTTATGTTTAAATGCTTAGTAATTAATTTTAATATTTGTATGCTTATTATATTTATGATTTTATGCTTAGTAATTAATTTTAATGTTTATGGTAGTAAATTGATGATTTTAATATTTATGATAGTAAATTGATGATTTTAATATTTATGTTTAAATGCTTAGTAATTAATTTTAATATTTGTATGCTTATTATATTTATGATTTTATGCTTAGTAATTAATTTTAATGTTTATGGTAGTAAATTGATGATTTAATATTTATGTTTAAAATGCTTAGTAATTACTTTTAATATTTGTATGCTTAGTAATTAAGTATATTTATGATTAAATGCTTAGTTTTTAATGACTAATGAGTTAATATTTGTATTGTAGGAAATGGAATATCATCCTCAATTTTTGGACGGTCTTAATATGGAGGACGATTATTATGACCTTTCCGGGCCAGCGGGTACGACAGCGGGACCTTCTGCTTCTGGCGCAACATCGACGTCATCACGTGTCCCCAAACATAAAAAGCTCACATCAAACATATGACAGTGTTTTGAGATATTACAGAAGACTATGCCAGACGGTAAAGTCATGGACAGAGCTCAATGTAGGTTTTGTCCTAAGCACTATGTCACTTCTGAGGAAGGGACTGGTCATTTACAAAGGCATATGGACAAATGCATGCCTGCACACGGATAGGTAGACACTACAACCCAGACACAATTACAACGGCACCCAGACGAGTCTGTTTCAACATGGCGTTACGACCCCATGGTTGCTAGAGAGTGCATGGCACGTTACATTGCATGCACTGATCAACCGATTAATTTTGGTGATAATGTTTTTTACGAAGAATTTATTCAAACTGCATACAACCCCCAATTTCAAGTTGTTTCTAGAAACACTACTAGGAACGATTTGATAAAATGTTTTCAAACCCAACGAAATAAGTTGAAGGCTGAATTACAGCAGCTAATTGTCTCTATTGCATTAATTTCCGATATTTGGAACGCATGTTCCAAACAGGACTATTTAATTGTCACGGGACATTATTTAGACTCTGATTGGAATTTACAAAAAAAAGTTCTTGGTTTTCATCCTATGGAGTATGCACATACCGCAATAAATATTTTTCATGTCATTACGACCGTTTTAGAAACTTATTCAATAACCGATCGCATCATTTCTATCACATTAGATAATGCATCTACAAATACTAGCTCTATTGCATTGTTTTTTGAAAGAAATATCCCACAACATGGGGGTTATTTTTTCCATCAATGGTGTGCATGTCATATCATCAATTTAGTTGTACAGTTTGGTATGAAGTTAGTAAGCGATCGTATAGATCGCATCAGAGATGCCCTTGCTTGGATCTGCAGTTCTACTCCAAGATTGAATGAATTTGGTAGATATTGTAAAACTTTCGGTCTACGACCCCGAAGATTCCTAACAGATATGCTGATAAGGTGGAACTCTACTTACTTAATGCTGCAAAATGCTTTAGAATATGAAACACCTATTTCTGGTTTTTATAACTTGAAAATATCTCAAGTTGGCAGTCCAATACTCACCTGAGATGATTGGCATATAGCAAAGGTCTTTATTGAATTTTTAAAGGTTTTTTATGATTCCACTGTAATTCTTTCCGGGGTCTATTACCCCACATCTTCCCTAGCAATCCATCATATTGTGGAAATGTCTGAATTATTAAACAATTATAGGGAAGATGAAATCTTAGGCCCTGCAGTTGTTGCCATGGAAGCCAAGTTTAAAAAATACTGGTCTACAGTTCCTTTACTTTATGCTTTAGGTGTTATAATAGATCCTAGGGTTAAGTTATCTGGTTTTGAAGCATTGCTAGAGTATCTTGGTAATGTTTTGAGCATAGATTATTCTACATAGATTACTGACATTCGAACCCAGTTGTTCGAAGTTTTTAGTTCTTATGAGCGCAGGTATGGCGATGTTGCGCAGCAACCATTAGAAGAACTAGATACACTCCCGAATCAGACAAGTTGGAACATTCTAAAACGCCGAAAAAAAGTAGGCTCATCAAGTTCTTCTTCACGAGCTGGTGCAACCTCCGGTGCCAAACTGAAAAGCTACCTTGAAGCTCAATACGACGACAAATTTAACAGAGAGAAGGGATTTGATCTGTTGGTATGGTGGAAGACCTACGGCTATAAATATCCGGTCCTATCACACTTAGCACGTGACGTACTGGTTATCCCTGTTTTCACTGTTTCCTCAGAACAAGTTTTTAGCACAACTGGAAGAATTGTTGAAGAAAGAAGAAGTTCTTTGACTCCAGAGATGGTGGAGGTATTGGGAGCATGCTCGAAAGAGGTTGCAAAATGAAACGGTAGACGAACAATTTATTCAAAATTTCAGTAATTTATATGTCGAAGAGAGTTCCGGCAGTAACCAAATCTAGGACTTTTAGGTTATACATGTACATTAACTTGTAATACGATTACACTCTTTTTCCCTTACCAAGTTTTTATCCCATTGGGTTTTTCTTTGTAAGGTTTTTAATGAGGCAATCATGTAAATATGTAATACTAAGACTCTGAAATAAATAAATAATTCTTCATTTCATATTTTCATAATTTCATCTATTTTTATTTTCTTTAAGCTTTTAGCTTGATTTCATTTCATCTAAAATAATAAATCTTTCTATTTTCTACATTTTTTTAACCGATTAAACTAATAAATAAGATAGACAAATTACAATTACAAATATTTAACCAATATTATAATGTAACAATTTAAACAATATTATAAATTTATAATGTAACAAAGAAACAAACTAACAAATAAAATAACAAATTAACAATTGATGAATTGAATACCTGATTTGAAATTTTGAATTAAAATATAAAATATTGGAAAAAAAAATATAAGGAAAAAAATAAATAAATTTGAAAACGGTTGGCCTGCCGGGTCGACCCGGACCAGCCTGCCAGGCTGACGGGCTTGGCCCGGAAGCCCGACCGGTTTCAAATATATATATATATATTTATAAATTTTGACCGTTGCTGACGTCAGCAAACGGTCACATTTTTTAAAATAACTAACAAATTTCATTTTGCCCCCTCATCTTTTCTATTTTATATTTTTACCCCATTTCAAATTTTTCTATAAATACCCCCATCCATTCCAATTTCCATACACTTTCACTTTCTCTCAATCTCTCAATCTCTCAATCTCTCAATTCTCTACACTAGTCACTAGTTCTAGTACTACTATCAACCATTCCAATTATTCTCTAATCTCTCCACCAACTCACCAAGGCACCAAAGCTCAAAGGTATGTTTTTCTTTTAAATGTTATTAATTAATTTTATGTTTTAGTTTTTAAATTTTATATTTATACATAATATATATGCTTAGTTATTAATTTTGATATTTATTCTTATGTTTTATGTATATTTAATATTTATGGCTTTATGCTTAGTATATTTATGAATTAATATTTTTTATGCTTTGTTATAAATTTTAATATTTTTTTGCTTAGTATATTTATGATTAAATTTAAATGCTTAGTGATAAGTAATATATTAATAAGTAGTATATTACTATATTTATGATTAAATTTAAATGCTTAGTATATTACTATATTGTAGGAAATGGATCATAATCATCCTTAACTTCTGACGGAAACAATAGCAGGACCTTCTGGTTTCGGCGTAACACCGACATCACGCCATCCCAGTCACATTTCAAATTTAAACATATGGCAGTGTTTTGACAAAGAAGAAATACCAAACCCAGACGGTACGGTCACAACAAAATATCGTTGTAAGTTTTGTAAACTTTTATTTACCGGTTGTATTTCTACAGCGGGAACCAGTAATTTGAAAAGGCATATGAGCAAATGCATGACTGGACACGGACAGGTCAACACTATAACTATAACCCGGACATAACTACAACGGAACTGAGCCGAGCCCGTTACGACTCCGTGTATGCAGTATGCTACAGACTTAGAGAGTAGAGATTGCACTCTTTTTCCTTTACCAAGTTTTTATCCCATTGGGTTTTTCTTGGAAAGGTTTTTAATGAGGCAAGTAGGCAACCATGTAATAATGATAATCCAAAATAAATAAATAATTTTTCATTTCATATTTTCATGTATTTTTTATTTTCTTTAATATTTTATCTTTATTATCTTTATTTATTTTAATAATAAATCTATCTATTTTTTTAATTACACAAAAATAAATAATAATAAATAAAATATACATATTACAATTAAAATAACATAATTTAAATTATTTAAACAATTAAAATATCTAAATGAAAAAAAAATAAAAATTTTGGCACGTACCGACCCAGCCCGGCCCGCCGGCCCAGCACATGTGGCACGTGCCAGAAGC
Organism: Acer campestre; assembly: GCA_954870605.1. Classification (NCBI taxonomy): domain Eukaryota; kingdom Viridiplantae; phylum Streptophyta; class Magnoliopsida; order Sapindales; family Sapindaceae; genus Acer; species Acer campestre. The sequence goes on from OX940805.1 coordinate 9,797,953, forward strand.
ACGTGCCGGGCCTCCTGTTCATGAAAATGGGTCGGCTCGCCCCGACACAGCAAGTTCCTGTGCCGTGCCAGGCCAAGCCCATTTTCATAAACAGGCTCATTGGCCCGGCAAATGTGGGCCGGGCCGGCCCATATTGACACCACTACTTTTATCCATTGCGTCATCTTTAGATTTAGAGATTTGACAAATGGACGTTAAGACAGCTTTCCTTAACGAAAGTCTTGACAAAAGCATCTATATGATGCAACCAGAATGATTCATTGAAAAAGGCCAAGTGGAAAAGGTATGCAAGTTGCAAAAATCCATATATGGATTAAAGCAAGCATCCAGATCCTGGAACATAAGGTTCGATCAAGCTGTGAAAGGTTTTGGATTTGTTTAGAACCTTGACGAACCTTGTGTATACAAAAGGATCAAAGGCGACATGTTGGTTTTCATAATTCTTTATGTTGATGATATACTACTCATCGGAAACGATGTAGGAGTATTGACATCAGTAAAAGAATGGTTAGCAAAATAATTTGATATGAAAGACTTAGGAGAAGCAAGTTATATTCTTGGTATCTAAGTAATAAGGGATAGAAAGAATAGAACAATTGCACTATCCCAAGCTTCATACATAGATAAAATCTTTTCTAGGTTTTCCATGCAAGATTCCAAGAAAGGTATGTTACTTTTCAGGCATGAAATCAAACTTTCTAAGGAACAAGTTCTTAAGAATGAGCATGAAGAGCAATTCATGAGTAGGGTTCCATATGCCTTGGCAGTTGGAAGTCTCATGTATGCAATGCTCTGCACTATACCAGATATTTGTTTTGATGTTGGCATAGTTAGCAGGTTTCAATCGAAACCTGGACCTGATCACTGGACAGCAGTCAAGCATATTTTCAAGTATCTCAGGAGAACGAGAGATAATATGCTTGTATACTCTGGAGGGGATTTGATTCCTGTAGGGTATACAGATTCTGATTTCCAATCAGATTCTGACTCCAGAAAATCCACATCAGGATCTGTGTTTACTCTTGGAGGAGGAGCAGTCATATGAAGGAGTATCAAGCAATTATGTATTGCTGACTCCACCATGGAAGCTGAGTATGTTGCTGCATGCGAAGCTGCCAAAGAGGCTGTTTGGCTCTGCCAATTCTTGATTGACTTAGAAGTGGTTCCTAGTGCGAATAAGCAGATCACTATCTACTGTGACAACAGTGGAGCAATGGCTAATTCAAAAGAACCAAGAAGTCATAAGAGAGGAAAACATATTGAAAGGAAGTATCATCTTCTTAGGGAGATTGTGCATAGGGGTGACGTGACGATTACGAAAATCGCGTCAGCAGAAAATCTAGCGGATCCCTTCACAAAGGCTCTACCACAGAAGTGTTTTGATGGGCACCTAGAGAACATGAGAATGAGAGATATGACACATTTGCTATAGCGCAAGTGGGAGATTGTTAGGATTATGCTCAATAGCAAGAGTGTAATATTGTACTTGACAATCTTTTCATATTAATAAAGTGATTTCTGTTTTAACAAAATCTTATAGCATTTATTATTATAATTGTCAAAGTAAATAATCATAAGGTCAAAAGACTATGAGAAAAGAAGAATTGTTCGTACATCTGGATATGTATGAGGTAGACACAATTATTTAGTTAGTCTTGAATAACGTTCACAACTTAAGTTAAAGGTTGGGCACCTTTATCTTGTTAAAGTTGTAGAATTCTTTTGCTAGCATTTGAGTGAGATCAAATGTGTTATGCTGAGTCTAAAATCATTGAAGGGTCTTTGAGCAAAAGAATCTAGTGCACTGGGAGCATTGAACCGGATCACAATGAAATACTTTTTTGTAGAACCGTCAATAGATAAAAGTCTTTTCATTATCAGGATAATCAGAGAGTCTATCTTAATCCTGAGATAAATGATGGACTTATGGTTCCAAATGTTATCATTTGAGCTATCAATGAGTACGATTATATAGCATAGTCTATCCTCGATAGTTTGGTGGTATTTATTTGCTAATCAATATAGGACTTTATTTATAGATATGGACATCGTGGCTCTATTTATTAAATGTGAGTAGAATATCATCATATGGATGCTTTGTGGTTTTGGATATGAAATCTTAACGTTGAGTTTTCAATAGTGACTATTGAAAGATGACTTTTGGACAAGTCATAATATATATCCAAGTTCAAAGTGTAGTCATATGAGTAAATATGGTAACTTGGAGAGCTATAGGTGGTCTATGAGCTCTTGGCGATTACTGATATTCTTCACGAGGATTCACTATCTCCTATAAGATTGTCTAGGGTATGAATGAGAATCATTTACTTATTCCATCTTTATTTAAGAGTACAATTTTAGTTCTTTAGTGGAATGAACTAAAATTAATAGATTGAACCTAAGTGAATCATTTGTTGATTGTGATTGGGTTATGTCTATTCGAGCTTAAATTTAGATAGGCCCACCAAGATCTCCAATCCATACGGACTTACATGAATCACTTGATATATACTACCGGACTATTTAAGGGTCCATCTAGGATTATATTTAATATATTAAGAATATTATTTGCACATTATTCATTTAATGGGCTGTTTAATTATATTAATATATTAATGATAGGCATGTGGCTTGTTTCTTTTAGTAAGAATAGGTTTAGTTCACATGTGGGATTTTTATTAAAGTCTAAATGGATTTAATAAAATAAGAAAAACAATATATGGCCCATGTTTTGGTCATGGGTGGCAAGGTTAATTTTATTAGCCCATTATATTGTTTATTTTATTATTTAATTAAATGGAAATTAATTAATATGTTAATTAATTATTTAATTAAGAATCAAATCTTTTTCTGATTAGGAAATATGCTTCCTAGTACTATACTATTAGTAGTAGTATATTAAATATAAAAGACTTTATATGATAAGTAGATAAATAAGGGATTTATTTATCTAGTCAAATTAGGAAGTCTTTTATATAGTCACAAATACACTAAAGAGTTGGATTAGGGTTTGCACTATAGAGATATATATTAAGAAATATGTCACATATATATATATATAATATTCGGTATATTTTTGACAAGATATATATGAGGACAAAATGATATTTGGCCATAGATATATAATATATATTTAACCGAGATATATATGGTTATTAATATATAATGCATGCAGTATTTGAACAAAACAAAAATGCTTAAGTTGCATGCAATATTAGTGCACAATATATATATATATATATTTAAAAGGCATGTAGAATTTTTAGACATAAATGTAAAGAGAATTCGGTGCATCCAATATATATATATATTCTTTGTATTTTTGTCTAACCCTAGTTTTTGAAATTGAGAGATTTTTCTTTTGCTAGAGAAAAATAAAATCAACTCGTAGACTAGTGTGAAATTCGGCCAAGAGAGATTGTGAGAAGAGATTGTTCTTATTTCGATAGTGCACTACTAACTTTTACATCAAAAGGTTTTGTGCACAATTTCGAATAAGGTTCACGCGAGTTTCAATCTAATGATTGTGAATTCAAAAGTGACCGGGACATTCTTAGCAATTTTTTGGAGTTTATTGTGACTAACAGAAATTAGAAAAGTTTTGTTATCCATTCTTAGGTACACAATTCAAAGATAAGGGAGACCATGCTCCTAGGTGATTCACGTTTGTGATCGGATTGGAAGATCTTGCGGATTACCATTGACACATAGTCAATCGGATCACACGACAAAGGTATGATATCTTTTGATGTATATGTTTAATTAATTAAAGGGTTAAGGTTCAAACTTGGAAAATTTTTAAAATATACTAAATTTCTTTTAGTCTCGCTTCCGCCGCGTGCAAACGTTTTTCCCTACAAATAACTGTTATAGTATGGAACAGATAGATCAATTTTCCCACAAGGCTCTGGTACCTTGCCTTATCAGTAGAAGTTGCATTTAAACACAGAAACAACTTATGATTTTGTTCCATTGGAGTCTTAGCAGGTTTACATCCAAGAATACGTGTTTCAGTTAACAAATTAAGAATGTATTTCCGTTGAGAAAAGAAAATACCATTCTTTGATTGTGCTACCTCGATCCCAAGAAAGTACTTCAAGTCACCTAGCTGCTTCATTTCAAACTCCGAGGCCAAGTGTCGCTGCAAATTCTCAATTTCATCTTGATCGTCACCTATAATCAAAGCAATAATTTTACCCTTTTGGCGTTTCAAAAACAATGTGTGATCTGAGTTACTTTGTTTATAGTTGAAGTTCTTCATAGACTTGGTGAATCTACCGAACCAAGCCATTGGAGATTTCTTTAACCCATACAATTCCTTCTTAAGTTTGCACACTATTGTAGTATTTGAGTACTTCTCTATATCCGGAGGAGGGTTCATACACACTTCTTCTTCTAAATCTCAATGTAAGAAAGCATTATTTACGTCAAACTGGAGAAGTGGCCAATCCCGATTGGCTGCCAAAGACAAGAGTACTCTAACCGTATTAAGCTTGGCAACTGGTGCAAAAGTGTCTTGATAGTCAATCCCATAAGATTGTGTATACCCTTTTGCAACAAACTGAACTTTATACCTTTCAATGGTCTCATCCGCCTTATGCTTGACCGTAAACACCCATTTACATCCCACTGTCTTCTTTCCCTTAGGTATAGGCATAAGTTCTTAAGTAGCATTCTTCTCAAGTGCTGCCATTTCTTCTGCCATAGCTTGGGTCCATCTAGCATCTGCTAAAGCTTCCTGCATCTTACTAGGAAGGGAAATAATCATTTCCCCCCTACTGTTTACCATATTGTTAAAGTGAGGACAGGGTTTGTGATTATTAGCCGGTCTACCCCCTTAAATGAAAATATTATTAAAACTACCCCTTCTGTTAGATTTTTTAACGGAAATGTTAATAAAGTGGGTTAAAAGACGATTTTGCCCTCCATTGCCTTTAAGAAAAAGAAAATTAAAAAGAAAATAAAATATCATAATTGAAAAAAAATTATGGATCTCCACCGTCCATCTTGGTGGAGATCTCTTTTATTGTTTTTTATTTATTTTTAAAAAACATAAATTGAAAATAAAACTAAATATAAAAACAATTTTTTTAATAATAATATACACATTTAAAAAAACATATTTAATAATAATTTTTTAATTAGTTTTAATTTTGTAGAGATATGAAAAAAGCCAATCACAGATCCTGTATAATTTCTATTTTCCCACACTTTCTCAGCAACCAAACGCAAACCTAGAACAACACTGAAGAATATATTCACATAATTTGTTCGTCAAACATCAAATTCGTCAACTGTTCTTGATCTTCAATTTTGTTCAAAATTAATTCCAAAACCCTAATCACTTTCTCTAATATATTCACATCTTTACCACTGGGGACTGAGTGTTTCAGACCCAAACTTAAATCAGACCCAAACTTAAATCAAACTCATCCACCAAAATCAAACTTATATCAATTTTTCTTCTTGTTATAAACCCAAACATCCACCAAGAATCATCCCAGTTCATCAAGCAACCAAAAGAAAAAGAAAAATCAAACCTAGAAACTTAAATCAAACCCAACAACCAAAATCAAATTCAAACCCAGAAAAAAAAAAAATCAAACCCAGAATAAAAAAAAATAAAAAATCAAAATCGCCATAAAAACAGTCCAAAATTCCTAGAAAAATAACCCAAAAAACCCATTCACAAACCCTAGATCTTCAACCCATTTAATACCCCAAACTAATCGTACCAAACCATCCATACCCACACCCAAATCCAATCGAACCCAGAAAACACCCACACCCAAACCCAATCGACGAAGAACAAGAAGAACAAGAAGAAAAGAGAGAAAGAGGTGGGTAGCTGCCGTGAAGATATTGTGGGTGTTAAAGATTTTGTGGGTGATGAAGATTTTGTGGATTCTGTTGATGATGATTTGTTGTTTATGATAAGGAGAATGATGATAATGATGGTAGAGGAGATGAACATCTGGAAGATTTTGATGGTAAAGGATTTTGTATGTGTGAGAGAGAGAGAGAGAGTTTATGAACCGGAAGATTTTGTACGTGAGAGAGAGAGAGAGAGAGAGAGAGAGAGAGAGAGAGTTTATTATATGTAAATTATCTTATTATTAATTTTAAATATAAAATAACTTCTATACCCTTTAGTCCAAACAGCTTTTCTGTTCCCACAACGAGATTACACATTTGCCCTTCAACAGTAATGGTCAACATCCAATTTGGACGGTGACACTAACAGAAGGGGGTCTTTGTTAAATAACTTAATTTCGAGGGGGAATACGGCCAATAATCACAAACTGTGTCCTCATTTTAACAATATGGTGAACAGTAGGGGGTAAAATGATTAAATCCCTACTAGGAATAAAGACAGATGATAACTGTAGCATATAAAAAGTATATAACTTGGATAATTTTTGGGAAGATACATGCACTACAAGAAATTTAGTTTTTCTAGACAAAATTTTAGGAGACAAAGCAAGATTTGTCTGGAAAGGTTACCTTTCCCGACGAAATGAGTTTCGTCTGGAAAGATACCATTTCATCGGGAAAGGTAACCTTTCCCCACAAAACTCAAAATTCGTCGGGAAAGGGTAAATTTTTTTTTCCAACCTTCCCCACAAACGAGTTTCGTCGGGAAAGGATAAAAAAAATTTCTCAACCTTTCCCCACAAACAAGTTTCGTCGGGAAAGGTAACCTTTCCCCACAAAACTCAAAATTCGTTCGGAAAGGGTAAAAAATTTCCCAACCTTTCCCCACAAATGAGTTTTGTCGGGAAAGGTAACATTTCCCCACAAACGAGTTTCATCGGGAAAGTTAACCTTTCCCCACAAAACTCAAAATTCGTCGGGAAAGGGTACAAATTTTTTCCCAATCTTTCCCCACAAATGAGTTTCGTCGAGAAAGGTAACCATTCCCCACAAAACTAAAAATTCGTAGGGAAAAGTTAACAAAATTTTTTCCCAACAAACATTGTATTTGAAGGGAAAAAGTTAATTAAAATTAAAAATATATATATACTACAATTAATTAATTAATTAAAAAATATATATGCTAAAAAATATTAAAAGTTAATTAATTAAAATTAATTTTTTTTGGATAAATCCACCACCACGAAACTAATCAATAGAGGACACCTGGTACATAAAACTTTGATTAAATAAAATATAAACTATATTGAAATGGGGATGCGGATGGGGGGAGGTCGTCCCCCTATCCCCATTTCCCCATTTTCGCTAAAACATATATAAATATAATTATATATAAATAATTATATTAATATGTTATATAGTTATATATATATATTAATATATAGAATGATTGTTTTTTATTGTTAATTTATAATTTTTAGTCTAATGGGGAAATGGGGGAACGGAGAAAAATGGGGAAAACGGAGAAAATGGGGAACTGGGGTTGGGGATGGAGATGCCTCCCCTCCAAAAAAAAAAAAAAAAACATTATCACCAAACCCGATTTGCAATCCAATAAATATTTTTCAATATATATTTGTCATTCAAATTAGATTTTTGATTAGTTGAATAACTTTAAATTTATCTAACAAGGTTTTTTTTTTTTTTTTTTTTTTTTTTTTTTTTTTTTTTTTTTTTTTTTAAATTTCTAACAACTCATATAGGTTATATATAAATATAATGCAAATGTTAACAAATTAAGTGTTGTAGTCCAGCGGTAAAGGCTTACTAATTTGATATGAGGTTGCAAGTTCGATTCCTCATAACGACAATTAATTGTAAATATTATCAAGGGTCGGCCGGCGGCAGTCGACGGTGGGGTGATGTTTTAGGCAACGAATTTATTCGTCGGCGAAAGATGTTTTAGCCGAAAAAACTCAAAATTTCGTCGGTTGAAACCTTGCTCGACCATGATATCCCGATGAAGCTGCTGACAAAATTTTTTCGTCGCGTAAGACCTTTCTAAATGAATAACACCCACCGAATGCATGAAGTCCGTCAATTCTTGCTTGAAGTATTCACCTCCATTATTGGAATGAAGGACTTTTGTCTGAATGCCAAATTGTGTAGCCACCATCTGATGAAACAAGTGAAATACTCTGCAAACATCACTTTTGTGCTTCAATTGATAAGCCTAAGTCATTCTAGTACAATCATCCACAAAGGTAACAAACCACTTCATCCCATTATGAGTAGAGATTGGCACCGGTCCCTAAACATCTAAATGAACTAATGAAAATAGAAGATCTGCTTTATTATCACTCAAATGGAAAATGGTATAGTGACTTTTTTCCATCACACAAGTTTTGCAATTAAAATCCGAAAAATTACAACCACTAAATAAAGATGGAAACAATCTCCTAAGATTACTAAATGAGAGATGTCCTAGCCGTCCGTGCCATAACCAAATCTCTTCTTTCTTCTTGTTCACCAAATTTTCATTCACCAAGTGAGCTTGCCCTTCTCTGTTGGATCGTTTTAACCCATCCTCCAGATAGTACAATCCTTCTCTTTGTTTACCATTACCAATCTTCTCCTTGGTATGAATATTTTGAAAAATTCAGTGAGTAGGAAAAAATAGAGCAACACAATTATGAGACTTGGCTATTTGATTAACGAAGAGAAGAGTGCAATTTAATGATGGAACAAACAAAATTGAAATTCCCTTAAAGCAATAGTGTTTTATACCTAGAGGGGGGGGGGGGGGGGGGGGGGGTGCGTGTGAATAGGTTTAGTCTTAAATTCTTCCAATATTCAAAAATGCGGAATATAAGAATGAAATGAATACTTAAAATGATATAACAATTGCATAATATGAATCAATTCATGTAAGCATCAATATACAAAAGAATCAATACAAGTGAACATATGGAAGATAAAGAAATATAAAGCGAAAATGAGACACAATGTTTTTACTGTTGGGGATAATGCCCTAAGAACATATGTTGTTAATCTTCTTGCTGAATTAATAATTAGATTGACATTCTATTACATATTTGTGTGCATTTAATGTTATTAATATTGTATTAATAACATAAAATTCCATGATTATTAAATGTAATATTAAACATAGTATATAAGTTGTTATATACATGAGGATTATGTTTAATATAATAATCTTAATTGTCTGTAATTGATAATTAAAGTTGGGATCTTTAATTAATTAAAATTACTAGTATGGTTCATTCCCATTAAGAATGGAACAGTTTTATCCGAACTGTTGATGTAGTGACATTAGAATGAAGGTACTTTGTATAATAAGATTATACAAGACATGGACGCGATAAATTGGAATCTTTAATAATCTCCGTCTTGAAATAAAGTATTCCCTTTTATCAATCAGATGGTCATATATGGAACGATCTTAATCCTGAGTATTTAACAGACTCCTACTTATAGAGTTGTGTCTTTTGACTTACTCGGTATGGTTTGCTCTAATTACCAAACCTAAAAACCTTGTATCTTGGAGACATGATGATATATTTAGCTGGGAATGATAATATACAAGATGGAATCCATTCCCTCTCAATTAAAGTAGACAAACAGTTCTCTTGAGTAAATGATTCTGGTCTTGAACAATAGAGCGCTCAATTTATGATAAGATCATAAATAATTGTTTATTAGAGAATCACAGGCACTCAAGGATAAAGACGTAATTGAGAGGTCAACGGATTTGAACCTAGCTCATATTACGAACTGTTTATGGAGGGTTGATCTATATGTAATGATTATATCAATGGACTGTTCGATTCCTATTCGAGTAATTAATTCTATAATGACAAGAGTGCAGTTCCAGTTTTTTAGTGGAACAAATCTGGAATTAATAAATCTAATATTTAATTAAAGAGTTTAATTAAATATTGAAGATTTATTGGAGCTTGAAATTATAGGTCCATGTGTCCCCATACCATCTCTATAATACTGTATTGAACATTAAGGTATACTGAGGCTTAGTGATTAATTTGGAATTAATCATCTATACATAAAGAAGTTTATGTATTGTTTTATTTATTAAATAATGTTTGATTATTTAATTATATGTATAAAATAATATTTTGATTATTTAATTTTATTTATTAAATAATGTTTGATTATTTAATTATATGTATTAAATAATGTTTGATTATTTAATTATATGTATAAAATAATATTTTGATTATTTAATTTTATTTATTAAATAATGTTTGATTATTTAATTATATGTATTAAATAATGATTGATTATTTAATTATATGTATTAAATAATATTTTGATTATTTAATTATATATATATATTTTAATAATTGGGGTGGGTTGTATTATTGTTACTTTTAGTCATGAATGGGGTGGGTGGAAATCAAATACCCTTGCTTTTCTACTAGTGTTTTTTCTTTTGTTTTGTTTTTTCTTTCATCATTTCATTTAAAGCATAGTGGAATTCTAGCTCCTATTCTATGATTCTTTACACCACCCACCCTAGTACTATGATAGTGGAAAAATACTACACCACCCAATATATATATATAGCTCTCTCTCTCACTCTCTAAAAAAGATGGAAGAAGCATAAAAAGAAAATATTTATTTTTGAGTTGATTTATATATTTTGAGCTTCATGAAAACAAGACAAGAAGAGTTCTTGTTTTGAGAAACACTAGTTCTAAACAAGAGAGTGATAACAAAAGAGAAAAATTATTTTTAAGGTCTAAGCCTCTAAAAATATTGTGAGATAGTCTCTCAATATTTTTCTAGTTGTCTCAAGTGTTGAGTACACAACTAGTACAGAAATTCAAGAGTTGAATTTTTCTGTTCAATACCGAGACGCCCACTCGTCGGTTCTTTGGTGTTGGAGATTCGGTGTGGAAGAACTTGGTTCGAGGGAATCACGAAGATTCTACAGTGGAGGAACTCGATTCGAGCGAATCACGGAAAGTCTACAAGGGTAACTATTTCCTTCCTTATTATTTATAGTTAAATATTAGAATCAATATAATCACAACGATCCGGCTAAAACGTTTTTGATGAAATTTTAAAGAAACCGGGCCCACCGCACTTCCGCTGCGCGGATACCGGTTCCGGTTCCGGTTCACGGAACCAACATTTACGTGGTAAAACCTCAAAGAGGAAACATCCACAGGTTGAATCCACAACCACCGGCAAAGCAAATCCACTATATGAAAAGGACTTACACACTCAAAGCTATCAACACTATGATATCCACTTCAAGCTATCAAATCCTAATCAACCCTCAAGGCCTAGTGAATAACCTAGCCTACTCTCTATCCAAGGTGTGTCCTACACCTCTAGAGAGCAACTTCCTATTCAAGACTAAAAAGCCTCTAGGAAGATTTCTTTGCTTAGCAATCTAGATCAAGAGATCCTAGTTAAGCTATCCTAGCTCAACCATTCGGAGTATCAAACTCCTTGCTAAGACTTCTTGCTTAGTTATCCGAATCACCTTGATTCTAACTAAGGCTTCTTGCTTGGCTATCCGGAAACCTTTCCTAGCCAAGTCTTCTTGCTCAAGTCAAAGGCTTCACTCACCTTGACAAGAGACTTCAACCTATTACAAGGCAATGATTTAGGTGATGCAAATGATGCAAACACACACAAACAGAGTAAGTAGATCAAACACACTCTATGAACATGCTTAATGATAATCTAGAATATACTATCAACACACAATCACAAATCTATCTAGAAATCAAAGCATGCCAAAACAATAAGAACAAGATTAGAATATTCAATATATGTCACAAAAAACTTAGTTCTTATATCATGAAATTGAATCTAGAAGATAACATGAAGCACATCATACAATCAATTTCTAGAAGAAATTTCAAGCAAACTCAAGTCCAGCAAAAATATGTTCAAGAGAGATCACAAAGCTAAACTCAGTTAACTAATCAATCATACAACTGTAGCATATGATCTAACATACTTCTCCCTAGCATATGTTCTAACATACTTCTCAACATATTTCAACAATCAATTAGAAAGAATCATAGAGATGATCAAGAGAAATTGAAAGAGAAGAAGTTTCACATACAACCAAAGAACCTCGGACTGAAATCAGTGTACTAGGAAAAATGATAAAGTCAAATGGCTCTGAAAATACTTGGGGTTTGTATCTCTCTTCAAGACCAACAATTTTGGTTTTTGGATCAGTCAATTTTGAGTTCATATGAGAGAGTTATGATCAAAATAAGAAAACAAAAATATGAAGAAATCTGCAGAAATTTCGTTTTGATGTTCTTCAAGTTCTTGGAAATGGAGGGAAGGAAAGGTTCTTAAAGGAAGGAGAAAGGAGAGATTTTTTAACCAATCAAATACAGCCACATCACCCTTTTCCCATGTGGGGCACGTGTGGCACACGGGACCAGAGGGGTGGTCTGGCTGTGTGGCACACGGCCTCCACACGGGGTGGCCAAGCCATAGCCTTCGACCAGCTTGCTTCTCCCACGCACCTCTCGCGTTCTTCAGCCGTATTCTAGCATCCGAACTCCAAATTCGAATCTGTTTTTAGATTACAAACCATAACTCCCTCACACACAATGAAGACTATGAAACTTTGACAAAATGTTGAGAATTCATCTCGGAAAACGATGATGAACACAACTCAACGAATGAGAATGCAAAGTAGCATAACTACGTCGTATGGACTCGAAACTTAATGAATGAGTAACCAAAATGACCGGAACTCAATAAGGAATCAAATAAGATCATTTTCAAGTCCAAAACACAAGAAACACAAACAAATAAACACTATGCAACACAAGCATGCCATATTTAAGCGATAGTGAGAAATCATGCAATTCTACAAGATTGTCAACAATGAGATAAATGCATGTGCATACTAAATGTGTGTGAAAGTGTTATACCACATGTTTGAACTATGATGTAGGGACACACATATATGAATTGTGTATATGTGCGCTAATGCCTTGCAAGAGGAAGAAGAATCTTGATACCTTAGCACCCAAGTATGCGATATTCCCCTTGAAGACGAGATTTGCACAAGATGTTGCTTCTTCACCTTTGAGGCTTCTTTCTTCCAAGAATCACCTAAGCAACAACTAATACAAATAAAGAGAGTTTTGCAATGGAATCAAGTCAATACAAATAAAGGATCTTACAAAAACATCTTTAATAGTTAATGTAGGAGATAAAGGGACAGTACCAATTCCAATAATCGAAGATGATACACCATTGGCATTGGTAATGGTAATTTTGGAACTTTTAGAAGATAAATGCTAAATCTATAATGATTACAAGTCATATGATCCGTTGCACCAGAGTCAATTATCCAATCACTATTTCCAGTAAAATATGAAAGTTTAATAGTAGAGTTAGACATACCTGACTTAGTAGTAAGTCCAGATAGAGTAGTAGATTCATTTTTCTTTGTTAGAGAATCTTCACCACTATTTTTTGAATCAGTCATAGTGATAAAGAAACTAAAAAAGAACTTCACAGCGGAATAATAAGAGCAGAAATAACAATTGTGAACGCAGGACCAAACTTCAATTCCTAGGGTAAAGAAGAGGAGATTGAAGGTGGCTCTGATACCATATCAACATAACACAATTGTGAAATAATTTTATGATAATTTTATTCATTGTGTTTCTACAATATATATAATACATACAAGGACCATTTACAAGGAAAGAATCAAGCTACAATCAAGCAAATCAATCTATAGTCAACTACACGAATTAAGCAAATCAATCTATAGTCAACTACACAATCTCAATCATAATTGAGAATACCCTATAATTAAGAGGAGAATAAAGACAACCATTGAGTAAGAATATTGCTCAATTTAATCCCATAATTCTTGGCCAATTCAATCCCATAATTTTAGCAACATAGAGTTTAATCTTTTGTGTGTGTGTGTATATATATAATAGTATAATTCATGTCTCTAATTATGCAAAAGAAAGAAAAAGAAACCTTTGAGGTTGTTCTTTTCATGGTAGAAAATAACAAAAGATATTGGGATTTGTATGAGGAGGAGCTATCTAGCAAATTTAGTTGTTGTATGTGCACACTAACACACATCCTTTCATCATTAATTGTCTTTTTTTTTTTTCTTTGAGCCCCACATCAAATAAATGATAGCTCTATATATATATATATATCAATACTCAATTACTTTCTTAAAAAGAAAAACCCAACTAAACTTTATAATAATTTCAGTACATCTGCAAGATGATTAAATTGCACTCTTTTTTTATTTATCTCCCAACTTTTCCATGTAAATATATATATATATATTATATATATAGAGGAGCACTAGCTTGGGTGAATTGTAGATGTATGATTAAGAAAGAGGAAAGTCATGAGCTTTAAAAGTGTTTGCATTCATGAGAGGAAGAGAAAACTATCGGGTTTCCCACATGGGGTGTGGACCTTAATGCAAGACTTTTTTTTTATAATTTATTTTCTTTCTTTCTTTCAAGCAATGCTAGGACTAGGTAAGATACCCATAGTTAAGCTACATTGATTGAATTAATTTATGAGGATAAAAAGTAAATTAATTCCCCCTATTATTGAAAAATATTTGTTTTACATTGCATGCACAGTATATATATTTTCGTCAAAAACAATCATGTAATGTATATACAAATAAAAATAGGATCACAATTCACAATGTGATTTTATTGGGTTATTCAGTTTTCCTCCACCTTTCCTCAGAAAAATAAAATAAAAATTAAGTATATGCATTTATGTAAAAAAGAATTTTACATAAAGCGACAACGACTTTAGATCTCATATATCAAATCATTATGATAACAAAAAAAAAAAAGCATATTACCATAGTAAACATAACTATGGTGAAAGATTAATAATGCAGATGCCTGATTGTCCTTAAATTATTGTCTTTTGAGAATACTGGGTTGTCTAGCTATGATTGTTGAATATTGTTGAGGAATAGTGATATGTTTGGTACTCTTTTTGTCTTGATATGTCGATGGTGGGCTGAAGAGATAGGATATGAGTCATAAAGGAGCTTAGGTAGGACCTCCTTGTCATAGTCGATATGATGTTATTCAAGATAAATTTGGTAAGGCTAAAACCTCTAATACTGTGTGAAACAAATTACTCGGTGTGTTCTAATATTAATCTAGGGGGGTGGGGTGGGGTGGAATAGATTTTAACAATTTTACTCAATTTTCGCGTTAAGTCAATATTATGAAAATGCTCTAAACTAGTCAAAATATATAACAAGTGTAATATGTGCGGAATTTAAATAACAATTGATATTTATGTGAAAACCCTCATGGGAAAAACCACAGGCTGGTAAGTGCGCCACACTCGAACCTCGAATCTACTAAATGTGAAATGATTACAACCTAATCCCGGTTTAATGATTTAATCCTGATCAATAATCATCACACCTACCTAATCCTGGTATAAGTGAATCTAGTCCAATTTCTTATGTGACCACCTAATCCCAATGTACCACCTAATCTCGGTCTATCACACAAGACTTCAATTGCTTGCGATTTAAGCAACCTAATCTCGGAAGCTACACACAAGGCTTACTTCTCAATGAAGAGATAAAATTCCTAAGTGAATATATGATGATATTCAAGGAGCATACAAAGTTAGGGAACCTTAGATGCTTATCTAGGATGATTGGATGACAATAAATGCAATCCTAGATATCAATAGCTAAATGACATGTCCTAAAGCTTAGCAAATCATAGATTAAATAACCTAGATATTACTATCAAAATACAACACTCAATCAACACAACACACAATCTCTATCTTGTATGATAGCATATGAACTAAGAACATACAAGTAAGTAAAAAGATGCCTTGATAAATAAAACATTAAAATTAGAAGAGATTAGTGAAGAACATACCAAAGTGAGTGTGTTGAACAAAACCCATGCAAGCAAGCATCCTAACTATGCTAGAAAATGCTAGATGATATTTTGATGTATATGAGAATGGTTTTGAGTATTAAAAAATGAGTTCTAGACTTGATTTTCTCTCAGATATCTCTCTTTGAAGTTTAGGGTTCTTAGAGTCAGAGAACTAGTTTTTAGAGAATGAGAAAGTTATATATTTATAGACATCAAGAACAGGGCATGTGAAAAGACAAGTTTACCCCTGAAAACGCACGATTGGCGGTTTCATTCGGCGGCCTGGCCACCGATCACAACCGCCGAATTGGTCCTGAGAGAAACAGGGGAGCAATGGTGGTTTCATTCGACGGTTTCGTAACCGCCAATCCAACTACAGAATCAAACTCGAGAGAAAAATCAATCAGGTATGATCGAAAATTTCGAACGGCGGTCGTGGCCGCCGATCGTAACCGCTGTTTCACCAAAAGTGGTGAAACCAAGGGAGAAGCCAAGGGTATTCTTCGATAGCGATCTTCACGCAAAACTAAGTACACCAATGTGCACGCATGGACGTTTCCAAACATATTCGGGAAACGAAACACATAAACACATAAACACATAATAAGATATGACAATCAAAGTGCTAGTGTGTAATGTGACATATGAAGAGTATGCACACAAATGCAAGTATGCTAAGTGTGTGTGTGATTCTAAATCTCTTCAAAGAAAACTAAGCACTAGAGATTATACATTTGGAGTGCTTGTCACCTTGAGGTCTTGAAAAGGGCCTTTGAGCTTGATCTTTAATCACCTAAACTACCCTTACAATTCAAACCCCAATATGTGATTTGTCCACGAAATAAGCCAATCAAAATATGGGAATCCTTACAATCTCCCCCTTTGGCTATTTCATGACAAAACCACCACTCACATTGATTCTCACAACATAATTGAATCTGCAAGATTAAAAAGATATTCTACATTACAAAGAGATATTAAAAAGTAAAAACTTCAAGTCTTCAATCTCTTGTAGAACTATTAACCCTTCTAAACAAAAAATTATACTTTCCAAAGCAAGTATACGTGAGATGATCAAGTGAAAATAAAACAAGCATTTGCATTTAAGAATTTAAGATGTGAATGCAATGCTCCCCCTCAACGGGTTACTCCCCCTCAATATGTACTCTCCCCAATATACACAATTGCTACTACAATTTAGTATCTCCCCTTACCACATTCTACTCCCCTTTTTTGTCATGATAGAGGCAAAGGAGTAGTCCCCAACAAGGTCACTTATAGCAAAAAGAGATAGTAGCGTACAAGATATTTGCGTGATCATATAAGTCACTTTATGCACTCAATTAATTGGAGAGAAACAAGAAGATTTATTTTAAGAAAACGTGTGAATTAAAAAATGCTTTGCATACAAGACATGTAGCATTCAAGTCCAAAATACAATGGTATTTGGCAAAGCAAATGACAAAGGTTTTTAATAAGAATTCAAACCAATTTCACATTGTCATGAGAGAAGCAAGGATATAGAGATTTCATGATTTTAATTTAAGAGCAACTATATCCAATTTTATAAGCGAAGCAAGGCATGAGCGACTTTTTGCACCCTATTTGATTTTTCTGAGTAAGATACCCGTATGATAATAGCCATGCTTAACTAATAAAGAAAGAGAGACATTTGGATTGTAAAATCTTTTGACCAGATACAAGATCCTTTAATCAGTTGAGTCTCTTAAGCTTTTTCACACAAGTTTTGCATTTAATATCAATTCATGCTTTTTCAAATTAGCATGTCATATGAATTTCATGCTTTTCATATATCATTAACATGTTATAAAAGAATCATCATGTCATGGAGATAACTATAGGTCATTCAAATCATACTTCCTATGTAAATCTCCTAGTCCAAAAATGTATGTTTGAACATAAATATGACATGGATTGTAAACAAGCATTGATCACACTTATTGAATAGAAAACATATATACATATGTGCAACCAAGCTTACTTAAGCAATTAACAAAGACGCATAAAAATTTTCAAATTTTTTGCATGCGACAAGTATGCAATATAGCTCTCTTTGCTTGAGTTCCCCATATGGGGTCAAAATCCACCCTTCATCAATGAAGGTCATGAGATCCTATGGACCTACCAAGTCCATTGGACTCAGTTGAACCAATGAGAGACTTGTTAGTCTCGTAGCAAGTGGGGTCATTATTTTTTCTTATCCACTTAGGTAATACAATTTTATTCCTAGTGGACAAAGGTTCAAGAGCTTTAGAAGATAAAGAATCATGCAAATGAGTTTCTTCCTTTTTAGGGACATGCAATTTTGCTCTAACCTTTTTCTTTTCGATCATGCTTTTAACTCTACACATATTAATGCAATGAAAGTAACTTGGTCTAATGTGACCATCAATACCACAAAAATGACAAGTGAGAATAAAGTTAGGAATCATACCATTCCCGTGTGCATGTATTAGTGCTTTCCATTGGCGTTGTGGTTGTCTTGGTTATTGAATTGGATCTCTCCATCTTTGTTGATGACCAAGACAATGCTGCTTGCTCGGTTGAGCTTGCATGATCGGTCTCTTCTCTTGATTGATTTGAGCTTGAGGGAGGTTAGTATGCGGAACGTTTTGAGCTTGAGGTTGTCTTCTTGAAGCTACTTTCACTTGTGCACTATGAGAGCATTGTCCTATATCAATCTTCTTCCTAGGAGTTTGCACCGGTGAAGCCTCTTTCTTGCCTAAGCTTTTGACAAACATGATCTTGTTAGGAGTAGGAATCTCCTTGTCATTTTTAAAGCCAAGACCTCTTTTATCACAAGGGCTTTTTCCTACACTTAACAAGTGGTTGAGTTTTTTCGTGCTAGAGGTTAACTTAGCAATCAATTCTCTAGCATCCTAAGCTCCATTTTCAACCCTTTTTCATTCCTCTTAGACAAAGCTAGCTTATCTCTTAGCTTATCTTCAATCTTCTTGGATCTTTCCACTCTTTCACTTAAGTGGTCAATATGAGCTAAAAGGTCTAGATTCTCTTCTCTCAATCTTTGAGTCTTTTCCTTGGTCTTCATTGCTAAGCTTTTAAACTCAGCGAGGTGTTCATCTAGAACCTTTTTCTCTACATATCTATTTGTGGAGTTAGATGAAGAGTCATCTTCACTAGAGTCGTTTGCTTCTTGAATCTCATTCTCTTCTTCATTGTAGGAGATCGGAAAGGCAAAGTAGTTATTCTCACAATCATTCAGACTCGAGGGACTTTCTTTAACTACTTCCACTTTGTTGTCCCGCTTGTGAGAACTAGCAAGCGCTATAAATTTGGCCACATCCTCTTCATCACTTGAAGTGGTGACCATTTCCTTTCCTTCTCTTCCATCATTCAAGTTAGCACACTCAAGAGAAATATGCCCGAATCCTCCACATTCGTAGCATTGAATCTTCTATCTTGAAGACATCTCAAGGTTTGGCTTGACATTCTTGATTGTGGTCTTCTTCTTTAAGCCATAACCACTCATTTTTAGATTCAAGAACTTCTTGAATCCCTTGGCAATGAGTGCCATGTCTTCATTTGACTCATCCTCCTTCTTTTCTAATTTGAAAGCGTTCAAGGCTGGATTCTTTTTCTTCTTATGAGACGAGGTAGTAGCCTTTCTTGATTCATAGGCTAGAAGTCTTCCAATAACTTCACTCGGCTTAATTTCCTTGTATGTGTCATTTTCTTCTAAAGTCGCCACTTTGGGTTCGAACCTCTCGGGAAGTGATCGCATGATCTTTTGCTTTATTATTCTATCCGAGTAAGGGTCTCCGAGTTGATGGCTTTGATTTACAATGTCCATTAGCCTAACTTGGAAGTCATTGAAGTGCTCGTGCTCTTCCATCCAAATGGTCTCTAAAAGAGTTTGTAGGACTTGGAGCTTGGAGTCCTTGACCACATCGGTTCCTTCATGAGTCGTCTCTAAGATGTCCCATGCCTCTTTAGAGATCCTAGTAATTTGAATCAACTTGTGTTGATTCTCATCGACTCCATATAGGAGGGCATGCATCGCCTTGTGGTTCCATTTGGAAACCTTGAAGTCTTGAGCATTCTATTGAGCCTTAGGCTTGAGCACTTCCTCTCCTCCTCCCGTAGGAGTCATCATAGGTAGAGCGTAGCCGTCTTCAATAGCCATCCATGCCCTATCATGGATTTGGCATAAGTACGCTTCCATCTTCCCCTTTCATGAGGAGTAATTATCATCAGTGAGCAACAGTGGCCTCACGCTTGACGATCCCTCTTTGCTCATCCCGAAATCACTCATAGTATATGGATGAATGCAAATGAGATGAATGTAAAATGTATGAATAAATCAAAAATCACACACATGCAAAACACACCAAAAATGAGCTAGGATCACCTAAGTGTATTTAGGAACCCGCTTTGATACCAATTGAAACAAATTACTTGGTGTGTTCTAATATTAATCTAGAAGGGGGGTGGGGAATAGATTTTAACAATTTTACCCAATTTTCGCATTAAGTCAATATTACGAAACTGCCCCAAACTAGTCAAAATATATAACAAGTGTAATATGTGTGGAGTTTAATTAACACTTGATATTTACGTGGAAACCCTCACGGGAAAAACCATGGGCTAGTAAGTGCACCACACTCGAACCTCGAATACACTAAATGTGAAATGATTCAACCTAATCCCGATTTAATGATCTAATCCTGATCAATAATCATCACACCTACCTAATCCTGGTATAAATGAATCTAGTCCAATTTCTTATGTGACCACCTAATCTAGGTGTACGACCTAATCCCGGTCTATCACACAAGACTTCAATTGCTTACGATCTAAGAAACCTAATCCCGGAAGCTACACACAAGGTTTACTTCTCAATGAAGAGATAAAATCCCTAAGTGAATATATGATGATATTCAAGGAGCATACAAAGTTAGGGAACCTTAGATGCTTATCTGGGGTGATTGGATGACAATAAATGCAATCCCAGATATCAATAGCTAAATAACATGTCATAAAGCTTAGCAAATCATAGATTAAATAACCTAGATATTGCTATTAAAATACAAAACTCAATCAACACAACACACAATCTCTATCTTGTATAATAGTATATGTTAACCGAAAATTCACTCTAGATGAGGAATTTCAATTAACACCCTCGGACTGATGCTGGTAGGCTATAGCAGGGTAGGTACCTCTAGGTACTATGGTTTTGTAATAAATAAGTCTAGAGTGAGGTGCAGTAGGTAGGAGGAAAATCACCCTACCCGTCGGGACTTCAAGCATTAGAGAAGATATAGCGCTTGGGGTTCCCATGTTAGAGTAAGGGCTTTGATCCCTTTTTATGAACATTGTATCCCATACTTGGTACTCGGTACCCCGTATCCCATCCCTCGTGCCCCGTATCCCGTATTCTCTTCTAGATCTCCTTTGTGATTCCCCGACCCAGATAGCAAGCAAGCAAGGGATGGGATAGGAGTTCTTCAGTGATATAGATGTGGTCATGAAGGATAAAACCACCTCGATTCTTCTAGCTAATTTGAAGGTTCTTTCCCCTTCTTGGTTTGTGATATGTCGCGCAGATGGGTGGAAAGAGCTAAGATAGTGTAACGCACATACATGTATAATAAAATAGATAGAAGGGGGAGAATGACAAGTCTCCTAGGTAGTATCTGATGGAGAGAGATCCTTTATATATTTATCAATAAGGCGTGCTCCGGGGAGCTTACACAAGTAGGAGAATAATACAACATAAGTGCTCCAGAGAGATTACAATAATAAGCGGGCATAGGCCCTTTTCTCTAATCAGTAGAAAGGAAGAAGAAAATGAAGCCTTATTGGGGAAGAAATCACATGTCTTTCTGGGAAAAAGAAGACCTCCTCTCTGTCGAATGTCATGTCATATATATAGGTCTTATTTCTTGTTGTTCACTCCCCTAAATTCAATCCAATGACCTAGCAATTTACGGGGCGTTCCACAGTGATAGGCGAGAAGATCGTGGGATTGATTCCCCAGAATCAAGTGATTCCTTTTAGAATTAAAAGAGTTGACTCCACTTTTATATAGACTCTTGAATGGCGAGAACAAGGCAATTTCCTTATTTACTTAAACATTGTCGTATTCAATATGTTATTATAACTTGATCTTGGTGTGGTCTAGCTCTTCCTTGGCAATCTGACAGATGGTACATTACGACCTCCCTTATTGATGCCTTCTATGCTAGGTGGTCGAGAGGAGTTTGGAGGACCGGTCACAGGGTACGGGGTACCGGGGTGTTAGGATTATGCTCAATAGCAAGAGTGTAATAATGTAATTAACAATCTTTTTCATATTAATAAAGTGATTTCTGTTTTAAACAAATCTTATAGCATTTATAGTTTAATAATTGTCAAAGTAAATAATCATAAGGTCTAAAGACTATGAGAAAAGAAGAATTGTTCATACATCTGGATATGTATGTGGTAGACACAATTCTTTAGTTAGTCGTGAATATTGTTCACAACTTAAGTTAAAGGTTGGGCACCTTTATCTTGTTAAAGTTGTAGAATTCTTTTGCTAGCATTTGAGTGGGATCAAATGAGATATGATGAGTCTAAAATCATCGGAGTGTCTTCGAGCAAAAGAATCTAGTGCACTGGGTGCATTGAACAGGATCACAATGAAATACTTTATCTATAACCGTCAGTAGATAAAAGTAATTTCATTATCAGGACAATCGGAGAGTTTATCTTAATCCTGAGATAAATGATGGACTTATGGTTGCAGGTGATATCATTTGAGCTATCAATGAATACGATTATATCGCATAGTCTATCCTCGATAGTTTGGTGATATTCATTTATTAATCGATAGAGGACTTCATTTATAGATATGGACATCGTGGCTCCATTTAACAAATGAGAGTATAATATCATCATATGGATGTTTTGAGGTAATTGGATATTAAATCTCAACGTTGAGTTTTCAATAGTGTCTATTGAAAACATGGCTTCTGGACAAGTCAAAATATCCAAGTTCAAAACGTGGTCATATGAGTAAATATGGTAACTTGGAGAGTTATAGGCGGTCTATGAACTCTTGGCGATTACTGATATTAATCACGAGGATACACTATCTCCAATATGATTGTCTAGGGTATGAATGAGGAAACAACTTCCTTTTCTGTCTTTATTTAAGAGTTCAATTTTAGCTCTTTAGTGGAATGAGTTAAAATTAATGGATCGGACATAAGTGAATCATTTGTTGATTGTGATTAGGTTATGTCTATTGAAGCTTAAATTTAGATAGCCCGCCAAGATCCCCAATCCACACGGACTTGCATGGATCACTTGATATATTCTACCGGACCAATTTATGGTCCATCTAGAATTGCATTTAATATATTAAGAATATAATTTGCATATTATTTATGTAATGGGCTGCTAAATTATATTTATATATTAATGGATGACATGTGGGCTTGTTTCTTTTAGTAAGAATGGGTCTAGTTCACATGTGGGCTTTTTATTTAAAGTCCTATGGATTAAATGAAATAAGAAAAATAATATTTGGCCCAATATATTATATGGGGCGGCAAGGTGCTATAATAGCCTTAAATATTATTTTGTTTTCATTGTTTAATTAAATAAGAATTAATTAATTAATTAATTGTTTAATTAAGAAACAAATCTTTTCTGATTAGGAAATATGATTCCTATTGGTATACTATTGGTAGTAGTGTACTTAAATTAAAAGACTTGTTTGACAAGGAAATAAATAATTAATTTTATTTATTTAATCAAATAAGAAGTCTTTTTATTTTAGTCAAATAAGGAATAAATTTTTTATGAGTTGGATTAGGGTTTGAACTCTTAGAAAGTGAATTAGGGTGCAACTAAAACTCCTATATTTTTAGAGTAAAAATTGCGGCAACCCTAGTCCATTTGAAAGAAAGAATTCGGCCACCCTTAAAAGAAAAAGAAGAGAATTTCGGCCATAGGGTTTTTTGGTGCAGAAATTTTATTTTTCCTTCTTCTTCTCAACTCATAGATAGAGAGCTTTTATTCTACTAAAAAAAAAGGAACATAGATTATTCTTTGATGGTATATTGTTTGCTTATTCATCAATAAGCTTGTGTATACTACATCGATCTAGGTTCACGCGAGTTTCGATCATAAGATTGAGAACTCAAAAGTGACCGGAATAATCTTAGGTTTCTTTAGATTGTTTTTGGGACTAACGAATCAAGAAAAGTTTGTTATATCCGCTCTCAGGTTTGCAATTCAAAGAAAGGGAGACCACGCTCCTAGGTGATCCACGTTCGTGCTAGGATTGAAGATCTTGTGGATTACCATCAACGTAAGTCAATCGGATCACGCGACAAGAGGTATTAATCTTTTGTTATTTATTATATATCTTTAATTAATCAAAAGGGTTTAAGGTTCATAAAAATGGAAAAATTTTAAAAGCTACTCAAACTATTTTTTTTGTCTCACTTCCGCTGCGGGTAGATTTTTCCCTACACAGGGTCCCGCGGGGTACTGCGAGGTACAGGGGTCCCACAGGGTACAGCGAGGTACCGGGGTCCTGCGAGGTCCTGCGGGGTACCGCGAGGTACAACAGGGTACCGTGAGGTACAGGGGTCTCGCGAGGTACTACAGGGTTTCGGGGTATCGCGGGGTACGAGGTACCGGGACAGTGTGGTAGCGGGGTCCTTGGGACCTTGACTTTCATATTTCTTAGTACCTAGAGATCTATGTGACTTCGATCTAGACCTCGTTAAATAGATAGGAGTGTTGATCTTGGTTCCTTTCCGGGGTAGCTAGATGCTTCTTGCGGCATACTTCTACTTGGCAAGGATGGAAAATTCTTATTTGGACCCCTGCCAAAAAAAGGTGGTTAACAGCATATGAACAAAGAACATACTAGTAAGTAAAGAGATGCCTTGATAAATAAAACACTAAAATTAGATGAGATTAGTGAAGAATATACCAAAGTGAGTATTGATCAAGCCAAAATTGGTATGATTTTGGCCCTCATTTCCGATTCTTTTCGCTTGATTCTCGGGCATTTCCCTGTGTTTAATGTTGTTAAAATGAGTGTTTCAGGTTTTATCAGGTTTTGAGAGCAATTGAGATGAAGTGGAGGACTTGTGTGAAAAATGCCTCACAAATGGGAAGAAACAGGGCATTTTCCCCACTTAAACATGAAGAGGTCGCTACATGGGCGCCATGGCGACAGAGGATTCTCCAAGCCATCAGAAGATCGCCATTTGGGCGCCACTTGGTCGCCATGGCGACAGAAGGACTCCAAATGAATCAGGTGGGTCGCCACTTGGGGTCGCCATGGCGACCACCCTTGCAAGTGGCAACCTCTTTCAAACAAGGCAAGGTCGCTACTTATGGTCGCCATGGCGACCTTGATGCTGTAAGTGGCGACCCCTTCACACTTTGTAGGGTCGCCACTTATGGTCGCCATGGCGACCTCGAGATGCAAGTGGCGACCTCTACACAAATTGCTCATGGTCGCCACTTGCTAGATGGTGAGAAAGATGATTTTCATGGCGACCTTCTCATCTAACCGTTTTACGCACCAGGGTCGCCATAGTGACCAAATAGCGAACTTGGCGCCACATCAGCGAATCAAGCAGTTATCAGTACATGTCCAAGAGTGTGTATAAATAGAACGACTTCCCATCTTCAAAGGCATCCGATATCTAAGAAAAAAAGAACAGAGAATACATCTTGAGATCTAGCTCTTCATCCATGGCACATCATTCATCATCCTCCATTTCTCTCCTTGAACTCATCTAATCCATCCAAACCTCAACACAAAGCCTTGATTTCTTCCCTACATCATTCCTCATCCCACCATTTCTCCACCAAAATCCTTAGTCACTTTCCACCAAAACACCCACATTCCAAGACATATCCTCTACTTCCATTCCTTGCATTTATGAGCATAGAGGAGAAGAAGGATCAAGCTTAAAGAAGGTGACCCAAGGGTTATTTCCTTACTATTTACTTCTTTTCATTTATTGCAAATATGTGTAACTAAACCCCTAATCTAGGGGATAGATTTGAGGATCAATTGGTTGTGGGTTTAGCTTAGCTTGTAATGAATCTCTTATGTGTTCTATTCATTCAAATTAATTAGATTCCATTCATTATAATTGACTTGTATATCACTTGTTAATTGCAATCTTGAGTGGAGTAATTTGTTATATATTCATATGTGGATTGACACTCCTTGTGTGATTGAAAACCCATTTGATAGGATAGATTAGTGGTGGGTATATCAACCCCACTAATCTAAGCCTCTAAGTGGTTAACATAATGAGATTGGTACATTAAAGTAGCTAGTTAGCTTACCCACATTCAATTGTTAATCGATCTATTCCTTAGCTATCTCTTTAATTGATTTTATCACTATTCTTATCAAGGTGTTGAGTATTCTATTTTTCATAACATTTTTGTGTATTTTCATTTTAGTAGTTAGCATTGGTGGTTTTAGAAACCACACATCTAGCAAACACTATAATTTATTTTATTATTCAAAGATTAGTCAATTTATCTAATTAACACTCCATTCCTTGTGGAACGAACTTGCTCACTATTTTGCTATCAAATCACATTTTAAAAAAGGATTAAGTGGCTTAAAAGAGTTTTCAAGAATCAACCAAAAACCATATTACTGTTTTGTTGAGTACACAAACGACCTCATCAAGTATGTTAAACAAAACCCATGCAATCAAGCATCCTAACTATGCTAGAAAATGCTAGATGATATTTTGATATATATGAGAATGATTTTGAGTGTTTAAAAATGAGTTCTTGATTTGATTTTCTCTCAAATATCTCTCTTTGAAGTTTAGGGTTCTTAGAGTCAGAGAACTAGTCTTTAGAGAATGAGAAAGTTGTATATTTATAGACACCAAGAATAGGGTATGTGAAAAGACAAGTTTGCCCCTGAAAATGCACGATCGACGGTTTCATTCAGCGGCTTGGCCGCCGATCACAACAGCCAAATTGGTCCTGAGAGAAACATAGGAGCAACAGCGGTTTCATTCGACGGTTTCATAACCGTAGATCCAACCGCAAAATCAAACCCGAGAGAAAAATCAATCAAGTATGATCGGTGGTTTCGAACAACGGTTGTGGCCACCGATCGTAACCGCTGTTTCACCAAAAGTGGTGAAACCAAAGGAGAAGCCAAGGGCATTCTCCAAGAGCGGTCTTTGCGCAAAACCAAGTACATCAATGTGCACGCGCGGATGTTTCCGAACATATTCGAGAAACGAATTGCAAGACACATAAACACATAACAAGATATGACAATCAAAGTGCTAGTGTGTAATATGACATGTGAAGAGTATGCACACAAATGCAAGTATGCTAAGTGTGTGTGTGCTTTTAAATCTCTTTAAAGAAAACTAAGCACTAGAGATTATACATTTGGAGTGCTTGTCACCTTGAGGTCTTGAAAATGGCCTTTAAGCTTGATATTCAATCACCTAAACTACCCTTACAATTCAAACCCCAATATATGGTTTGTCCACAAAATAAGCCAATCAAAATATGAGAATCTTTACATTGTGATAAGTCATGACCGAAGTAGCTAAAATTTTAAAATTGTGTAGTGTCCTACCCTGGTAAACTACATCGCATCCCATGTGTCAAGCCTAGTCATTTCCAAGTAGCTGATTGTTGTAACTCGGTTGGGCAAGGAGAGAAATTAAAGATATGCTTTGATACAGTTCAGGTGACCAATCTTCAAAACCATGTCGTTCCTTCAAATAATCGATTAACATTGGGAACTCTAAACATTTCGAAGAGACTGTTCATTAATGACAGTGAACAGCCAACACTCCTATAGCAATAGACCCTCCCTGGTCATGCTGCCATCAAATTCCAAAATCCGGTCCTTAACAACTTTACCCTACAAAAAATACATACAAAATAAAAAAAAATATAATAATAATGAAATGAATAAAATACAAAAAGAAATAGAAATAAAAAAACTAATAATTACCAGTTCTAAATCATTAAGATGCCTCTGGTCGTACAGATATCCAAACTAGAGTTCGACGGCTTTGTACTATTCAACAAGTGTGTTGAGAGCAGTTGAAAATTCGATGGAACTAGCTGCGCTATCAAGCAAATTGTGTCTAATCATATAAATGGGACCATCCATCGACAGTCTTGCCGGAATTATAACACCGTTGCTCGGATAGCCAACACAGATGCTAGACCTCTCTTTCCAATATCGACCCTTAGATAAGGTAGTCCATCTCTTTTTGCCTTATCGTAAAGCGACAACGGCTTTAGATATCTCATATTTCAAATCATTCTGATAACAAAAGAAAATAACATATTACTATGGTAAACATAACTATGGTGAAAGATTAATAATGCAGATGCGTGATTGTCCTTGAATTGTTGTCTTTTGAGAATATTTGGTTATCTAACCATGATTGCTGAATATTGTTGAGGAATACTGATATGTCTGATAATCTTTTTGTCTTGATATGTTGACGGTGGGTTGAAGAGATAAGATATAAGTCATAAAGGAGCCTAGGTAGGACTATTTTGTCACAATCGATATGATGTTGTCTAAAGATAAGTCCCTGATACTGTGATAAGTCATGACCGAAGTATCTAAAATTTTAAAACTGTGTAGTATCCTACCCTAGTAAATTGCATCGCAGCACATGTGTCAAGCCTAATCATTTCCAAATAGTTGGTTGTTATAACTCGATTGGGCAAGGAGAGAAACTGAAGATATGCTTTGATATAGTCCAAGTGACCAATCTTCAAAACCATGCTGTTCCTTCAAATAATCGATTAACATCAGGTACTCTGCACATTTCGAAGAGAACTGTTCATTAACGATAGTGAACAACCAACACTCCTTTAGCAACAGACCCTCCCTAGTCATGCTACCATCAAATTCCAAAATCCGATCCTTAACAAATTTACCCAACAAAAAATACATACAAAATAAAAAATACAATAATAATGAAATGATTGAAATAAAAAACCAATAGAAATAAAAAAAAACTAATAATTACTAGTTCCGGATCATTAAGATGCCTCTAGTGGTACGAATACCTAAACTGGAATTCAACGGTACTATACTCTTCAGCAAGTACGTTGAGAGGAGTTGAAAATTCGATGGAACTAGTTGCGTTATCAAGCAAATTGTGCCTAATTGTATAAATAGGACAATCCATCGGCAGTTTTACCGAAACTATAACACCGCTGCTTGGATAACAATCACAGACGCTAGACCGTCTCTTTCCGATATCGATCCCTAGATAAGGCAGTCCAGCTCTTTTTGCCTTATTGTAAAGCGACAACGACTTTAGATACCTCATATTTTGAATCATTCTGATAACAAAAGAAAATAACATATTACTATAGTAAACATAACTATGGTGAAAGATTAATAATGAAGATGCCTGATTGTCCTTGAGTTATTGTCTTTTGAGAATAATGGGCTGTTTGACCATGATTGATGAATACTGTTAAGGAATAGAGATATGTCTGGTACTCTTTTGTCTTGATATGTAGACGGTGGGCTGAAGAGATAGGATCTGTGTCATAAAGGAGTCTAGGTAGGACTTCCTTGTCATAGTCGATATGATGTTGTCTGAAGATAAGTTTGGTGAGGCTAAAACCTCTATTACTGTGATAAGTCATGACCGAAGTAGCTAAAATTTTAAAATTGTATAGTGTCCTACCCTAGTAAACTACATCGGAGCCCATCAAATTCCAAAATCCGGTCCTTAACAACTTTACCTTACAAAAAATAAATATAAAATAAAAAAATAAAATAATAATGAAATGAATAGAAATAATAATAATAATAAAAAACAAATAATTACCAGTTCCAGATCATTAAGATGCATCTGGTCGTACGGATATCCAAACTGGAATCCAACGGCTCTGTACTCTTCAACAAGTGTGTTGAGATCAATTGAAAATTTGATGGAACCAGCAGCGTTATCAAGCAAATGTTAGGGTTTTTGCCCTAAAGCTTGTAGTTTGTAAATGTGAATTGAACAAGAAATAAAAGAAGTAGTTTATTCATTCAAATTGTTTCATACATTTATTTATATTATGTGTACTTAACAACCAAGATTGCCAGATGTAATCTCTAACTGAGTATATGAGTGTTATATACGGAGGTATTCGGTTTGAAGTAAGCAATCTAAAGAGTCCGTAGATAGCAAATAAAGTTGGGTACTTTATTTGTGGTTAATCTACAGCTGTGGTCCGTTCTGTAATGTACAATGGTCTTAACCTAGACTATTCATATGGTGATATGAGAATGGAGGCACCTTATATGATTTGCTCATATAGGACTGGGCCATGATCTATATGAATCTCTTACCAAGATCCGTTAAAAGATGAGATTCATATATATCAACAAATGATGGCTATATATGGGTGATCTTAATCCTGAGTGTTTTATTGACTCCTTCAGGTTAGATTGTGGTTTTTGATATACCATGGGTGAGATCGGAGTTGCATTCCCGGTCAATAACTTCGTATGTTGGAATCGTGGTTTGGCTTGTGGCTGGTAAGGTCTGCACTTAATAATGGAATCCACTCCTTCTTGTGAGAAGTAGGTAGTAGTTCCCTTAAGGGTTGATTCGGGGCTTGAACAATATGAGCGCTCTCCTAATTCCATAAGGAATGTATGATTTATTGTTCATTAGCGAATCAATGGTACTTAATGGAAAGATATAATTAGAAGAGTATAACAGACATTATGACCCAGCTCTAATTATGAACTAGCTGTGGAGGATAATACCATATGTAATAGCTATATCGATGGACACTAAGAGTTATTGGTTTGTGTAAAAACGTCTACAGTTGAGAGAGTGCAACTTCGGGTTTTTAGTGGAATAACACCGAAGTTAATAATCATGAAATATTAATTAAAGAATTTGATTGATTATTTCTAAGGATTATTGGAGCTCAAAATACTGTGGGTCCATTAGGTCCCATTGCTAGCCCGATCGATTTAGGTAACAAGGGTCACGGTTAATTAATTGGATTGTCCAATTAATTGTGTTACGAAAGTGACACGTATATATTCGGGAATTAATTGAATAATGAGATTATTTAATTAATGAATAATGGTGATTAAATAAATTAAATAATAAGATTATTTAATTATGTTGTTAATCACTAAATGGAGGGTGTTAGTTGATATTTGATTTAGAATAAAATAAGATAATATAATTATTTTATTTTATTTTATTATATTAAATATTTGAAATTGAATTTAAAATGTTTAAATTCAAAAATTAAATTTTTAATTTTAAATCAAATGGATTCGGTTTGTTTTAAAAGATATATGAGATATATTTTTAATTTTTTTTTTAAAAAAAAATGACAACAGAATGTGAGTGATCAACTTACACAATATATATTTAAAAGGCATCAGGTTTTTGTCTTTTAAGGTTTTCTAAGTTTTTGCAAGTGTGTTGTATAAAACAAAAAGAAGAAAAAAGAAACAGGGGAGCGGCCTAACTCGAAAAAAAAAGAAAAAAAATATATAAATTTTTTGTTTTAAAAGTTTGGCGGCCGAACTTCACAAAGCAAGGTGTTGCTTTTGTGTCTCTACATCCTCCTTGTTCCTGAATACCGTAACACGCCTACATGCCATTGCCAGTTCCGGGAGATAGCGAGAAAGATCAAGTGGTTCAAACCAGGAGCAGATCATATTAAAGCGAATGAGCCTCCTATGTAGGTATGAAATCGTTTCACCTTCTTTACCGTTTTCGATTATTACTGTACAAATAGGTTTACTTGATGATTGCTTTAAAAATTTTAAATCCTTCCGCTGCGCAATCTGTAACCCTAGATTCCTACAATTGGTATCAAAGCCAATTTTTGTACAGTGAATTCTATTGCTCCTGATTACATGTATGAATGTGTAGGCACTTTTCTAATGATTGTATGGTGTTTATCATTTTTATTTATTTATTATAAACATGGTTGATCGTTAATTGTATGGTACAATGGGTTTAGGATTCATTTTTTTTAAAAGATTGTAATATTAATCCCAGGATGCAATTTTTATATTTTTATTTTCTGCTATATTTTCTTTATTGTAAATTTTCTGTTATGTATTTTATTGTAAAATATGTACGAAGAAATCAGTCAAAGAAGACGATGAAATCGGACGTGTGTTGGACACATAAATAGACGGCGCATGTGCATGTCACTTATTATTATTTTTTTTTCATGCAATATTATTGTTGCAGTGCAAATGTTGCATGTTGTAAAGAAAAACAAAAAAAAAAGAGGTGCAAGTGTTGCACGCATATATATATATATATATAATGCAACACATGCAACATTAATGCACACAGCACATGCACATCAGATGTGCAATGCAATTATAATAGTCCATGCGCAATTGTTGCGCAAAAAATTTATGCTGTTATAAATTTGCGCAATGCCATGCACTCACATGCATAATTGTTGCGTAACAACACTGCTGCAACATTCAATTGTTGTGTGTTAAGAGTCACATTGTGTATTCGGAAGCTGAATGGGTCGGAATATTTTTATTAATAACTTGGGCCTACAATAAATGTTAAGTGTAACATATGGGCCTTAGTTTAATGATTCATGAGATGGATCACCATTAAAAATATTAAGGTTAATCAAGTTGGACTTGGTTAAAAGCCCATTAGATGCAAAAGATGGACTTGAAGAAAAAGAGATTACAAGAAGACCAAGGAATGCCTTGGATTAAATTTTTGTAATTAGATTATTATTATTTTTTTAAGTTAGATAAACCCATTGTACTCGGTCAACTCATGTATGTTTTTATTATGAGATGATTAAAGCATTGTCATGCATATACATATCATTTAGATTAGGTGTGCCTACACACACATATATATATATATATATGTTGATATGTCATACATGCATTGTAGCCATCTATATTATGTGTTTATTTTTATTTTTTTTAATTTGATTAAAATGGGTAATTCACATAATTGGCTATTAATTAATGAGATTAGTTTTTAGGAGTAAAAACTTGGTAATTCTCATTAATCACTAATCTAATTATTAAAGAGTTTAATTACTTAGATTAGTAGGGTCATATAATATATATTAGGATTAATTTGATTTAGTCCCTAATGATAATTGGACCTAATAATGTGTTTAGTTTTAATAGTTAAAACTTGATAAATACACATTTAATAATTCTAGTCTTAGTAAATAGTTTACATAGATTAGAATTATCACTAATGAACTAGATTTTTAAGAGTTAAAAATCGAATTAGTTTATTAGTTATTGGAATAGGATTCTAATAATTTGTGATTAATGCACTAGACGATTAGATTGAAATTAGCTGTTTAATCTATTTTAATCTAGGTGCATTAATATTAATAGAAAACCCTTATTATAAAATAGTGAGCGGGAGAGGGATATATGACATTATATCCCGCGGTCTCCATCATTAGTTCAACACCATAAGATTTGAGTGGGGCCTTGTGACGGCTTTGTTTTCGTCCTCCTTAAGGAGGGTTTCCATAATAATCAATATCAAGGTTGACTTCCTAACGGATAGGATTTCTGAGGGGATTTCGGGATTGACCGACCCTAAGACGGCAATTCTCGAGTTAAGCTCATGAGATCTGAAATGATGGGTTATGCTCACAAGGTTTTAATTAATTTGGTTAATTATAAACCTGACTGAAATATACGATGGTTGAATGTTAGAGGAATAAGAGTTATTCTGGTATAACATTTGATTGAGAATGTCTCAATCCAACATGCAAGAATTTGACTGACCTTAAGGCGGCACTTGCTTGTGGTATGTTAGATTGTCGTGACATAGTAACACTTTTTAGGGTTGTTTTTGTTCATTAAACATTTTCATGCATCATGTTTAATTTTATACCGAACATTCGTACATGTTTTAAATGTATGAATGAATGAATTCTTTATTTATGTTTTTTCAGCCATGTCATCTGCACTATTACAAATCATAGCCAATGACAAATTAACTGGTGATAACTACACTAAATGGAAACACAATATCAATGCAATTTTGGTCACCAAGGACCTTAAGTTTGTGCTTACGAAGGAATGTCCTCCAACGCCTACTTCCAATGCCGCACGAACTGTTCGTGAGACATATGAGAAATGGGTCTCATCAGATGAGAAAGCTCGAACATATCTGTTAACAAGTATGACAGACGTGCTTGTCACTAAGCACGAAGCAATGGGTACTACATTTGAAATAATTGAGTCATTATAGGCTATGTTCAGGCAACCCTCTGAGCAAAAGCGGCACGAAGCTGTTCGTTCCCCTATGCTCGCTTGTATGAAGGATGGTACATCAGTTTGATAACATGTCCTAAACATGATATCCTATTTCAACATGGCAGAAATCAATGGCGGGGCCATTGATGAACCCAGTCAGGTGAGCATCATATTGACGACTCTTTCGAAGAGTTTCGATCAGTTCAAGAGCAATTATGGGATGAACAAGCTTAGGTTCAGTCTCACACAGTTGCTAAATGAGCTCACTACCTTTGAGTCCTTGACTAAAGACAGCAAGGGCAGGACCAGTGAGTCAAATGTTGCCGAACCATCTTCCTCCAATAATAAGAAGAGGAAGAGGTCTGCTGGGAAGGTGAAGGGTAAGCCCAAACCCAAGAAAACCCAGATAAAAAAGAAAGGTGCCTCCATTGACAAGAGCAAGGGAAAATGTTTCCATTGCGACAAAGTCGGACACTGGAAGAGGAACTGTCCTCAATATCCGGAGGAGGTAGCCAAGAAGAAGAAAATGAAAGGTAAATATGATTTACTTTTTCTTGAGTTGTGTTTAGTGGAAGATGATTCTTCACCTTGGATAGTTGATTCGGGGGTCATTAACCATATTTGTTCTTCTTTGCAGTGGACTAATTCTTGGACACAGCTTGAGGAGGGAGCCATCTCTATGCGTGTGGGGTTAGGGGATATCGTGTCCGCATGAGCAGTGGGCGTAGTTAGATTGTGTTTTTGTAATAATAATTTTATATTGTTGGACAATGTATTTTTCATTCCTGGATTTACACGGAATTTAATTTCCGTTTCTAAATTGTTAGAACAATTATATTCTGTTTCTTTTGATAATAAATCAGTTATTATTGCAAAGAATGTGAAAATAAATATAAACGAGTCCTAATAATCTAGAGGGGGGGTGAATAGATTTTTAATCCCTTTTACCAATTTTTTGATATTAATCAAGATTACAAAATTACCCCAACTAGTTAACAAATGAAATCATGTGAAGACAATGCGGAAAGTAAATAACACATGATTTTTACGTGGAAACCCACACGGGGAAAAACCACGGGCTATTAAGTGCGCCACACTAGAACCTCAATCCATTACTTGCAAATACGATTACAATCTAGGTTGACCGCATCACACCTAAGATTACTAATCCGTCTTTGCTACCCACGGGCCTTTAGAAGTGAACCTAGTTCATGCTTGCAAACTACCAATCAAGGCAAATACAAGACTTGACTCTAAGTGAAGAGATAAAGCAACCTAGTGTGAATATGTGCAATATTCAAGATGCTCAAAATGCAAGGTTAGACATTTTAGCTTATCTAGGCATGAATGAACATGTTAGACATTCCTAGATATCATATAACTAAGTGGCATGCATAAAACATAACAAAATAGGCAAACAAAGTCCTATATGCAATATCTACCACAATACAACTCACAAAACACAATAACACAATCTTGAACCTAAGTCAAGTCATAAAGGAGCAATCTTGAACCTATTCAAGTAATAAATGAGCAATCTTGTAGAGAGAGAACATGTGACATGATGCAAGAGATGTTCTAACTACAAGTCATGTGAGCAAGATGAAAACCCTAAGAGAATCATACTAGAACATGCTAGATGATGAATGAATCATGCAAGAATGATGGGCTTTGAAGTTTGGAGTAATAAAAAAGTGTTCTTGATACCTTGGCTTTGAAGACACTTAGAAGCTCTCAAAAGATGTAATTTTTGCTCTAAAAAACGAGCCAAGGCCAAACAAGATATATATATATATGAGATCCAATCAAAGTGAGGTCGTTTTGGAAAAAACGCTTCAGATTCCGTCATTGGCGCTGGTGAGGTTGCGCTGGTCACCCGCGCACGTCACCAGCGCACAAATTGCGCTGGTCACCAGCGCACGCCACAGGCGCACGACCAGCGTCAAATCTCTGGGAGAGTTGCGCTGGTGAGGCTGCGTTGGTCACCGGCGCAAGTCACCAGCGCACAGCCAAAGCGCACAACTTGCGCTGGTCACCCGCGCAAGCCACAGGCGCTCGACCAGCGACAATTCTCTGGGAGAGTTGCACTGGTGAGGCTGCGCTGGTAACCCACGCCAGGGCACCAGCGCACACACAAAACTAGCTAAAACAAATTCAAAGAATGTGCAAGTGTGAAGGATGTGAAATACAACCAAACCAAGAAGTAAATATCACACATGCATGCTAGAGAGTGTGTGTGTGCAACTAAATCTCTTCAAGGAGAGTCAAGAACAAGATATACCTTCCATGAAGCTTTAGAAATCCACAATGAGGTCCTTAAGCATTTTAGGAGAAAAAACTTCAATCCTAAGCTACCCTTACAAGATTGAACCCTATTGTGATTTTGTCAACGAAATAAGCCAATTAAAAAGTGAGGCACTTACAATCTCCCCCTTTGGCTATTTCATGACAAAATCAACACTCACAAGCAACCTCACAAAACAAAAAAAATGGTTGGTCAACAAAAATTTTCTACATTACAAATAAGCCCTAGTCTAAATCTTGAACATCTTCAAGTCATTTCCAAGCTTGTAGAAAATTCCAACCTACACACAAACAACAAGAAAATATACCTTGGAAGAACAAGTGTGTGAGAGGAGCTTGATCAAAAGGAATTACAATCAAATAATGTAATCATGCAATGCAATGCAACTCCCCCTAAATGCATCAACTCCCATAAGGGTTACTCTCTCTCTTAACTCCCCCTAAATGCAATGCCAAATCAAAACAAATCTCCCTAACCTTACTCCCCCTTTTTGTCATGAGATAGGCAAAGGGAGTCTCCCCAAATAGGAAACATTTAGCAATGAGAGCTCGTAGCACAAAAACATATGCATAATCATATGAGCAATTTTATGCAACTCAATTAAGTAAGAGAGATTCAAGGAGTTTTATTTAAAGAAAACATGTGTGACAAGGATGCTTTGCAAGCAAGACATGTTGCATTCAAACTCAAAAACAATGGTATTTGGCAAAGCAAACTACAAAGGTTTCCTTAAGGAATTCAAACCAATTTCACCCATTGCATGGAATAAGATGAGGATATAGAGTTTAAACATTTCAAATTTTATCAAGCAACTAAATCCAACTTTATAAGCAAAACAAGACATGGGCGACTTTGCACCTTATTTGATTTTTCCGGGTGAGATTCCCGTATGATAGTAGCTTTGTTCTACAAATAAAGAGGGAGAGACTATGGATAAAAAAATCCTTATTGATTGAAGTCTCAAAGTTTGCTTTTGCACACATATTTTCCATTCAAGATAAAGCAATTAAGCATATCATACTTTTCACTTAAGCATGTCAACAAAAAGAATCATCATGTCATAGGAATCAATTAAAGGTCATTCATCAAGTACTTCCAACGTACATTTCCTATTCCAAAAATGCATGTTTGAGCATAAATAAGACATGGTTTGCAAGCAAGTCAATAAGTCACACTTATTAAGAAAAATACATATATGCATGTACAACCAATCATCTCAAGCAATTAAAGAAGAGGCATAAAATATTTCAATGTAGCACAATGCATGATCATGCAACTTTGCTCTCTTTGCTTGAGCTCCCCATGAGGGGTCAAGACAAACCACTTCAACCCAAGTGACAAATCCCAATAGACTTGCTAAGATTCCCAAATCTAAGAGTGTCTAAGGGTTTCGTAAACAAATCCGCTAGTTGGTCTTTTGTTCCCACATGTTCCAATGCAATGATTTTACTCTCAACTAGCTCTCTTATGAAGTGGTGTCTAATGTCAATGTGCTTGGTCCTAGAATGTTGGACGGGATTCTTAGAAATGTTTATGGCACTCATGTTATCACAAAATAAAGTAAGAGTACCTTGCTCCAAGCCATAGTCGGCTAGCATTTGTTTCATCCACATCAATTGAGTACAAGCACTACCGGCGGCAATGTATTCCGCCTCGGCCGTGGATAGGGAAATTGAGTTTTGTTTCTTACAAAACCAAGAAACCAAGTTGTTTCCAAGGAAAAAGCAACCGCCCGATGTACTTTTCCTATCATCACAATTTCCCGCCCAATCGGCATCACTATATCCAACAAGACTTGGATTAGTGTCATAAGAGTACCAAATCCCATGGTTTGAGGTACCATTCACAAACCGAATGATCCTCTTTACCGCAACAAGGTGAGATTCCTTGGGATTAGCTTGGTACCTAGCACAAACACCCACACTAAATGCTATATCGGGCCTACTTGCGGTTAAGTATAGCAAGCTCCCTATCATGCCACGATATAGACTTTGCTCCACATCCTTTCCACTAGCATCTTTGCTTAGTTTCAAGGTGGTGCTCATGGGTGTGTCACAATGTTTGGCATTCTCAAGGCCAAACTTCTTCACTAGGCTCTTGGCATATTTAGCTTGGGATATGAAGATCCCATCATTCATTTGCTTAATTTGCAAGCCTAGGAAGTAATTTAGTTCACCAACCATGCTCATCTCAAATTCATGAGACATGACATCAACAAATTGTTGAACTTTTAAGTTGTTGGTGGAACCAAAAACAATGTCATCAACATAAATTTGAGCTATGAATAGCTCATCTTTAGTGCACTTGATGAACAAAGTCTTGTCAACACTACCTCTAGAGTAGCCATTGTCAACAAGATAGAGAGTGAGGCGCTCATACCAAGCCCTCGGTGCTTGTTTCAACCCATATAAAGCCTTTTTGAGGCGATAGACATGAGAGGGGTGGTGTGGATCCACAAACCCCTTGGGTTGCTCAACAAACACTTCCTCATGCAAAAAGCCATTGAGGAAGGCACTCTTAACATCCATTTGGTGTAATTTGAACTTGTACACACAAGAAATGGACAAGAGAAGCCTAATGGACTCTAGGCGGGCAACGGGAGCAAAAGTCTCCTCAAAGTCAATACCCTCAATTTGAGAGTACCCTTGTGCAACAAGCCTTGCCTTGTTTCGCACAATGTTGCCATCCTCATCGGATTTGTTCCTAAACACCCATTTAGTGCCAATGACATTGGTGTTTTTAGGTCTAGGAACAAGAGTATAAACCTCATTTCTCTCAAATTGGTTTAGCTCTTCTTGCATGGCAAGAACCCAATATTCATCATTTAAGGCCTCATCAACCTTTTTGGGTTCTATTTGAGAGGTGTAACAAGTATAGCTAATTTGATTAGCTATTTGACGTCTAGTCCTAACACCCTCTCTAACCTCTCCAATGATATCATCCTTATCATGGAGTTTTCTAACCCAAGGAGCGGGTTCATTAGAGTCCAATGGAGGAACTCTATTTAGAGGTAAATCATCCTCTTCATCTTGGTTTGACTTCACATCACTTGAAGTCTCACCACTTTCCTTCAAAGGAAGGTCATCTAACTCACAAACATCCTCCTCATGGTCATCATGTTTTGGCCTACAATCATCAAAGACCACATTTGATGATTCCATCACACTTCGAGTCTTAAGATTAAAAACTCTATAGGCCTTGCTATTTAGTGCATATCCAATAAATATACCCTCATCACTCTTAGCATCAAACTTGCCAAGTTGATCACGGTCATTAAGTATATAGCACTTACTTCCAAAGATGTGGAAATAGCTCACATTGGGTTTTCTACCCTTCCATAACTCATAGGATGTTTGTTTAGTCCCGGGCCTAAGGAATACTCTATTCCCTATGTAGCAAGCCGTATTAATGGCTTCGGCCCAAAGATTTCTAGGGACTTTGTTGCTAAGCAACATCACACGGGCCATCTCTTGAAGGACTCTATTCTTCCTCTCAACAACTCCATTTTGTTGAGGAGTCCTAGGGGCCGAAAATTCATGGGAAATGCCTAAGCTATTGCAAAAATTCTCAAAGCTAGCATTTTCAAATTCTTTCCCATGATCACTTCTAATTTTCTTAATGCTTTTAATGTGAGAAGTTTTCTCATTTTGAATTTTGACACAAAGCATTTTAAATTTCTCAAAGGCTTCGGACTTTTCCCTTAGGAAGTAAGTCCATGTAAACCTAGAGAAGTCATCAACAACCACAAGAATGTATCTTCTACCACCTAAGCTTTCGGTTTGAATGGGACCCATAAGGTCCATATGGAGAAGGTCCAATGGTTCTTTGGTGGAAAGGTATTTTCCTTTCTTGTGGACACTCTTGGTTTGCTTGCCTTGTTGGCATGGTCCACAAACACCCTCAATCTTTTTCCCAAGCTTGGGAAGGCCTCTAACAACATTCAATCTATCAAGGACTTTCAAGTCCCTATAGTTCATATGGCCAAGTCTTTGGTGCCACACTTCAACTTGCTCACTAGTGGACAAGTTACAAGAGATGAGATTTGACTCAAGACAATAACAATTGTCACTTGATCTCTTGCCTTTCAACAAAACTTGCCTATTTTCTTTAAGAATAGAGCAATCAACTTTGCCAAACATAAC
The DNA here is from genome assembly GCA_954870605.1 of Acer campestre. Taxonomy (NCBI): domain Eukaryota; kingdom Viridiplantae; phylum Streptophyta; class Magnoliopsida; order Sapindales; family Sapindaceae; genus Acer; species Acer campestre. The sequence goes on from OX940805.1 coordinate 9,838,516, forward strand.
CGAAAGCCCTTCATCACTTAAGTGTGATATGCTAATAAGATTGGCTTGCAAGCCATCTACATAAAGAGCATTGGGCAAGGAGGGCAACCCGGGAATAGATATGTTACCTTTCCCTATAACCTTTTTCTTAGACCCATCACCAAAGGTGACGAATCCACCATCCTCCATTACAAGAGTTTTAAAGAAACTCTTGTTTCCGGTCATGTGCCTAGAACACCCACTATCAAGGTACCAAGTGTTGGAGGCATTTGCTTTCAAGGCAACTTGGGCCACATAGCAATAATAATCATCATTCCTATTCAATCTAGGTGAAACAAAGTCATTCCTAGGAGCCATTGGTCCATTGTCTCTAAATTTCCTAGGAGCATGCATTGTGGCTCTTCTAAGCATATTTTTCTCAATCATGCTTTCTCTTCTACACAATTTAATATACTTGAAACAATTTGGCCTAATGTGGCCTTCAATTCCACAAAAATGGCAAGTAGGAGAGAAATAAGGATTCATAACATAGCCTTGTGCACGCATTTGTGGTCTCCTTCTATTTTGAGTTGCTTTTGGGTGTTGAGGCAACTCTCTCCTTTGTTGTTGAGCAAGATTGACATGTCTCCTCGGTTGAGCATGAAAGACCCCATGTTGAGCTTGTGGGATCCTTTGTTGTGGAGGTCTTGGTTGAGGAGGTCTTTGTTGTGGGAGTCTAGCTTGAGGAGCTCTAGCTTGTGGTGGAGCTCTTGTTTGAATCCTTGCTTGTGCTTGCTTGGAGGATTCACCAACTTCAACCCACTTAGTTGAATGTTGTGGGGTTTGAGCACTTTCAACTTCTTTGCTCTTGACAAAAGTTGTCTTCTTCAAAGGTGTGGCTTCCACTTCTTCCACATATCCTAGCCCCTTTTTGTCACACGGACTTTTCCCACAAGAGAGCATTTTGTCAAGCTTCTCGGTTCCGGAAGTCATCTTAGCCATCAATCCTCTTGCTTCCATGAGTTCTTTCCTCAAGCTTTCTTCATTCTTCTTAGCCAAGACTAACTCCAATTTTAAACCTTCTTCCATCTCTTTAGCTTTACTCATTTCCTTGCTCAAATGAGTTACCTTGGAGGTCAGTTCAAGCTTCTCCTCTTTTAATTTTTGTATCTCCTTCTTCTTCTTTGATCTTGAGTTATGAAAGAATCTCATGAACTCATCATAGCCCATTTCTTCATCAAACTCAAAGTTAGAGCTAGAAGAGTTGCTCTCACCATTTGAGTCACTTTCTTCTTGCTTGTCCTCTTCTTCTTCTTTGTCACTCACAACCTCATTGATATTGTGAGAAGATGAGAAAGCAATGAAGTTAGCAACTTGGTCTTCATCATCATCCGAAGACCTATCTTCCTCTTCTAAGTCATCACTATCACTCCACGTCACCGCCATGGCTTTTCCTTTCTTCTTTTTCAAGTTAGCACATTCGGGAGCAATGTGTCCAAAGCCACTACACTCATAGCATTGGACACCCTTCTTGTGGTCCTTCTCTTGAGTTTGCTCCATTTTCTTGAAAGGGGCCTTCTTCTTCACAAACTTTCCCTTGGAGCCAAACCCTCTCTTCTCAAACCTCATAAATTGCTTGAACTTCTTTGCCATCAAAGCAATTTCTTCATCCGAGTCTTCTTCATCCTTTTCTACCTTGATGCTTTTCAAGGCAAGACTCTTTTGCTTCTTTTGAGGTGTAGATGTAGGACCCTTCCTAGATTCATAAGCCAAAAGCCTTCCAATAACTTCACTTGGCTTCATCTTTGAGTAATCACTATTCTCTTCCAATGCCGTCACCTTAGATTCAAACCTCTCGGGAAGCGACCTCATGATCTTTTGCTTAATTCTTCTATCCGAGTAGGGATCACCAAGTTGGTGACTTTGGTTCACTATATCCATAAGCTTCACTTGGAAGTCATTGAAGCACTCATCCTCCTCCATCCTTATAGTCTCAAATTGTGTTTGGAGGACTTGAAGCTTGGAGTCCTTTACCACCTCGGTTCCTTCATGAGCCGTCTCCAATATATCCCTAGCTTCCTTTCCTATCCTAGTGGTTTGGATGAGTTTGTATTGGTTGTCATCCATGGCACATAGAATGGCATGCATGGCCTTGTTGTTCCATTTTGAAGCTTCAAACTCTTGAGGGGTCCATTGTGCCTTTGGCTTGGGAAATTCCTCTCCACTTCCCGTAGGAGTCATCATAGGTGGCGTATATCCGTCTTCAATCGCCATCCAAGCCCGATCATGAATTTGGCACACATAAGCTTCCATTTTGCCCTTCCATGATGCGTAGTTGACCCCGGTAAGCAAAGGGGGTCTAGTGCTAGAGGCACCCTCGCCTCCAATTCCATTTCCACTCATAGTGTTTGGGTGAGAATGATATGAATGCACACAAACAAGCAAAACACACAAAGAAAAGCAAACAACAGCAAAGGACTCTAACAAGAGCAAGGGATCTCCTAATTATGTTAAGGAACCCGCTCTGATACCAATTGAAAATAAATATAAACGAGTCCTAATAATCTAGAGGGGGGGTGAATAGATTTTTAATCCCTTTTACCAATTTTTCGATATTAATCAAGATTACAAAATTACCCCAACTAGTTAACAAATGAAATCATGTGAAGACAATGCGGAAAGTAAATAACACATGATTTTTACGTGGAAACCCACACGGGGAAAAACCACAGGCTATTAAGTGCGCCACACTAGAACCTCAATCCACTACTTGCAAATACGATTACAATCTAGGTTGACCGCATCACACCTAAGATTACTAATCCGTCTTTGCTACCCACGGGCCTTTAGAAGTGAACCTAGTTCATGCTTGCAAACTACCAATCAAGGCAAATACAAGACTTGACTCTAAGTGAAGAGATAAAGCAACCTAGTTTGAATATGTGCAATATTCAAGATGCTCAAAATGCAAGGTTAGACATTTTAGCTTATCTAGGCATGAATGAACATGTTAGACATTCCTAGATATCATATAACTAAGTGGCATGCATAAAACATAACAAAATAGGCAAACAAAGTCCTATATGCAATATCTACCACAATACAACTCACAAAACACAATAACACAATCTTGAACCTAAGTCAAGTCATAAAGGAGCAATCTTGAACCTATTCAAGTAATAAATGAGCAATCTTGTAGAGAGAGAACATGTGACATGATGCAAGAGATGTTCTAACTACAAGTCATGTGAGCAAGATGAAAACCCTAAGAGAATCATACTAGAACATGCTAGATGATGAATGAATCATGCAAGAATGATGGGTTTTGAAGTTTGGAGTAATAAAAAAGTGTTCTTGATACCTTGGCTTTGAAGACACTTAGAAGCTCTCAAAAGATGTAATTTTTGCTCTCAAAAACGAGCCAAGGCCAAACAAGATATATATATATGAGATCCAATCAAAGTGAGGTCGTTTTGGAAAAAACGCTTCAGATTCCGTCATTGGCGCTGGTGAGGTTGCGCTGGTCACCCACGCACGTCACCAGCGCACGCCACAGGCGCACGACCAGCGTCAAATCTCTGGGAGAGTTGCGCTGGTGAGGCTGTGCTGGTCACCGGCGCAAGTCACCAGTGCACAACCAAAGCGCACAACTTGCGCTGGTTACCCGCGCAAGCCACAGGCGCACGACCAGCGACAATTCTCTGGGAGAGTTACGCTGGTGAGGCTGCCCTGGTAATCCACGCCAGGGCACCAGCGCACACACAAAACTAGCTAAAACAAATTCAAAGAATGTGCAAGTGTGAAGGATGTGAAATACAACCAAACCAAGAAGTAAATATCACACATGCATGCTAGAGAGTGTGTGTGTGCAACTAAATCTCTTCAAGGAGAGTCAAGAACAAGATATACCTTCCATGAAGCTTTAGAAATCCACAATGAGGTCCTTAAGCATTTTAGGAGAAAAAACTTCAATCCTAAGCTACCCTTACAAGATTGAACCCCATTGTGATTTTGTCAACGAAATAAGCCAATTAAAAAGTGAGGCACTTACAGAATGGTTTGAATATTTGTTCAGGAATTAATGAAAACAATTTATATGTGTTAAGACCATTAATACATACAACACTGCTCAACACCGAAATGTTTAAGATTGAAAAACCAAAAACTAAATGACATAAGATTTCTTCCGAAAACGAAACGTATCTCTGGCATCTAAGGCTTGGTCATATTAACCTTGATAGGATAAACATACTAGTTAAAAGCGGACCTTTATGTGAGTTAAAGGTTGGCACCTTACCTGTCTGCGAATCCTGTTTAGAAGGTAAAATGACCAAGAGACCTTTTACTGGAAAAGGGCTGAGAGCTAAAGAACCACTATAGCTTATACATTCAGACGTTTGTGGATCGATGAATGTTAAAACAAGGGGTGGTTATGAGTATTATGTCACCTTCATAGATGACTACTCAAGATACGGATATGTATACCTAATGCAACGGAAGTCGGAAACTTTTGAAAAGTTCAAAGAATTCTGACCTGAAATTGAAAATCAATTAGGAAGGACTATCAAGACTCTACGATCAGATCGTGGAGGTGAGTACCTTGACCAAGAGTTTGAAGACTTCATAGTCGAGTATGGGATAGTGTCCCAACTCACAGCTCCTGGTACACTTCAGCAAAATGGTGTCGCGGAGAGGAGAAATAGAACCCTAATGGAAATGGTGAGATCTATGATTAGTTTCTCGTCGTTACCAAATTCCTTTTGGGGATATGCGTTACAAACGGCGGCATACATTTTGAATGTAGTGCCATCCAAATCTGTTCCTAAGACTCCTCTAGAGTTGTGGAATGGTCGTAAAGTTAGTTTGTGACATTTCCGCATATGGGGGTGTCCAGCACACGTGCTGAAGAACAGAAGTGGAAAGCTAGAACCCAAGTCTATGGTCTGCTTGTTTGTATGATACTCTAAGGAGACTAGAGGTGGATACTTCTATAGTCCTGAAGATAACAAAGTGTTTGTATCGACAAATGTAACGTTTCTTGAGGATAACTATATTAGTGACCATAAGCCTCGTTCTAAAATTATATTGAGTGAGTTGAGCCTAGTGAGACCAGTTCTCAGTTAACAAGAGTTGTTGATCTATTAACATCTAAGAGTCAGATAATTCCTAATTAGGATACACTACTACCTAGATGTAGTGAGAGGGTTGTGAGACAGCCTGAATGCTATTTGGGTGTAAGTGAGGGACAAGATGTTGTCTCTGCTGATAGTGTAGATGATCCATTGACATTTAAAAATGCAATGGAAGATCCTGATAAAGAGGAATGACTTAAAGCCATGAATCTTGAGATGGAGTCTATGTACTCTAACTCAATCTGGGAACTTGTAGACTTACCGGATGGGGTGAAACCCATAGGGTGTAAGTGGATCTATAAGAGAAAGAGAGGAGTAAACGAGAAGGTAGAGACCTTCAAGGCAAGGCTAGTGGCCAAAGGTTATACCCAAAATGAGGGGGTCGATTATGAAGAGACCTTCTTGCCAATAGCCATGTTTAAGTCTATTCGGATTCTCTTTCCATTGCTGCCTATTTTGATTACGAAATTTGGCAAATGGACGTCAAGACTGCATTCTTGAATGACAATCTTGATGAGAACATCTACATGATGCAACCAGAGGGATTAGTGTCTCCAGATCAAGTGCAAAAAGTTTGCAAGTTGCAAAGATCCATTTTTGGACTTAAGCAAGCATCTAGATGTTGGATCATAAGGTTTGATGATGTGATAAAAACCTATGGCTTTGAGCAAAACGTTGATGAGCCTTATGTCTACAAGCGCATCATTGACAAGAAAATAGTTCTCTTGGTCCTATACGTAGATGACATCCTACTCATTGGGAATGATGTGGGAGTATTGTCTGATGTAAAGGGCTGACTGGCCAGCCAATTCCAAATGAAAGATTTGGGAGAGGCAAGTTATATTCTAGGGATCCAACTTATAAGGGATCGCAAGAACAAATTTATAGCACTATCTCAGGCATAGTACATAGACAAAATTCTTGTGTGATTTTCGATGCAGAACTCCAAGAAAGGTAATTTACCTTCCAGGCATGGAGTTCACTTGTCTAAGGAACAGTGTCCTAAGACACCGTAAGAAGTTGAGGATATGAGACGTGTTCCCTATGCGTCAGCTGTAGGTAGTCTGTAGTCTCATGTACGCTATGTTATGCACGAGACCGGACATCTGCTTCGCAGTAGGAGTAGCCAGCAGATACCAGTCCAACTCAGGATTAGATCATTGGGTTGTTGTCAAGACTATTCTCAAGTATCTTCAGGGAACGAGAAACTATATGCTAGTGTATTCTGGATAGGATTTGATCCTGTTAGGATATACAGATTCTGATTTTCAGTCAAATAGGGATTCTAGGAAATCCATGTCTGGAGCAGTATTCACCCTTGGTGGTGGAGCCATTGTGTGGAGGAGTGTTAAGCAATCTTGTATTGTTGATTCCACCATGGAAGCCAAATATGTAGCCACTTGTGAAGCTGCTAAAGAGGTTGTTTGGCTCCGCAAGTTCTTGAGTGATCTGGAAGTTGTTCCGGATATGGATAAGCCTATCACACTTTATTGTGATAATAGTGGTGTTGTGGTTAATTCCTAAGAACCAAGAAGCCACAATAGAGGTAAGCTTATAGAGAGGAAATATCATCTCATCAGAGAGATAGTGCAGAGAGGAGATGTGACCGTGACCGTGACCAAGGTAACAGCACAGGACAATCATGCTGATCCATTTACGAAGACCTTACCGGCTAAAGTGTTTACGGGCCACCTAGAGAGTCTAGGTTTACAAGACATGTCTCATATGCTTTAGTGCAAGTGGGAGATTGTTGGGGTTTTTGCCTTAGAGCTTGTAGTTTGTAAATGTGAATTGAACAAGAAATAAAAGAAATAGTTTATTCATTCAAATTGTTTCATACATTTATTTATATCATATGTACTTAACATCTAAGATTGCCGGATGTAATCTCTAACTGAGTATATGAGTGTCATATACAGAGGAATTCAGTTTGAAGTGAGCAATCTAAAAAGTCCGTAGATGGCAAATAAAGTTGGGTACTTTATTTGTGGTTAATCTACAACTGCGGTCCGTTCCGTAATGTACGATGGTCTTAACCTAAACTATTCATATGGTGATATGAGAATTGAGGCACCTTATATGATTTGATTATATAGGACTGGGCCATGATCTATATGAATTTCTCACCAAGATCCGTTAAAAGATGAGATTCATATATATCAACAAATGATGGCTATATATGGGTGATCTTAATCCTGAGTGTCTTATTGACTCCTTCAGGTTAGATCGTGGTTTTTGATATACCATGGGTGAGATCGGAATTGCATTCCCTGTCAATAACTTCGTATGTTGGAATCACGGTTTGGTTTATGGCTGGGAAGGTCTGCACACAATAATGGAATCTACTCCTTCTTGTGAGAAGTAGATAGTAGTTCCCTTAAGGGTTGATTCGAGGCTTGAACAATATGAGCGCTCTCCTAATTCCGTAAGGAATGTAGGATTTATTGTTCATTAGAGAATCAATGGTACTTAATGGAAAAATATAATTAGAGAGGTATAACGGACATTATGACCCAACTCTAATTATGAACTAGCTGTGGAGGATCATACCATATGTAATAGCTATATCGATGGATAATAAGAGTTATTGGTTTATGTAAAAACGTCTACAGTTGAGAGAGTGAAACTTCGGGTTTTTAGTGGAATAACACTGAAGTTAATAATCATGAAATATTAATTAAAGAGTTTAATTGATTATTTCTAAGGATTATTGGAGCTCAAAATACTGTGGCTAGCTCGGTCGATTTAGGTAACAAGGGTCACGGTTAATTAATTGGATTGTCCAATTAATTGTGTTACGAAAGTGACACGTATATATTCGGCAATTAATTGAATAATGAGATTATTTAATTAATGAATAATGGTGATTAAATAAATTAAATAATAAGATTATTTAATTATGTTGTTAATCACTAAATGGAGGGTGTTAGTTGATATTTGATTTAGAATAAAATAAGATAATATGATTATTTTATTTTATTATATTAAATATTTGAAATTGAAATTAAAATGTTTAAATTCAAAAATTAAAGTTTTAATTTTAAATCAAATGGATTCGGTTTGTTATAAAAGATATATGAGATATATTTTTAATTTATTATTTTTTTTAAAAAAAAAATGACAACCGAATGTGAGTGATCAACTTACACAATATATATTTAAAAGGCATCAGGTTTTTGTCTTTTAAGGCTTTCTAAGTTTTTGCAAGTGTGTTGTATAAAACAAAAAGAAGAAAAGAGAAATAGGGGTGCGGCCTAACTCAAAAAAAAAAAAAATATATATATAAAATTTTTGTTTTAAAAGTTTGGTGGCCGAACTTCACAAAGCAAGGTGTTGCTTTTGTGTCTCTACATCCTCCTTGTTCCTGAATGCCGTGACTCGCCCACATGCCGTTGCCAGTTCCGGGAGATAGCGAGGAAGATCAAGTGGTTCAAATCTGGAGCAGATCGTATTAGAGTGAAGAAGCCTCCTATGTAGGTATGAAATCGTTTCACCTTCTTTACCGTTTTCGATTATTACTGTACAAATAGGTTTACTTGATGATTGCTTTAAAAATTTTAAATCCTTCTGCTGCGCAATCTGTAACCCTAGGTTCCTACAGCAAATTGTGCCTAATCGTATAAAAAGGACCATCCATCGACAGTCTTGCTAGAATTATAACACCGTTGCTCGGATAGCCAACGCAGACGCTAGACCATCTCTTTCCGATATTGATCCCTGGATAAGGCAGTCCAGCTCTTTTTGCCTTATCGTAAAACGACAATGGCTTTAGATATCTCATATTTTGAATCATTCTGATAACAAAAGAAAATAACATAGTACTATTCTAAACATAACTATGGTGAAAGATTAATAATGCAGATGCCAGCTTGTCCTTGAATTATTGTCGTTTGAGAATATTGGGTTGTTTGGCCATGATTGCTGAATACTGTTAAGGAATAGTGATATGTCTGGTACTATTTTTGTCTTGATATGTCGACGGTGGGCTGAAGAGATAGGATATGAGTCATAAATAAGCCTAGGTAGGACCTCCTTGTCATAGTCGATATGATGTTGTCTGAAGATAAGTTTGGTGAGAATAAAGCCTCCAATACTGTGATAAGTCATGACTGAAGTAGCTGTTTGCTTCGATGGGGTTGTCTTCATCCAAAAGATCATTATCATCTTCTTGGTGCTCTAAATCTTAGCCCTTTTAGGACATGCTGGTCATTGTCTTTTTCATTTCTTCTACTATTTTCATTAGTTCTTCAGGAGTACTGGCAACAACAATTCTTGCCTGGTTCTAGGATTTGGCCATCAAGAATTGGGATTGGCCTGTTGGTCTATTGATTTGTTGATCTGTTGTAGAGAGTGGGGTTTTCTGCGAACCATTTAGCGACCCTATCCTTGCCATGGTCTGCAATGTTCATGCCACTCCACCATTTGATTTTCGTCTGTTGGCCAAAATAGGGAATATTGACATTTCCAATCAATTTGTCCTTGATCATATACTCAAGCATCAAAATCCATGTTAGATTAAAATGCTTGAAGAAGAACAATAAGTTTGGGATGAAATCCCATTTAGCTGGTTTTAAAAGATAAGTTGTCCGATGGGAATATCCTTCTTTAATAATTTGGGTGAGGAAATCGATAGTTGTACCATATTTGTCCCACCACTCTAGAAACCATAATGGAATTTGGAGTGGAAAATCCTTATCAAAATAAATAAACCAAGACAAAGAGTTGCCTGGGTTTTGGCCATATAAATTTTTGTCCATGCATCTATGTAATCCCCAGTAGGAGTATTCAGAGATATGGAATGGTATAGAAAATCTATTTTTTTTTTCTATTTGGGTCACCACCCCATTGATCTAAAGTGACGATTTTGCAAAATTTTATTTTTTATGAAAATCAATTTTTCTTTGTTTGTTTTGTCAAAAACATCAAAGATGTAAACAGAGTTTGTATCTACCAAAAGGAATTCATAGAAAATATGTCATTTTGATAAGTCCTCAAGGATCTTCCAAAACAAGAGATCAATGATTGCATCCGCGAGTTTTTTGGGTTCCTTGAAATAATGGTAAAGCAATAGTGGTATTTCCATCGACAAATATCTGTCAAAAAATGGTTTGGCTAGATAAAGATAGGTTTGGTCGTTGATTTTAGGGAGATTGGGAGATGCTGTGTTTATTTTGTTGTGACGATTTTGTCTTTGTTTAGATAAATGGGGTCTGATATGAGAGGAGGACATGATAGTGTGTATATATATATAGTCTTATATTTGTTCATAAAACCATAAAGTGTGGGGAGATTTCTTATGTTTTAAGTAAATATCCAAACTAGAGATGCACATTGGGGAAATGAGGATGGAAAATTTTTTGGGGAAGTATCTCCATCCCTAACCCCGGTTCCCCATTTTTCCCCATTCCTCCGTTTCCTCATTTCTCCGTTTGATTAAAAATTATAAATTAAAAAAAAAAAAAAAAAAACATTCCATTACAAATACAAAATAAAGTGTTTCAAACTAATCCAATTTCACATACTATGAAGTAACACAAACATTAGATTTAGGTTTTAGGTTTTGAAGTTAAAAGAGTAAATGAGTTTATATAGTTAAGGTTTTCAAAGAATAAATAAAATTAAAAATATATATTACAGTATATACAGTAATTTTCAAGTCAGCACCGCCTCATTGCATTACTATCAGCACCTTTTAACAAAAGCCTTTGGATTTAAAAGATACTTTGACAAGTGCATGCAACCGAGTCAAATTATATAAATCTAATGTCTTTCATTAAAAAGCGCTGATAGTAATACAATAAGGGGTTGCTGACTTGAAAATTATTGTATATATATATATAATTATATTTTACATGTTTTGGGAAAATTGGGAAATGGGGATGGGGGCATCCCCATCCCTATTTAAATTTAGGGATGAAAATCATTCCCATGTCCCCATTTTTCCAAAAAAAAAATTTCTCCAAATGGGAATGGGGATGTGGAGATTTGGGGATCAAGAGGAAAATGTGCATCTCTAATCCAAACCCCATATATAATTTTTTATCTTAGCATTATTTTGTGTCATATTTGACAAAAAAAAAATAATAATAAATATAAATAAATAAATAAATAAATTATAAATGAATGACGTTTCTGTTTCCTAAGTAAAGTAGAAACCCACCCCCTCTAGAAGTATAGAATCTTAATTGACTGTAAATCACTCTCCAAATTACAAATTATTAAACAGATTTAAGTTTAACCCAACTAATTCCTGGGCAGGCATATAAATAATCTTTATTTGCTCTCTTTTGCTAGTGTTTTAGCATTGTGTCTCAAAATTGTACATATCTCTTTGCTGGGAAGACTGGATAACATATCAATTATCAAGTTATTCCACTTTCACTATCAACACTTTCTTTTAACACATCTCTTTGTACGGCTAATCTAAAGCGGTGGCAAACGCAATCAAAGCTTATTTGAAGCTTTTAGTTTTTATCTCTTCTTTTAGAATGTAGTTGCTATATCTATATTATTATCAATCCCTTTTGATATATACTGTCACTTTCCATGAAAAATCTATCATAATTGGTTGGATATCTAAGTTGATGATCAATTACAGATCCGAACAGACTTGACTAAAAAAAAAAAAAAGGCATACAAAAAAGGTTGTGTTATTTATAACAATATCTATGTGGTAATAAATTAAAGAAAAATAGTTTTATTGAACAGGATATATGATGGTTCAATAAAATTATCTATGTTGAGACATTTCACTCGATAGATGATGGTTCTTACTTACAGAAAAATTATAATTGTAAGGTGGATATACGTGTGATTGGATTCTTATCTGAAGTTCTAAAAAATCTTAAGTTTGCAAAATTATAAAAAAAAAAATTAATAAGAAACTAAAAGCAATATATATATATAAATATATATCAGATTTTCTATTATCAGTTCGAACTGACAATAAATATATCAGGAGGAAAAATGTGGACCACTAAATTTACATACTTTGACTCAAAGTTTATGCACTTGTCAAAACTTCTCCATAATCTACGGTCCACATTCTTCGTCCTGATATATCTATTGTGAAGATGAACTGACAATAGAAAGACTGATATATATATAACTATTTATTCCAATTTTATTAAATATGAAGGCATCAGAAAAATGAGAGAAATGTAGAAAAATTCAAAAAAAAAAAAAAAAAGTTCTAGTATTTGAAATTTTTTAAAATTTTATTCATAGGTAGATTTCAATAAACTTATCATCAATAAAAAAAATCAGATTAAAATTCATAAAAATCGATATGTTTTCATCAAAGTCCTTACAGAAATTAAAGTAAGGATCCATCACTTGAAAATTCATATAATAATAATGTTATAGGTAAAATTTGTTGAAGATGACACGTTAGCAAATAGCATGGATAAAATTTGCCACATAAACAGAAAGTCTAGTCTGAAGGAGGCACTGGCATTCCACTTAGACAAATCACCTGACCTAGGTATAGTACAAGGACAGCCAACAAGTATGAAAAAAGCCGAGCACGCCGAGTATGAAAATGCCAGACCAACCATACTCGTCACGAAGAAAAACCGGTCCTTGAAGTTTCTTCACCACCTGCAAGCAATACAACTAATAGAGATCAATCACGGATGAACTACCAAGAAATATAGTTCCACAAGGAAACAAAACGGGTCTTCCTACCAGCGTATCAGAATCCCAAACAGATTCGGATTCAATCACATTAAAGACAAGATAAACACCAAAAAGGAAAGAATCCTAAAACCAACTCTGCAATCCCTTACTTGTAAGTCGCGATACTAAACCTTAGCGGCACCCAAAAAACCCTAGCAACACCGTGTATAAATACCTCTACAAAACACAGTAGGAGGGGACGAAAAAATCTTAAGCAAAAGAGAGAGAGATGGATCATAGTGTGTATCATTCGAATATTATAGTGGATTTGACTGAGTTGCTTAGGCAACAGCTTGTGGACTTTTCTCCAATCATCGGAGTTTTACCACGTATATCTTACTTTTATTTTGTTTATCGTTTTATTGCATATCATATTCGTATATACAGGTTTTACTAACCTAAGATCGTTGACTGGTTAATTGATGAAAAACTACCGTCAACAAATAATAATAATAATAATAATAATAATAATAATGTTTTTTTTTTATTTGACTGATCTAAGGGGAAAAAGCATCACAAGCGATCATATGCTGAAAAACCCCTAGACAATATCCATAATTATAAAAGAAAAAAGAAAGTAAAAAGTGACAAAAAGCAACAAAGTACAAAGAGCCAGGGGAAAACAACCCCAAACAAAAAGAGGCACGTAGGCCACACCAAAAAGAAAAAGAAAACATCAAGAAAAACGAAAAGACTCTTGGCCCATGCAGTCATTGCCAACTAAAGACGAACAGAACGGCAGGGCAGAGAACCACCAAGAATCAGCCTAAAGCTCCAAAGCATGCTTAGAAAGCTTATCTGCAACCTGATTCCCCTCTCTAAAAATATGTGAAACCTGAAAATCCATATACGAGATTTGGAAGATGCAGCGCTGCCACGCCTGACGAACCCTCCAAGGAACCATCTCAGAATGATAAGAAAAAAGCTGAACTACATAAGAAGAATCACTCTCAAGCCAGATTCGATGCCACCCATACTTCCAAGCAAAATTAATGGCCAATGAGGCCGCCAGAAGCTCGGCCTCAAAAGCGAAAACCTGACCAAGAGGAATAGCAAAACAACCTTTCACAAAAGCTCTACAGTTTCGAAAGATACCACTACAACCACCAACCCCCGGAGAGCCCATAGCAGCGCCATCTGTATTCACTTTGATCCAACCAGGGACCGGAGGTGACCAAATCACACTCTTGATAATCGGGGCTTTAGAAGGGCTACCCCGAAGACCAAATCGATAAAGAATCAAAAGGTCGTCCATACAATTACACATGCAACCAATCTCCAGGCGATTAGCCTCTGAAACCACACACCAAACCAAAGAAAGGATAGATCTAAAATCCACTGAATTCCCTTCAAAGATCCATTGATTACGAGCCGTCCACACCCCCCATATCACTGCATGGATAATTGCTTTCCATAAAATCCTGACCTGCTCACTAAAGGAAACCGACATGGCCTGCAAGAAGAAAGATTGCCAAGTTTCGGTAGAGACACGTCACTGGAAAGTCGAGAAAATCGCCTCCCAAAGAGCAACCGCCAGGGGACAATGAAGAAAAAGATGATCTGCAGATTCACAACTAACCTCACAAATACTGCAACGAGAAGCCAACTGGAACCCATACCTACTAAGGCGATCTTCTGTAGGAAGCCTATTCAACATCAAACGCCAGGTCAAAGATGAGTAAGAAGTGGGAATAAAACGGGACCAAACATCTCTCCACCAAACAACCTGAGGAATATCATGAAGAAACTGGGAATAAGCAGCCTTGCAAGAAACATGACCATCCCGAGAATTCGCCCAAACCAGAGAATCCACAACAGGAGAAATTACAATACGATCAATCCGAAAACATAGATCCGGGAAGCGCACTCGGAAACAATCGTCCAGCACCCATCTACCCTGATGAATAAAATCTGAGACCCTCGCCTGGAGCGGATTAGCTAAATAATCAGGAATCCCTAAAAGGTCCAAAATAGGAACCCCCAACCAATTATCCTGCCAAAAGTCCCTCTGAGAGTTCTCGCCAATCAGCCAGATACCTTCCTTAAGAAGGGAACTATAATTAGACCGAAGAGAAGAACAAATTGAGGAGGCGACATACCCTCCATGAGGCTTCTGCAAATGCCTGAGATACCTCTCCCGAAGAAAAGAGAAAGCAAAACCATCAGTGGTCATAAACTTTCAAGTGAATTTCCGCAATAGTGAGTCATTCAGCAACCTAATATCTTTCAGACCAAGACCACCCTGAGAGTAAGGCCTACAACAGCAATCCCATGAAACCCGAACCATCTTAGTCTCCTCACAGGAACCAGTCCACAAAAAGTTTCTCAACTTGCGGTTAATCAAAGACAGTAAAGAAGAAGGCCACTTGTAAATCATGAAAGAGTGCACAAATGAACCAG
Organism: Acer campestre; assembly: GCA_954870605.1. Taxonomy (NCBI): domain Eukaryota; kingdom Viridiplantae; phylum Streptophyta; class Magnoliopsida; order Sapindales; family Sapindaceae; genus Acer; species Acer campestre. The sequence goes on from OX940805.1 coordinate 9,853,683, forward strand.
TGATGACTGACCTGATTAGAGTAGCATGACCGGCCAGAGAGAGGGACTTGCCCTTCCATTTAGCGAATTTAAACAAAATCTTATCTGCAATAGGTCGTAGCACTGCTTTTCGAGGCTTACCCCGAAACAAAGGGACTCCCAAATAAGAAAACGGCAGATGCCCAATATGCATACCAACCAGAGACTACAAACTGCCAATCCGAAAGGGGGAGATAGAAGAACCGAAATAAATCGAAGACTTACCCCAGTTAACCAACTGGCCTGAAATATCACCATAATCTCTAAAAGCACCCATTATGTGCCTTAGATTCTTTTGAGTGCCTCTACAAAAAATCAAAACATCATCTGCATAGAGCAAATGAGTAGGAGCCAAAAAACCCCTTGAGGAAGAAATTAGCAGAATATGAGAAGAACCCACCAACCTCGTCAATAATCTACTAAGGAAGTCCTCTACAATACCAAACAAAAGCGGAGAAAGTGGATCTCCTTGACGAACCCCTTTAGAGCAACCAAAATATCCCTCTAGGACCCCATTCAATAAAATAGAAAGCCTAGACGAACGAAGAATTTTGTCCATCCAATCCACAAAAACAGAAGAAAACCCAAAAGCCTATAGCACTCTGTAAAGGAAAGACCAATCCAGGGTGTCAAAAGCCTTACGGATATCAATCTTCATGGCCAAATTACCCTCATAGCACTTCTTCTGCAGCACATTCACACAGTCAGAAGCCAAAGCAATACAATCCTAGATATGCCGGTCTCGAATGAATTCGAACTGCTGAGGAGAAATAATCCTGGAGGCAACTCGAGCTAAACGATCAGCCAAAATCTTCGAAGAAATTTTAAACAGAAAGTTACTAAGAACAATTTTGTCCAAACTGATCAACCGAAATTGATTCCCTCAGCTTTGGAAGAAGAACAATGAAGCTGGAATTGAGACCCGGGAAAATAACTCCAGTGATGAAAAAATCCTGAACAACGAGGACCACGTCGCTACCTACAACATCCCAACATCTTTGATAAAATCTACTAGAAAACCCATCTGGCCCAGGGGCAGAAGCAACATCCATAGCAAATACAATATCCTGAATTTCATCTGCAAATGGAACGCTAGTCAAGAAAACATTCTCTACGGCAGTTAGCAAGGAAGGAATCACATCATCTATAATAGATAAACTCGAGAAACATCCGAGGAGAAGAGGTCAGAATAATAACTAATGATATGATCCCTGATGGTAGGCCGATCCTCCGAGAGAACCCTATTAATCAAAAGGGCTGATATAGCATTACGATACTGCCTACGTTTGATAGAGGCATGAAAGAAAGATGTGTTTCAATCCCCATCACGAAGCCACCAAGCTCTAGACCGATCCCGAAAAAAGCACTCCTGTATGCATAACAATACATCTAGCTCAGATTGAACACTCGCCTCGGCCATAAAAAGATCATCTAAAAAACCTCTGTTAGACAAATCTAGCTGAATAGAATGGAACTCCGCACACTTCCCAGCAATGGCAGAGTTAAGATCCCCAAAAACCTTCCAATTCCAAGACTTGAGAGCCTTCTTTAAGCTTCTCAGCTTATAGATAACAACCTGAGGAGGCCTACCCACAACATGAGAGCTCCAAATCCTACGAACAATAGCTATAAAATCAAGATGCTCTGAAACCGAAATGGCCTATGACAAGAAACCTCAAAATCTGACAACCGAACCAACAACGGGCAGTGATCTGAACAAATATGGGGAAGAGTCACACATGAAATTTCCCGCCAACAAGAAATGCAACCATCTGAAACCAAAACTCTGTATAATCGTCTCTCAACTCTAGTGCGGTTACTGCAACCTCTAACCCAAGTGAATTGGGCGCCCTGAGAATGAATACCAACCAAATCACAATCCTCAATCATTGACCTGAAATCCTCACAAGAACCATGGGCAGGAGAACGAGAACACAAAGCCTCATGAGCACCCAGAACCGCATTAAAATCCCCAACAACCAACCAGGAAGAAGAAAACTAACCATATCTCGAAGAGACTGCCAAAGAGACCTACGAACCACTGTAGAAGTGCTCGCATAAACAAAAGTGTACCAATGCACCCGAGAACCGATCAAAAGCGAAACAGTAAGTTGTTGATCATGACAATGAACTATCTGAGCCTCAGGAAATGAAACATAAGTGAAAACCTAAATAGTCGGAATCAACCCACCCTTATCGTTCATGCCCACCTGATGAAGATTGAGTGAAGACCAGAAACCTAAAGAGATAGAGGAAAAATCAACCATAGGCTCTACAATACAACCCAAAGCAGGTCTATGTAAATGACACAACTCTCTAAGTACCCGCCTCGTGGGCTTGCCCCGGATCCCATGACAGTTCCAAAAGAGAACATTAATCATCGAAAACGATCGGAGGAGCCCGGTATCCGGACTTTAAAGAAGCCAGCCTACCCTCAACCCTCAAAGCTCTCTGAGCAACCTCAGTATCGGCTAACTCACCCTTCTCCATCTGGGAAGCCCATGAAGAATCTGCAATGAGGCGAAGCTCGATCTGAGATTCTGACAACGGACCAAAGTTTCGAATCAGCACCCTAGGATCCGCAACCGAGGAACAAGAAATACCAGATCCATCTCGCAAACTACTCTGATCCACATTGACATTCAGAAATGAAGACATAACTGCCTCCTCAAATGACCGATTGCCTGATACCTCATGAACCTTAACTTGCCGACGAGCCGTCTGACTCGGGCAAGAAGATGACCTAGAGAAAATGGTAGAGATCATAGGATGAATCTGATTGACCAACGAAGAACCCTGAACAACAGTCGTTGAATCATTCACCACCCCTACAGTCGAACTGACAGAACTAATAGAAGGATCAAAAACCGAAGAACTAGAGACCAAAATTGAATCAGTGACCTCGTCATCAAATCCTGAACCCTTGCTAATCTGCAATGCTTGGGAAATCATTGGAGAAACCGAATTCGAAACCACTTCTGAAATAGCTGACACAGTAGACGAAGACGGATCCGAAGAAAGAACCACTTTCATAATAATAATAATGTCTGTCATAGCTAAATTCAAAAATCAAATGAGCTTTCATAATTTTTATTTATTATTATTTATATTTTAGGATTCTTTTTAATGATTTAATTGAATCCAACCCAATGAATATAATTGGTTCAATAATAATTTAACTATTCTTATGCTAGTGCCTAGTATGACTATCCCTTTATATATCCATTGTTAATATGTAAACAATTGTGTTAAAATATGCCCTTTAGGAGCAATGTGTAATATACAAAGTACAGTATTAAAGTGTCACGTGTACTTTTAGACTCGTTTAATGTGCCGTACTTGATTGTATTAGCATACCGTACAATATTAATTTAGTACTGTATGGTGTTTGCCAAGATTTTATAGTCGTAATAAATTGTAGGACACGTACTAATTTAGTACTATCTGAATCGTATTACACTAGACTATAGGGAGAGGTGTTCGTCAACCGGATTAGACTTAATTTTTTTTATGAAAAAAATAACGTGAGGCCAAGCAGTCTCCAGAGTCCAGCCTCATCTTTAATGGCCACCGGCCTCCATTCGTTGAGGAGACCGGCCGACAACCTCACGGTGCGATCTCTATCGGCGATGGAGCCATTGCGTGTGGAGATGTCGGTGGGTCGCTAGTGAGTGGAAAGTAGTTGTCGGTGGAGACGCTGATGAGTCGCTTGACTGTGGTCATGAAATCGTCGACGGTGGCATGGATGATCCTGGGAGAGACAGCGTAGATGATGATGGGTTGGGGATGGGGCTGCTGGTGTTGGTGGTGGTGGTGATGGTGGTCTAGTGGTGGTTTGGGCGGTTTCTTGATCTTGTGAGAGTCTTTGTGGATGCTTAGCAACAAAGGACGAGGGCCCAGGAGCTGAAGCTGACCTTTGGATGATGGTCGTTTGTCGTAGGTGGCCAGAAAGTTTGAAGAGTAGTCCCCCAACGATTGGAGATCCAGCCACAATCCTTTTCTTTTTTTTTTTAAAAAAAAAAAAAAAAATTCTGTTTTTTGGTAAACAGATCTCCACCATCCATCAAATGGACGGTGGAGATCCAAATTTTAATTTTTTTTTTGAATTTGTTAATTATTTTTAAATTCAAAATTTAATATTTAAATATATTTATAAATGTTTAATTTAAATAAAAAATTATATTAGTCAAACAAGTACTGTCCAATACTATCCCATACCAAACAAGGTAGAGTACTAAATTTAATCGAATCCAGTCTAATGCTATTTGGTGTAATCCTATACAATACAGTCCAGTCCAATACTACTGTAAGGCATGCCAAATGAGCACTTAAGGAGTAATGTTTAAACTATTGTAATTAATGTGTGCCTTTAAGGAGTAGCTTGTAATGCTACATAATCAAATAAAATTATAAAATAAGGGATAAAAATAAAATTGATAATTAAATAAAAATAAAATTGATAATGTGTTCAAAGGCACCCGTTAATAAAAACCCATATAAGAAAAAAAATCCAATATGTAATAGACACTTTCACCCAAAAATGTATTGAGACATTTTGTTCACTTGATTCCACGGAAATCAAGCTGTCTATAGTAACCAAATGAAATGTTATTTAATAATTAATATCCATATCACTCTGGCATTGATATTATTGGGAGATTATTATTATTATTATTATTATTATTATTATTATTATTTAAACTATTGCAATATTTTGAGATCGGAGAAGTAGTATATAACTTGAACCGATAACCTCTTAGATGTATTTATAAGAGGCTTACAATTGAGCCAATCTCATCTTATCGATTATTATTATTATTTTAAAAAGGATATTATTGGAAATTATTGGGTTATTATATGTCCAAATAAAATATACTGTTTGTGTGAATAAGAGATACTTACAAAGTGCATATCCTTTATAATTCAAGTAGTGTGCACCTCTCATTTCATATTTGTGGTGAAGTTTGAATCTTGTCATATATATTTTACAAGTATATATAGATGTCATAGGAGTAGGAGTAGGAGTAGATATTGCCTGCTATTGAGAGTAACCGTTCGGTGTCGGATTAAAAAAAATAAAAATACAAAGCTTTTACATTAGTGCTTAAGAAACAAGTACAACACTTGTATTATAAGGAGATTTTCCTGAGTTAAAAAAAAAATGAAAAAATGTTGAAATCCATTGATCTTTCTTTTGTTTGGGCTAAAACCATCCTCAGCCGCCCGCTAATGTCAACTTAAATTTATGACTTTAATGTTAATTCATTAATAGTAAATGACAACTCTTTGATTTATAAACCAAAGGGATATATGAAGGTAGAAGTCATGTAAATTTTACGTTGATTTTCGCTGACCCTTCTACTTTTGTTTATACTTTTTAAATGTATTAAAAAATACAAGGACAAATTCACAAATTTACCCTGAGTTTTACCTAAAAGGCAACATTTTTTTTTTTTTTTTTTTACATAGAACCAGTCATCTCTCCGGTGTGATAATAACACCATTAAAAACAACATAAAAAAAATTGGGCTGTATTACAAATGATAGTTCTAAGTCAAGGTGAACACAATCTACAAAGAAGTGCATTGTTGACTGCATTAAAATAAACCCTCTTTTAAAGAATTACGGATATATCAGATGAGACACCACATCAAGAAATGTCCCACCCACTCTACTCGCTCTAATCTACAAAACTAACCACCATAGAAATCCAAACTTGCTTTACAACCGGTGGCTGGGCCAACTGTTGCAGCTGAGGAACATGGGACATTATTTATTGACCGCAAGATGGGACATGCTGTGTACAGGCATACATAAGGTCCACCACCTCTAGTAGACCTGGTAAAATTTTACATGATCCATTAACACCATCTAAACCCATTCGAAAATAACGGTCGGTGGATCAAGTTTATCGGATTGGGTTATTAATGGGTCAACCCATTAAGACACGAAGTATAATAGGTCGGTTTTGGGTTCACTCTTAAAAAAACCGTTAATTCGATAACCTATTAATATAAAGATTTTTTTTAATGTGTTTATGAAAGTTATTAGAAAAATATTTGTATAGTCATACTATGGAATTTATATATATAAAAAATCTCTAGAATTATGGTTAGAATGTATTTTACTAATTATTTTAAAAAAAATTCTAATTTTTTTCTTTTTTTAGGAGGAAAAATTTATAAATTAAAAACTCTAAAACTATAAATCAATTATTTCACAATATTGGAACTCTAACCCTAACCCTAAAACTCTATAAGTAGCTAGTGAACTTGATTGCATGAGCTTGATCATGCTTTAGTGCTATTTATTTTCAATTTTTTAATAAATCTAAGAATATAGGGAGAATCGCAAATACCCCCCCGACTTTTAAGCTAATGGCAAATCAAACCCTCTGGTTTGAACAATCAGCAAATAACCCCCTACATGCAGCAAATAATGCAAGGGTTACTTAACGGTAGGGGGTTGTTTGCTGATTGTTCAAACCAGAGGGTTTGATTTGCCATTTGGTTAAAAGTCGGGGGGGTATTTGCGATTCTCCCAAAAATATAATATTTTGTAACGGGCCGGGTTGAGTTACCTATTAATTTAATAAATGGTTTCGGGTTTGTATATTTCAACCCATTAAGCTAACGGGTCGGGTTTGGGTTGAGCAACTTTAACACAACCCAAACACAAAACGACATGAATTCGCAATAACACGACCCATTGCCAGGTCTACCTTCTGGAATGTCAGAGGAAGAAGAAGAGATGCGAGGAACCAGGAACTCTAGGTAGCAATGTGACTGCACCAAAGGTGTGGCCCATTCGAATAAACTTTGCCACCCCGAATTGACTGCCTATGCAGGCCTACGACCACTTACAATTTCCAACAGCGGAACTCCAAAGCTGTAAATACCACTTTTCATCGTAAGTTCATTTCTGTAGACAAATTATGGAGCAAGGTATCCATACGTTCCACCTGCCATTACTGTCCTCTCCTGCATCACTTCCCATGGCACAAACTTTTACAGACAAACACCCATTAAATGTGCTCCAAACTCTTCATCAAGCAATACATTATTGGCACGAATATCCTGATGCACATGGGGCTGCTTAACCTTGTCATGCAAGAACCTGTTTCAATGTGACAGGAGTAAATAAATATGATAAAAGCATTATATAGTATAAACTGCGTCATAAGCAAGATTATAATGTTTTACGTTCAGCTGTAGAAAAATTATAGCAAAAGTTCATATTTACATTAAAAATGCACTTGACTATAACTAAGCTGATTACCAACAATAACATGCAAATCCAGAATAACACCGAAGCATATCAAGAGTCAAAATAGTAACAGCACTAATTTCATAATACTGCATTTACTCACATCAGAGGCTGAAGGACTAATACTTACGCTATTTACTTGAGCAAGAGTCGTAGCAATTTTCATTCCCATTGTCCCCACCCTAGATCCATCAGGTAGAATGCCACTATACGAAACACCAGTTTTGGCATCTACTAGAAGACGATTCCCTTCACTAAGATTATTGGTAATCGACCTCTACTCCTAGATGGTGAACACCTCCCATAATTGGGGAATCAATGTAGAACCTGCTCGATTAGAAAATTTGTGAGTTCTCTATTCCACACTAATGAACTTGGCCTTCACTTTGCTTGTATGCAAGGAGCCGAATTAAAACAGATGTTCTGAAGAGGATCAACCCACTTACAACTCCAAGGCATCCTGATGGCAGTGGGGTATAACATTTATTCTCTGGAGAAAAAGAAAAAAAAGTTCATAAAGATTTTCTCAAGAGTCGTGGCAAATTTAACAATTGACTAAAACCCTGACAATATAAAACTAAATTATATCAACATAACCAATTTTAATTCTATTTCCATAGGGGAAATTTTGATAGGAATAGATAATACAAAATTCAGATGCACAGCAATCTGACCGAAATGTTCGAGTGAGGTCTTACCAAAATTAAGCATGCAAATATAAGCATGAGCTGCACTTAGGGATGGCAAAAAACCGGGTCCGGGCCGGGTACCCGGGTTTTAACAGTCCGGGTACCCGGCCGGGAAATACCCGGATTTTCGAATCCTGGTACCCGGTCCGGAAAAACCCGGCCGGGTTTCCGGGTATCCATACCCGGATTTTGACGGGTTTTAACTTTTTTTTTTTTTTTTTTTTTTTTTTAATTTTTAATTTTTTTTTATTAATATTATTTGTGAATTTTTACACCTAGAGAAGTTTATGTAAAGCAGAATTGTATTTGTGCGTGTGAAATTACAAATAGAGCAAGAGTTTGTTGAATGTAGGAAAGGTGTTTGACAAAAGTTCTAGGAGAACTCCATCAAAGAAAGCTTAAGAAAATAAAAGCTGTTGAAGAGCAGAGCATGCTCTGATTTCGAACACTTCACCTAATCACCTGCAATTTTATATCACTTTACTTTAAAATTAAGAATAATAGTGTTTGTGTTCGAAAACTTCACTTTACTCTATTGGGACACTAACTCGTATCAAAGTCGAAACACCCCAAATATGAAATCTCAACAGATGATCATCAGACAGACATGATCAGACAATAAATTAATAAAAGGGTCATAAGTACAAACATGTATGTATGCAAACTCAACATGATAAAACAAATTCGAAAAGAAAAGGCAAGAAATTCCACCTGTAAAGAGCATGAATGCTATCAAAGTGTAAAAACAATGAAATCCAAACACAATCAAAGTCATCAAAAATAGAGAAAAATGAAATGGGTAGCGAGTGAAAAATGAAATGGGTGGTGGAGGCTGGAGAGAATAGGTTTAGGTTAAGCTTGTTTGTGTAAAAAAAAAAAAAAAAAAAAAAAAATTAAAAACCGGGTACCCGGCCGGGTATCCGGGTATACCCGGACCCGGGCCGGAACACAACCGGCCCGGGTACCCGGACAACCCTTACCCGGTGCCGGGTAAGGCATGTCCGGGTTTTACCCGGGATTTCCGGCCCGGGTAAAGCCGGGTACCCGGCCCGGCCGGGTAAATTTGCCATCCCTAGCTGCACTGCATCTCTCAACCACAGGAGAGTAGAGCTGTAGAGTTCAGCTCTTCATATGATGACAGAGAAGCCGAGGGTAATACAGCATAGTTGAGTTCAGCAGTTTTCAGATTTCTATTTACAGACAGAAAAGAACATATGTAGAAATGTAATACAGCACAGAAGATCATTACAGGCTCTACCAAAACTGATTAAAAAATCATCCAAAATCTTTATCTCCTTACAGTAAATATAGGTTCAGCATTCAAGGGGAGGAGACTCCAATAAGAACCCTGACTGTCAATACAACAACTATGCCATTTGATCCTATAAGTACCAACTGGAAATTTTGAAACATCAAGCAAGCAGTTTGAGAAACCCTGTCCTCTCTCATTCGGTTCAAAATCCGCAAACGCAGTCACAAGTTTACCATTGTCATCGATATCATTATCCCTACTGCGCTTACCATAGTTGGTCTTTTTTGAACACTCTGTCACGTATCGAAACAGTCTTTCATTCATTTCTACCAGGTCAGTGTTTTCCCAAGCTAGAGAAGTGGATGGCATTTGCTCCGTGTTTTGTCCATCTGAAGCAGGCTTCGGAACACAATAAAGGATGCAGTAGAACATAGTCAGCCGAATTGGTAGATCAGGTGGCTTGTTTTTTAATTGAAGACAAAGATGTAGCGATAGATGGAAGCCTTCCAAGACAGAAATCCTGTCTTGGTTTCTCATGTCTGCATTGGAGACAAAGAGCTCTGACCCAACACATGGCCTGAATTTAAATGAAATTTTTAAATATTAGAATGCACCTAAGATGAAAAACAAAATCATAATAGTATGGAAACTATAATCTGCTTATCAGTTTTGAATCTAATCAAAATAATCTTAAAAGAGTCTCCTCATTATGCACTTTGTTTGCTTAATAATACATACCTAACTCTGAAGAAATACTTTGGCGCTCGGAAAGGGATACGTATCCATTTCAAAATTACTTTTGATAGAAGTTGTAAGCCATTCTTGGTAATTTGAGATAGATTATCCTCATTGTGCACTTTGTTTGCCTCATTTTGTAAACAAACAATACCACAAACAGCATATCTGCAGACATCGACTACATCTTTAACTTCACAACCATTGTTAAATATCTGATTTCTAGATTGCAAGTGAAAACAGTTCTGGGACCATCTGCTGGTCTCCAAAATCAAGCAGAGATTCTTACAGATCTCACGATCTAGATTCCACAGCCTCCCAACCAAATTTTGTATCACAATCATGGGTGAAAAATTCTGTGAGATTTCAAGACCACAAGTTGTTAAAGTTTCAAAGACAGGTAGGGATGGGATATATAGTGCGAATCCAGCACTAACAGCCAACAGCGAACAACTTAGACCAAGTGCTTTGATTATTTTTGAACTTTTGCGGTCCATGCCAATGAAAGATGTGGCAATTAGATCAAACTCCTGTGATAACCTCTTCAACTGAAAAGATGTTTGAGTAATCTGTTTCAAGACTTTATGGCTCTCAACCATCATATTTTCCCCAACCTGTATGTTGTCCTGTTTATATGGAATAGCGCTCAAGGCTTTGAATATCTCCACCAATGCTCCAAGAACCTTTGCTCTTAGAGCCAAAAACCATCTCTGGAAACAAAATGTTTTGCCAGATGTAAAATTGGTTTCCATTGCATTTCCTGCCAGGCAAAGCCTCTGGTGAGCCACAACAAGTGCTTGACTGTAATCAGGCTCATTGGTATTCCCAGCTACATCTTGGCCAGTTTCACTTAAATCATCCCTAGAAAGTGTGATAAGAAATTCTTTTATCTCTAAACAATTCCCTGAGATGGGCCCTTGTTTTGGTAAGATAAGAAGCTGGATTATTCTTTCAGAATAAACCCACTGAGATAATGATTTTAACCAGCAACGACAGGTATCAGATTGAACCTTCATTATTAATTGCGCAAACATAAAATCAGCTGAGATCCATGCTCCATGACATATTGCATATATTCCAGCTTTATAAGCAGGCCAGCTATCCCTCTGTATCAACATTCTATGTGCAAACTCAAGGCTACAGAGTTCATGCACAATAAAGTAATTTTGACAAAATATATGAGAGGTTCTTTGAACTCTTCCAGCTTCCTCATTCCCGTTAACCATGCAGCCCCATATGACATAAGAATGCAACAATAGAGAGTAGATAGTGTGTGTATAGCAATCAAACAAGTTACATCGACATACACACTCAACCAGAAGCTTTACTTTGTCAAAGACTTGATTAGTTATGGCCTCAGCTTCATTGAGACTTTCAAGGCAGGACATCAAAATTCTGTTTATGATACATACAAGCTTTGAAGTGGTGGCTTTGTTCTGTTCTTCTATGAACTCCATATCAACTGCTGAATCGGCTTGCCAGCCAACCATGACATTGTTATAAGTGTTCACAAGCTGTTCAATGAATACATGAACCTTATCCAGCACCAAGAAACCAAGATCCGGATGTTCACCAAGAAGGAGAAGAAGAAGATTGAGAAGGCTTTGGACTTTTTGAAATACTATGGAGCAAAACTGAGACAAATCCAACAATGGCTTCACCTGCAAGGTGATCTGATCCATAATTAATGACAGAACCTGTGATGGTAGAGGTAAGGTACAAACTCCACCAGATCCCATTTCTGTTCTTCGAAACTTGGTTACTATGCTTACCAGCACTTCAGTGGCTTGGAAGCTCTTTGATGCAATTTCAGACCGGGATGCATTATCAACAATTGCTAATAGCTTAGCGAATTCAGGCATGTCAAACCAAGACGAATTAGTTGGTGTGCACAGAAGGATCTGCAAATTGCCTCCGATGAATCAATAAGCCATAAATCTAACAATACTAAGTTAACAGGCTCAATACATGAGTTCAGGAATGACCTGGCGAAGAATCTGTAGAGCTTCACATTGCATGGTTGATGAAACCCCAGGTTCATCTATCATGCTGAACAATGCTTTAATTACCCTTGCAGCACTAATGAGAGAGTGACACATTCCCTTTGCAAAAATAAAATGCAGACATCTTAATGCAGTTGCTCTCACACACAAAGTTTTCTCATGGCTAAGAAGTGGTAGAAGCAAATCCACCTGCATCCAAATAGCAAGGTTTTTAAAACATTGTCAATAAAGGACTTCAAAACTAGCAACACCATAACCTTTGATCTTATCTTTTGGGCAGACAAGGGTCATCAACCATCTTAATCACACCAACCTTCACAGCTCCTAATTTCCTAACTTTATCACTTATTGAAAGGTTTAAACTCTATGTGATTTCAGAAAAGTTAAGAACAAAAATTTATAGAGAGAGAGAGAGAGAGAAAGTAAAGTAAAATTTTGCAAGCAAACCGCAAAATATATACACCTTTTGGCCTGATGACGAGCTGAAGTACACTGTCTAGTATATATAAACGAAGCCTTTTGGCCATGTTAAGAAAAAGAAGATGAGCATTTTCCAAAGTGGCGGCCCCTAAACACACATAAAATCACCATAAATGAATGGAATCAGTACCTGTTCAGTAATAAGAGGAGTTGATTTGCATGCAAGTTTTGAGAGTGAAACCAGCATTGTAAACAAAAAGTCATCTCCTGAAGAGTTCGACACAAGTTTTAGACCTGTCTGCATGAAATTGATGATTAGAGGATGATAGAAGTAGAAATAAGGAACATGCCTGCTAAAGAAATTAATCAAAAGAAATAATTTTGACACCAAAGATAGAATTGCATAATGAACGCTATTGCAGAATGATTTGCATCTATAATATGTTCATAAACTTTACATGTTATGAGACTCTTCTACCCAATAGTTTGAATAAAGACAGTTGATCATTGCTTGCTAGTCTTCACTAGCAAACGTTAAATTAATTTTTCACCAATGAGCTTTTCTTACTCTATAGACACATTTCTTGATATGATAATTTTCTGCATAACATCTTAATCTCACAAAGACCAAAAACAGTTGTATGCAATTTAAAACAGAGAAAAGTCGTGATGCTTAAAATATGCTTAATTGTTGATTAGCTGAATTCTAACTCAACCAAGACGTTATACATGAGCAAAAGTTTGAGGGTAGTATTTGAATATTTACAAAAATTGAAAAATCCAGAGCATAGCAAACGCAATAGTATATATTTGGGTCCAAGAATGGGAAAGCTAATGATTAGTAGAAGCAAAATTTATATAATCAAAGATAAGTCAGAAATATGGTAGTTCAAAGTTTGTAATCACTAAACAATTAGTACTACACACATAGGCAATACAATAATAGCGAGAACAAATTGTATAAAATTAATGTCCACGCATGGTTACAGGTTCATATTCATGCAATCCTGATACCAACTAGAACAAACGAGAATAACATTCTTTGCAAATCAGCACATTTGTTTGTAACTTGTAAGTTAAATGGATTCAGAGAGAATGATGAAACCTTGTAAGCTCTATTTGCAATAGAGAATGAGAATCCCATTTTTGCAAAAACTCGCACTGCAGCCAGCCTCACAGTGGATACTGTTTCAGGATAAGTAACTATATTAACCAGCATCTCTAAGACAACAGATGCAAAGTCATCTGCTAACTCAGAAAAGCAACCTGCGGCAAACAATGATGCTCTTACCTGCAGAAACCAAAACAAAGGTTGCAGATCTTTTGCACTCAGTTTTACACAAAAAATCTTTCAGAATCATAAATACCACACAAAAGGATATCATCAACAAAGAAAGATTACATTTTCCTTTTACTTTAAGGTTAGATGGTTGACAGAAATCCAGTGCAGTGCATATAATTATAAGATGATAAAATCAATTACGATATTTCCACAGCCACTTCTCATGTAAAAATCCAACACCTTATTTTCACAGGAACTTCTGTTGTTTCCAGACTTATTGCATCCAACCAGGCCATAAGAATGAGAAACTCCACATATTCGAATTTGACAAGAAACGCCAATAAACAGCTAGTAAACAGCAAGCTCCTTAACGCAACTCACATAGAGATACATACATGTACCCACATATCCTAAACACAGTGTATGACAATCTTTTCTGATTTGTATATCAATGCCAACCCTGGGTGTATAACAAAACTATAATTTATATAAATACATTAGACATCTTAAAATATAAGTTCAGAATTTTAGATTTTTATTGATTTATAAAATTAGATTAGTAAGGCAATAAGATGATGAAAAGGAAGTTCAACTCTTGAACTGCAGAATTATCAACCGTAAATTAAAAGTTTTAACAGAGAATACTCCACTGACCTCCAAAACATTAGAAGAGACCAGGCTGGAAAGTACTAGATATCGTATCTGAGCACTGTCTTTTGCAAAATCAGCCCAACAACCAAACAGTCCTAAAGCCAATGCTCTTGACTCGACATCCCCCGAGTCAAAAACAGCCTTTACTCTTTCCAATAGTTCCAAGTGGTTGTGTACCCTATACTTGGCCAAAATCCCTTTATTTCGTTTACTTTTGTTCTTGTCTCTGCAGTGTCTAAACAGTGATAAAAAAACCCTAACAATTGAAACCCTAATAAGTCTGTCCCCCAGTAGAAATGCATCAGCAAGCCGTAAGAAGATGGTGTTTGCAAACAGCCTCTCCTCCCTTGGAACTAAACCAAACATATTGTACACTGTCATTGTAGCTTCTGGTTCTCCATTCCATTGCTCCAGTCTTTGTCCAATCTGTAATATCGCCTCAACACGTTTACCTGAATAGTCATCAACTCCCAGTTTAAAAGAGTTCAAATCATAACCACACATGAAATATATATAATCTCGTAATAATAATTGGTGCTCTAACTCACCAGAGTTTTTGGAGCGAAGTGCCATCTCAAGCTCAATGCTCCATTCCATTGTACAAGCAGTAGAATTTCTCTCCATAACTGCTTCTTCAAAACCCAATTATTTTATTTGACCACCTGTGCAAACAGCCTCTCCAAAAATCCAATCTTCTACTTTTCTCTTCTCTCCATCCTATCTTTTTCGATTTTAGGGTTTCTCTCAGTCTCTGTCTGTCTCTGATCTGGGATTTTATTTATACAGTAATTTTTTTTTCTTTTCCTGCAATTTTTATTGGGTGATGACAGAACCGCTTGCCATGTCACAGTGACACGTGTTTTTTCTCTATCAAGCCATGTCGTTTTTTTTTTTTATTTTAAATAAACCTAAGCTGTAAAGAAACCTGTCCAAGTATGCATGCAATTAGGTCCATATCCACTAAGAGCATAATAACTTGATAAGAAACTGCAATTTACGAACACACAAATTTGTCATTCCAGTTATAAATCTCTTCAATTAGCTATGACAGCAATTATCATCACCAAAAAGCCAGTCAAAATCCCCATACGCAGGAACCAGCAGATCAAATTAAAATTACCATGTTTAGCCATTATCAGATACAATGCTATGCTCCTACTTACAAACGCTAGTGGTAACTTTATGCTTTTGACTAAACTTGGATTCTCATGACGCTCTAGCAAGAAAGATTGGGATTAGTTTTAGTGTTTGTAGAAGGATTCACATGAAAAGTTAGAGAATTGGAGGACGTTCTGTGATCTAAACAAAAACAAACTACCTCAATTTTGGTTTTTTTTCTTTTTCACATGCTTTTCCTAATTTCTACAATAGTAATAGAGGAAAACCAAAATGAGCTTCATTTTTTCAAAAACCAACCAGAGAGGTGCCTAATCTGGGATGCTATTATCACATCCGATCGAAAACAAAAACACGGAAACATGATAAATGATTAGCTTTCGTATGGTGGAAAGAGTCACCGGAATCGAAATATACAACAAGCCGCTAGTTTGTAGACAAATAATTGGTTTGTATGATAATTAGCTAAAACAAACAATTCTGAAAAACACATAAATCATTTGACAAGAGTTTATATAAGTTGTGCGAGATACAAATAAAATATATGTAGTGTTGTGCGTTATCTAAAGCATTATCCAATGAAATCAAAGTAGAACAACAGTAACATAAAATGAAAAACGGTACACGAGTAAAACTAAATAATTAGAAGAATTCATTTTATATATACAAATCAACATAGTAGTGAGCGAAAGGAATGCGATGACTTGCACAAACGTGTCAGCCGAATTCGAAACAATTTCACATCATAATAATCCAAGTCTTGTTGAAGCTGCTTTTGAAGTTAAGAGGGTATGAAAATTGTTCAATAGTTCAATTATAGATTGAAGCTGGGCTCATAATACTCAGTGAGACAATTCATCAAACATGTGTCTCAAAGCTAATACCCATTCAATCAATTGAAAAAAATAACAGAGAAAGAGAGAGAGCAAACCTTTGAGAAAATGGTGGAGAGAGACCTTGGAAGACAGACGACGGCGGCGTAGGAGGGTCTCCCGGTTGCTCGAAACCCTATGATCCTCACTCACTCACTCACTCAGTTGTTTATGGTTTCTTTTTTTCCTTTCTAAAGTGGTGGCAAAATGGACCCAGGCCAGCTGGCCAGGCCTGGCCGGCCGGTCCCGTGACAGGCCGGGCCTGGCACGGCCGGGCCACCAAACCTGAAGCCTGCGCCCTGCTAGGCCGGCCGTTGGCCAAATGGCCACTTTCCTTTTTAAAAATTTTTATTTTTTATTTTTTTAATTTAAAAATTTCCTCTTTGACCTAAACGGTCAAAAATTCAATTTTTTTTTTCGCCATTGGACGAACGGCTATAAGGCCTTTTTTTCATTTTTCATTTTTCATTTTTTTTTTTTTTTTATTTCACTAAATTTACAATTTTAACCTCCATTTTAATAAAAAATATATAAATACCCCCAAAATCCCAAAATCCCAAAATCCAAATCAAACTCTCTCCATTGTTAATTTTCTCAATTTCTCTCAATCTCTAATCTCTCTCTCTCTCTCTCTCTAGTCCCTCTACTCTAAGGGGTTGTTTGTTTTTTTTTGTCTGAAAACTGAATAGTCTTGAATATTTTTCTGAAGATTGAATATGGATTGAAATCTGAACCTGAATGACGTTTTTTTTTTTTTTTTTTTCATATCTGAATATACTGTCAACATGTTTGTTTTTAAAAATAAAATTGTCTGAAAATAAGTAATTTTACATTTATACACATGATAATTAAAAGAAGTAATTTAACATGCACCATTCTTTCTAAGATTTTGCATGTTCTTCAAATAAAGTTTAAGTTCAATTTATTGTAAAAAAAAGGTTCAAGTTATTTTGCATGTTGTCTACGTTTCCAATATATATAATTGAGGAAACCATTTTTAATTTTTCAGTTTCTTGGATTATATGCACTAGAAACCAAATTAAAAGAAAAAAGTTATTGATTTTTTTTTTTTTTTTTTTTGAAATAAGTTTCTGAATTATATGCACCTGTCTCTATAAGAAGTGATTAGGTTTTTTTTTTTTCTTTTCTTTTTTTCTTCTTTCCTTCTTTCTTTCTTTCTTTCTAAAAGCCGTATAAAATAAGAAATATATTAAAAGAAAGAATCATACACCATATCAAAAATTAGAATACATTTGGAAATATATCTTCTTTGAGAGAATAGACTTGGAAGAGAATATTTTAATTGCAATATAGTGATTTAGAATTAAGTTAAAAGTTAAGATTTCTTACTTTTATTTTTAAGTTGTTTTTTGATATTTTTAAGTTGTTTGATTACTTAAAAAAAACAAACAAAACAACTTAATGAGTTCAATTTAGACCCATTAAGTTTTAAATGGAAAAAACAAATGACTCCTAAGTCTCTAACTCTCTATATTCTTAACTCTCTACACACTCTAATACTCACATTCTCTACAAATTACAAATTACAAATTACAAACAGAGGTTAGTTATAATATATATGATTTTATGTTTAGTTTATTAACTATTAAATATTAATTACTTAGTTTTTAATTATAATATTTATGATTTTATGTTTAGTATATTAAATATTTATGGGATAGGTTTTACTTAATGTTAATATTTATGCTTAGTATTTTTAATATTTATTGCTTAGCTTTTAATTTTATTATTTATGATTTTATGTTTAGTATATTAAATATTAATTGCTTAGTTTTTAATTTTAACATTCAATGAGATGCAAGATAGGCAAGAGCAAGAGGAAGTTCAAGCGATGGATTTCCAAGGCCAAAGGAACAAGGGATTCAAATGCTTACAATCTGAGGTGGACAAACCACCCAAACTTCTCTTGGTCCAACAACGACAACACATTGAACCCACAACCGAACACTCAAAGAGAGACTCTATGAGGAAACCAATGGGGAAGAAACCAATGGTATAACAACAATAACAATAATGCTCAATCTAGTACCTACCAACCTCGTAACAAAAGCCTAGATGATGAGATGAGAGGAATGATGCAATCATTCTAACGGGCTAAGAACACTTTGACAAATTTCATGCAGGCTAGTGGCCAACGGTTTGGTAACCTTAAAGCATCATTTGGCAAATTGGAGACTCAAGTGCGGCTAATTGCCAAAGCCCTCCAAAAGCAAGAAAATGGCAAGTTTCCAAGCCACACCGAGCAAGCCAAGGTGATAGATGTTGTGAGGGTTGATGAAACTAGAGAAGAAGTACTAGAGAAGGAAGAAGAATGTCCAACCAAGGTTGAAGATCCGGGAAGTTTTGTGATTCCCATTTCGGTTAGAGAGAGTGATATGATGAAGGGCGTGCTTGACTTAGGTGCAAGCATCAACATGATGCCCTTACCGTTATACAAGAGGTTAGGATTGAAGGGTTGAAGCCATCCATAATGATATTATTGTTAGCAAACCACTCCTCTTGCACACCATAAAGATAACTCATGAATGTATTGATCAATGAAACAAATTATGGTGTGTTCAATATTAATCTAGAGGGGGGGTGAATAGATTTTACCCAATTTTACCAAATTTTCGTTAATGGTCAAGATTACGAAAATACCCTCCACTAGTCAAAATACAATAGCAAGTGTAATATGGTGCGGAAATTAAAAGACACTTGATATTTACGTGGAAACCCTCACGGGAAAAACCACGGGCTATGTAAGTGAGCCACACTTGAACCTCGAATCCACTAAATGTGTAAAACGATTACAACCTAATCCCGGAAGTAATCACACACCTACCTAATCCCGGTATAAGTGAACCTAGTCCCAATGCTTGTGATTTATGCAACCTAATCCCGGAAGCAACACAAGACTTAGTTCTCAATGAAGAGAAAACAACCTAAGTGAATATATGAAATACTCAAAATGCAACAAGAGCAAGGCAACTCTATATGCTTACCTAGAATGATGATATATCAATGAAATCAATCCTAGATATCAAAAGCTAAATGACATATCATAAAGCTTAGCTAGATGTTATCAATCACAAAACAATCCTAGCTATCAAACAATGTCAACATGTCCAAACATGTGAACTCAATTAGTTGTAGAGAATTTCTAACAACATAATTGTCAATTAAATCCACAAGAACATTCAATTAAGCTTGACTAGATAAATAAACATTAATCTATCAACCTAATCATCAACCAATTGTACAAGAATGTTCTAGGGTTAGCTATTTAGGGAAAATCATCCTAATCATGTAAGCTACCCCAAACAAAACCCAATCATGTCATAACTTCACTAAATATGCAATAGAAGTGAAGATTTGCTAAACTAAGCAATAAAAGACATGTCTTGACTAAGATAGAACAATAAATGAAGATGTTGAGTTTGTTCTACTTACCAAGTCATAAATGAAGAAGACCCATGGAAGATTGATGCATGAAACATGTTAGATGCACATGGGTTTTGGGTTTGGAGAGTTAAAGAAGCAAGATTGAAGCTTTCTCTCTCTAGGGTTTGAGTTTCTCACTCTAAGGTCTGATTTTGAGCTCACAAAAAACGAGCAAGGAAGAAGATGATACTTATATAGGACCCCTAGATGAAATGACGTCGTTTTGAAAAGTTTGCAAAAGAAACGCTGATTCTGCGCCCTTGTTCTGCGCCCTTGCCCGCAGAACAAGGGCGCAAAAATGCACCTGACAATTTTGCGGCCCCTAAACGCAAAAACCAAGGGCGCAGAAAAGAGGACAGAGAGTATGAATTCTGATCCTTGTTCTGCGCCCTTATTTCTGCGGCCTTGACCGCAGAACAGGGCGCAAAAAATGCACCTGATTTTCAAGCGACTCAAAACATGACCAAATGACATCGAAACCTTTCGTATAATATATCGTTGGAAAGGTATGGAAGTCTACTTTCTACTCCAATTTATGGAATGACATTTCAATGTCTGTAGAAAAAGTTATGGTCAATGGAGTGACCAAAGGTCAGAAACGGACAACAACAGAGTAGCCCAGTTTTGGTGGTCACTTTGGAGATTTCAAAACCAATCCAAACGGTCATGAAATATTACGAATAATATATCGTTGGAAAGGTATGAGTGTCTAGTTTGTCCAGAATTTTACAAAACTCAATTTAAAACTTTGTGTAAAAAGTTATGGTCACAAGACCATACAAAGGTCAGTTTTGAAAAACATTTAAATCATTGAAATCCAATATTTTGAACCTAGACACTTTACTCCAATCAACCAAACCAAATCTAACACTTATCCAAGAGAAGAATGAGTCCTTCTCAAGTGGTCAACCATCGTGCTAAGACATGCACACCATCGTGCAAGCGCGGACATTTCCGATCACACAAACGGAAACGAATTACACCACACTTAAGACTAACATGAAGTGCAAGTGTGGTTGTGAATAAATAACATGCATGGGAAAGGATAACATCATGAAAAATCACCAAGCATGTGACACACAAAAGATATGCAATATATGAAAATGCATAAGTGTGATGATAAAGCATATAAGCACACAATTGCGAGAACCACAAATGCAATCATAAAAATGCAATGAAAGTGAGTGTGTGCTAAAAGACATAGATGCACAAATCAATGAAACACATATGCATGATAACAAATGCAAGATAGATAAAGATGCATGCAAGTGTGTGTGTGCACCTAATCTCTTCAAGAACCAAGTCAAGTGATATACCTTTTGAAGCTCTTGATCTTGAAGTCACCGGGATGCTTGGAAGCTTGCCTTGATAATCATCAAGATGACCTAAGCTACCCACAACACAATCATCCCCAATGTGGTATGTCATGAAATAAGCCAATCACAAAATAGAGGTCCTTACAATCTCCCCCTTTGGCTATTTCATGACAAAATACCACTCACAAAATAATCCTCACAAAACACAAAATAAGGCTATTGGTCAACAAAAGTGTATTCTACGTTACAAAGAGAGAAACCTAAGAATCTAAGTCTTCAAGGTCTTCAATCTCTTCGTAGATCATCATACCTACACACAATAGCAAGAAAGCACTTTTCCAAGAACAAGTGCATGTGAGGTGAACAAACATAAAAAGCATTTGCACTCAATAAGGCAATACAAAACAATGCATGTGCAATGCTCAATAAGGCAATACAAAACAATGCATGTGCAATGCTCCCCCTAAAAGGTTACTCTCTCTCAAACTTCTCCCCAAAGCATACACAATGCTCCCCCTATATCTCTCAAGACTTCTCCCCCTTTTTGTCATGAGATAGGCAAAGGAGCTCCCCCTATCGGGTTGCTTTAGCAAAGAGAGCTATTTGCACAAAAGGCATTTGCATAATCATATAAACCAACTTTATGCAACTCAAGAATTGAGAGAGATTCAAGGAGATTTTATTCACAGAAAAGTGTGTGTGTGTAAAAGTTGCTTAGCATGTAATACAAGCACTATTGAGCTCATGCATAAGAATCAATCAAAGCAACAATCAACAGGTTTTCCAAATGAAGTCAAACCAATTAGAGCCCTGTTGTTATGACAAGAAGATATATATCCAAGCATTTGTGTGCAGAGTGTACTAATCACATCAAAAAATATATCATCTTTTCTACATTGCAAGACACATCATCAATCAACAATTTTGAGGTCTTTATTAAGCAATGCATCACACACATCATCAAACACATTTCAACTTTTCTGTTTTTCTCCTTTATCCTAGCAAGCATGTATTTCTGTTTATCATGCTAATGTAACTCTCTTGAAGGCTTTCACTCGGTTTCAAATGAGTAGCCATTTCCTACATTGAGCGGCTGCACGTCATATTGCCAGTAGCCCTTTTTCAAGAGAGAGCTTAAGAATGCATATCAAAGAATCATGAACATGGAGAATAATTTGAGGTCAATCACATGTACTAACAAGTAGAACATTCCTCAAATGGATAAGCATACTCAAGCAAAAATAGAAATCATGCAGTACATGCTAGGCAACCGTGCAAGGTGTTATTAAAAACATTATTAAAGCATTAATCAATGTTATTCACCAAGCACTCTCAAACAATCATAAAAGAGCATAAAATAAGTTAACTTTTTACATATGACAATTCATGCAAGTTTGCTCTCTTTGCTTGAGCTCCCCTTATTGGGGTCAAATACTAGAACTCATCACTCCACAAGACATATTCCAATAGATCTACTAAGAGTTTTAAATCGAGTAGCATCTAGAGGTTTTGTAAACAAGTCGGCTAGTTGATCATTTGTACCTACATGCTCAAGTACAATGCATTTATTTTCAACTAGTTCTCTAATGAAATGATGACGGATGTCAATATGCTTAGTTCTAGAATGTTGAACCGGATTCTTGGAAATATTAATAGCACTCATGTTATCACAAAAGAGAGTGAGTGTACCTTGGTTGAATCCGTAGTCTACTAGCATTTGCTTCATCCATAGGAGTTGTGTGCATCCACTCCCCGCGGCTATGTACTCGGCCTCCGCCGTGGACAAGGAAATTGAGTTTTGCTTTTTGCAAAACCAAGAAACAAGATTGTTTCCAAGGAAAAAGCAACCGCCCGATGTGCTTTTCCTATCATCACAATTTCCGGCCCAATCCGCGTCACTAAAGCCTACAAGACTAGCATTAGTGTCAAATGAGTACCAAATCCCATAGTTAGAAGTCCCATTCACAAATCGAATGATTCTCTTGACGCAAGAGAGATGGGACTCCTTGGGATCGGATTGGTACCTAGCACACACACCCACACTAAAGGATATGTCGGGCCTACTTGCGGTCAAATAAAGCAAGCTTCCTATCATACCCCTATAAAGTGTTTGTTCTACACTTTTACCACTAGCATCTTTGCTTAGTTTCAAAGTGGTGCTCATGGGTGTGTTACAATGTTTGGCTTTCTCAAGACCAAACTTCTTCACTAGGTTTTTGGCATATTTGGCTTGGGATATGAAGATCCCATCACTTAATTGCCTAATTTGCAAACCTAGGAAGTAACTAAGCTCACCAACAAGGCTCATCTCAAATTCATGAGACATAACATCAACAAATTGTTGGACTTTGGTGTTGTTGGTGGATCCAAACACTATATCATCAACATATATTTGAGCTATAAAAAGCTCATCATTGTCTTTCTTGATGAATAGTGTCTTGTCAACACTACCTCTTGTGTAGTCATTGTTGACAAGAAATTGAGTGAGGCGCTCATACCAAGCCCTCGGTGCTTGTTTCAACCCATAAAGAGCCTTCTTGAGGCGATAGACATGGTTGGGGTGGTGTGCATCCACAAACCCCTTGGGTTGCTCAACAAACACTTCCTCTTGCAAGAAGCCATTGAGGAAGGCACTCTTAACGTCCATTTGGTGCAATTTGAACTTGTGCACACAAGAGATGGACAAGAGAAGCCTAATGGACTCTAGGCGGGCAACGGGAGCAAAAGTCTCCTCAAAGTCGATACCCTCAATTTGAGAGTACCCTTGTGCAACAAGTCTAGCCTTGTTACGCACTACGTTGCCATCCTCATCGGATTTGTTCCTATATATCCATTTTGTGCCTATGACATTAGTGGTCTTAGGCCTAGGAACTAGAGTCCAAACCTCATTCCTTTCGAATTGGTTTAGCTCTTCTTGCATGGCAAGAACCCAAAACTCATCATTTAGAGCTTCATCAATCTTTTTGGGTTCTATTTGAGAGGTGTAGCATGTGAAGCTAATAAGATTAGCTATTTGCCTTCTAGTCCTAACACCCTCATTCACATCTCCAATAACATCCTCTTTGTTATGGAGTCTTCTAACCCATGGAGCGGGTTCATTAGAGTCCAAGTTAGGAACTCTATCAATAGGTTGTGTGTCATTTTCAACAACATTGGATGTCCCCACATTAGGAGTCACAACAACCTTCTCCAAAGGAGAATCATCACTAAGAATAACCTCCTCCTCATGATTACTACACTTGAGCCTTTCATCATCAAATACAACATTAGATGATTCCATAACACTTAGAGTTTTCTTATTGAAAACTCTATAGGCTCTACTATTCAAGGCATAGCCAATAAATATACCTTCATCACTCTTAGCATCAAATTTGCCAAGTTGATCTCGGTCATTTAAAATGTAGCATTTGCTTCCAAATGTGTGGAAGTAGCTAACATTTGGCCTCTTGCCTTTCCATAACTCATAGGAGGTATTCCTAGTACCGGGCCTTAGGAAAACTCTATTTCCTATATAACAAGCCGTGTTGATGGCTTCGGCCCATAGATTCCTAGGCACATTGTTGCTAAGCAACATCACACGGGCCATCTCTTGAAGGACCCTATTTTTCCTCTCAACAACTCCATTTTGTTGAGGTGTCCTAGGAGCCGAAAACTCATGGGAGATACCTATACTATCACAATAGGTTTCAAACGAAGCATTCTCAAATTCCCTCCCATGGTCACTTCTAATCCGTTTTATGCTTTTAATGTTGGAATTCATTTCATTTTGAAGTTTAGTACAAAGCATTTTAAACTTATCAAAAGTTTCGGATTTTTCTCTAAGAAAATATGTCCATGTGAACCTAGAGAAATCATCTACACAAACAAAAATGTATCTCTTTCCACCCAAGCTTTCGGTTTGCATAGGACCCATAAGATCCATGTGGAGAAGCTCTAGGGGCTCCTTGGTGGAGAGATACTTGCCCTTTTTGTGCATGCTTTTAGTTTGTTTTCCTTGTTGACAAGGTCCACAAATACCATTGGCTTTCTTCCCTAGCTTAGGGAGGCCACGCACACATTCAAACTTTCCAAGGGTCCGTAGATCCCGAAAGTTCATGTGGCCAAGTCTTTCATGCCACAACTCAATTTGCTCATCCTTGGACACATTGTTTGAGACTATTCTAGCTTCAAGACAATAGCAATTGTCGCTAGATCTCATACCTTTCAATAAGGTTTGTCCATTGGGCTTTAGGATAGAGCAATTCTCTTTGTTAAACAAGACGGAATATCCTTCATCACTAAGATGAGAAATGCTAATCAAATTGGCTTTCAAGCCATCAACAAGTAAAGCATTGGATAAGGAGGGCAATCCGGGAACGGAGATGATTCCTTTCCCTATGACATTCCTTTTGGATCCATCACCAAAGGTGACATTTCCTCCTTCCTCCATAACAAGAGTCTCGAAGAAACTCTTGTTTCCCGTCATGTGCCTAGAGCACCCACTATCAAGATACCAAAGATTAGAAGAATTTGCCTTCAAGGCAATTTGTGCAACATGGCAAACATTTTCATTCTTTCTAATCCATTTAAGAACAACATTTTCTTTCTTAATGGTCTTTGGTACATGGGCTCTAGATGTCCTAGGATCATGCAAATTAGTCATATCATTCCTAGGAACATGCATCTTGGCTCTAGTCTTTCTCTTCTCAATCATGCTTCTAGTTCTACACATTTTAATATATCGAAAGCAATTTGGTCTTATGTGACCATTAAAACCACAAAAGTGACAAATTGGAATGAATTGAGGAATCATACCTTGTCTTTGAGCTTGCATGGAAGTCTTCCTATGTCTTTGTGGTTGAGAGGGTTCAATCCATCTTCTTTGTTGAACCGGTCTATCTTGCTTCCCTTTTTGAGCCAATAGATGAGGAATGTTGGCTTGAGGTTGTCTCCTTGGTGCAACCTTCACTTGTGCACTTTTTGAGCTTTGTCCTAGATCTATTTTCTTCCTAGGAGTGTGCACCGGAGAAGCTTCTATGTTGCCCAAGCTCTTAACAAACACGGTCTTCTTAGAGGAGGTGGTCTCTTGACAATCTTCAAACCCAAGACCTCTCTTGTCACATGGACTCTTTCCAACACCAAGCATGTGATCTAATTTTTTGGTGCTAGAGTCCATCCTAGTAAGTGACTTCTTAGCTTCAACAAGCTCCCTCTTCAAACCTTCTTCATTCCTCCTAGATAAAGCTAACTCCTCTTTTAGCTTATCTTCTCTCTTCTTAAGTCTTTCCACTTCTTCACTTAGGAGATCATTGTGAGATGAAAGCTCAAGATTTTCTTCTCTCAACATCTTGATCTTCTTAGTGGTTTTCATCTCTAAGCTCCTAAACTCCTTAAGATATTCAACTAACACTTCTTTCTCCACATATCCATTAGTGGAGTTAGCATCGGAGTCATCTTCACTAGAGTCACTTTCCCTTTGACTCTCTTCCTCTTTTTCACTACCCCTTTTGCTCTTGTGAGAAGAGGCAAAAGCTAGGAAGTTAGCCATGATGTCTTCATCATCCGAAGAATCATCTTCTTCATTGGAGTCATCACTACTTCCACTCCAAGTGGCGGCCATCACTTTTCCCTTCTTCTTTTCCTTGTGATTAGCACATTCGGGAGCAAAGTGACCAATCCCGCCACACTCAAAGCAACGGACCCCTTTCCTTTCGGTCCTCTCTTGCCTTGGTTCAAACTTCTTGAAGGGAACCTTTTTCTTGTCTTGGCCTCTAAAACCAAATCCCTTCTTTCCAAACTTCATAACCTTGTTGAATCTTTTCACAAACAAGGCCATGTCTTCATCCGAGTCATTCTTCACCTCCTTTTCATCCTTAGAAGCTTTCAAAGCAATACCCTTTTGCCTTTTAGGAGGAGTAGTGCTAGGACCCTTCCTAGACTCATAGGCTAGAAGTCTTCCAATGACTTCACTCGGCTTCATATCCTTATATCCACTATTTTCTTCTAAAGCCGTCACCTTTGACTCAAACCTATCCGGTAAGGATCTCATAATCTTTTGTTTAATCCTCCTATCCGAATAAGGATCACCAAGTTGATGACTTTGGTTGACTATGTCCATCAACTTGATCTCGAAGTCGTTGAAGCACTCATTCTCCTCCATCTTGAGCATCTCAAATTGAGTTTGGAGAACTTGAAGCTTGGAGTCCTTCACAACTTCGGTTCCCTCATGAGCAACTTCTAGGATTGTCCATGCCTCCTTAGCAACCCTAGTGTTTTGAATCAACTTGTATTGATTCTCATCCATGGCACATAGGATGGCATGCATAGCCTTCCTATTCCATTTTGACGCCTCAAATTCTTGTGCACTCCATTGTGCCTTAGGCTTCAAAACTTCTTCTCCTCCACCCGTAGGAGTCATCATGGGAAGATCATATCCATCTTCAACCGACATCCATGCTCGGTCATGAAGTTGACATATGTAGGATTCCATCTTCCCTTTCCATGAGGAGTAATTCAATCCGGTGAGAAGAGGAGGACGTGTGCTAGAAGCCCCCTCGTTGCTACCACCGTTTCCACTCATTGTGTTTATGAATGAAATGAAATGAATGCACAATGTATGAATGAACAAAAATCACACAAATGCAAAACACACCAAAATGAGCAAGGATCACCTATGTATATCTAGGAACCCGCTCTGATACCTATTGAAACAAATTATGGTGTGTTCAATATTAATCTAGAGGGGGGGTGAATAGATTTTACCCAATTTTACCAAATTTTCGTTAATGGTCAAGATTACGAAAATACCCTCCACTAGTCAAAATACAATAGCAAGTGTAATATGGTGCGGAAATTAAAAGACACTTGATATTTACGTGGAAACCCTCACGGGAAAAACCACGGGCTATGTAAGTGAGCCACACTTGAACCTCGAATCCACTAAATGTGTAAAACGATTACAACCTAATCCCGGAAGTAATCACACACCTACCTAATCCCGGTATAAGTGAACCTAGTCCCAATGCTTGTGATTTATGCAACCTAATCCCGGAAGCAACACAAGACTTAGTTCTCAATGAAGAGAAAACAACCTAAGTGAATATATGAAATACTCAAAATGCAACAAGAGCAAGGCAACTCTATATGCTTACCTAGAATGATGATATATCAATGAAATCAATCCTAGATATCAAAAGCTAAATGACATATCATAAAGCTTAGCTAGATGTTATCAATCACAAAACAATCCTAGCTATCAAACAATGTCAACATGTCCAAACATGTGAACTCAATTAGTTGTAGAGAATTTCTAACAACATAATTGTCAATTAAATCCACAAGAACATTCAATTAAGCTTGACTAGATAAATAAACATTAATCTATCAACCTAATCATCAACCAATTGTACAAGAATGTTCTAGGGTTAGCTATTTAGGGAAAATCATCCTAATCATGTAAGCTACCACAAACAAAACCCAATCATGTCATAACTTCACTAAATATGCAATAGAAGTGAAGATTTGCTAAACTAAGCAATAAAAGACATGTCTTGACTAAGATAGAACAATAAATGAAGATGTTGAGTTTGTTCTACTTACCAAGTCATAAATGAAGAAGACCCATGGAAGATTGATGCATGAAACATGTTAGATGCACATGGGTTTTGGGTTTGGAGAGTTAAAGAAGCAAGATTGAAGCTTTCTCTCTCTAGGGTTTGAGTTTCTCACTCTAAGGTCTGATTTTGAGCTCACAAAAAACGAGCAAGGAAGAAGATGATACTTATATAGGACCCCTAGATGAAATGACGTCGTTTTGAAAAGTTTGCAAAAGAAACGCTGATTCTGCGCCCTTGTTCTGCGCCCTTGCCCGCAGAACAAGGGCGCAAAAATGCACCTGACAATTTTGCGGCCCCTAAACGCAAAAACCAAGGGCGCAGAAAAGAGGACAGAGAGTATGAATTCTGATCCTTGTTCTGCGCCCTTATTTCTGCGGCCTTGACCGCAGAACAGGGCGCAAAAAATGCACCTGATTTTCAAGCGACTCAAAACATGACCAAATGACATCGAAACCTTTCGTATAATATATCGTTGGAAAGGTATGGAAGTCTACTTTCTACTCCAATTTATGGAATGACATTTCAATGTCTGTAGAAAAAGTTATGGTCAATGGAGTGACCAAAGGTCAGAAACGGACAACAACAGAGTAGCCCAGTTTTGGTGGTCACTTTGGAGATTTCAAAACCAATCCAAACGGTCATGAAATATTACGAATAATATATCGTTGGAAAGGTATGAGTGTCTAGTTTGTCCAGAATTTTACAAAACTCAATTTAAAACTTTGTGTAAAAAGTTATGGTCACAAGACCATACAAAGGTCAGTTTTGAAAAACATTTAAATCATTGAAATCCAATATTTTGAACCTAGACACTTTACTCCAATCAACCAAACCAAATCTAACACTTATCCAAGAGAAGAATGAGTCCTTCTCAAGTGGTCAACCATCGTGCTAAGACATGCACACCATCGTGCAAGCGCGGACATTTCCGATCACACAAACGGAAACGAATTACACCACACTTAAGACTAACATGAAGTGCAAGTGTGGTTGTGAATAAATAACATGCATGGGAAAGGATAACATCATGAAAAATCACCAAGCATGTGACACACAAAAGATATGCAATATATGAAAATGCATAAGTGTGATGATAAAGCATATAAGCACACAATTGCGAGAACCACAAATGCAATCATAAAAATGCAATGAAAGTGAGTGTGTGCTAAAAGACATAGATGCACAAATCAATGAAACACATATGCATGATAACAAATGCAAGATAGATAAAGATGCATGCAAGTGTGTGTGTGCACCTAATCTCTTCAAGAACCAAGTCAAGTGATATACCTTTTGAAGCTCTTGATCTTGAAGTCACCGGGATGCTTGGAAGCTTGCCTTGATAATCATCAAGATGACCTAAGCTACCCACAACACAATCATCCCCAATGTGGTATGTCATGAAATAAGCCAATCACAAAATAGAGGTCCTTACAATCAAGGTGGTAAGAATTACAATCCTTACTGATTTTGTGGTTATGAGTGTGGATAAAGTCATTAAGGATGACAAAGAGTGGCAACTCCTTCTTGGTAGGCCTTTTATTGCGACCGCTCAAATGAAGATATATGTTAGCGAAAAGAAGATTGTGATGCAAGTATTTGAGGAGGAGGTTGAGATTGAAACACTCATGAGCAAGAATGAGTTAAGAACAATGGGAAGATGTTTTGTGGTGGATGTGCAACCACTTAGAATGAAGCGTGGTAGAGTGAATGATATGATTCATTTGTTTGAGAATAGCAATCTTGATAGGGAAGAATGTGTAAGTGATTCGGAAATTAAAGAGCTCAAAAATTCAAATTAGGAGCTTTTGCTTGAAGTTGAGATACTCAAGGCCGAGAAGGATGCTCTTATGCAGAGGGTTGAAGGATTGTCAAGGAAGAATCACACATTATGAAAGATGAACAAGGCTCTCACTAAGGAGAATGAGTCAAAAGTGAAGGAACTAGAGGACCTAGCCAAGCTCACTAAAGAATTTGAGGAGGAGGCCTCTAGGAAACTAAGGAAGACCCTAATGAATGTTAAAAATAAGAACAAGGCATTAGAAGAGGTTAAAGAAGAATTGAGTAAGAAAGAGATGGCATTGAAGATTACAAAGGTGAAGGAATACGACTACATAGTAGAGTTGGATCGTATGGAGCAAGTAGTCAAGTCCTTAACCGGAGAACGAAACTTAAGACCTTAAAAGACCATTCCAAAAGGGGGATCCTCTTACTTTTCTTTAACTTTTAGGAAGTGTCATATCAAGTCAAGATGTGTAAAATTTTTGAATTCTAATAAGCAAAGGCATGCTAGGCCTAGGAGGATGAGTCCTAATCATGTGAAGAAAATTTGGGTTAGGAAGGACTTGGTGGACCAAGCTAGAAATGAGTCTAGGGGGCCGGTTTGGATAGTTAAGAAGAAGAGCAATGTTGATTTGGTTGACTCTTATGAATTGGATCACCCTAGTAACTTGGATCATGGTCCTAGGCTGTATGATAAGAATTGAAACTCTTGCTAGATTTTACATTTTCATGTTTTGAATCAATAAAGTGTGTGTTAGTTTAGTTTGTTTCTGTTTTTATTTTTCAATAAAGTGTTCTTTCATCCTTGTGAAAATTGCAAGTTTATGTTGAAGTTGTGAAATTTCAGGTGTTATGAAGAAAGGCTAGTTTCTACCCAAAATGTATTGTTGCGATCGGGTCACTGTGGTGAAACCTTGACCAAAAATTGAAGTTAAAAGTTAAAGACTCTATCACGGTGGCTAAGGGGTGACAAATGGAGCGATAACGAAAGGGTTCACTAAAAAAAGGGTTTGTAGTGTGCAAACTACGACACCAAGCCAACGACACTACACCTTATGAGTTTGTTGGCATGTCGCTGTCAAATTCGTTGGGAAGCCAACCGTGACACTACAAATCATTTAATCAAACGACAGCGTTTTAGCCGTTGTGGCCTTATCGTTGTGGTCAAACCACGACAATCAGGACCGCGAACTAGGGCAAATTAGCGATAAAACAATCGTGAAGAGGCAGATTCAACACAACAACAAAACACTCAAAATCTTCAAACTCTCTCAACTCTCTCTCTCAAGCGTGGGAAGAACGAAATCGCCGATTTGGTAATCCTAAACTCTAGATTCTTGATATCTTGATTGCTCCTTTATTTACATAGCATCTAGATGTCCTAGGGTTGGTTGTTTGTGTTGATTGAATTGGATAGTGCCTAGGTTGGAGATTGATTGTGTTTGAATATATTGGGAGTGTATTTGTGTGTAGTAGTGATTTGGTGGTGGTGGTGGTATTGTTGAAGAACTGTTGTTGTGCTGTCAGATTTCAGTTAGAAGTGTGAGTTTAAAGTTGAACTAGTATGAATACCGAAAGTTAAGTTGCCAAGAAATGGTGGAAAAGGTAGCAAAGCTCCCACCTCGAAGAAGCTGAGTTCAGAAGCGACAAAAAAAAGGGGGCCAGTTGACGCACTCTGAGCATACCTCTAAGAAAATGCTACTCACTAACTAGTAACAGTACACTCTATATAAAAAATATAAAGATGAATGCGTGAGTCTACAACCCTCCGTAAGTGTACGGATCGCTATTGAGTATATGGCTATCACTCAAGTGACACTCGCAATAGGACGAGGTCGGAGAGTAGCACAATAGTAAGTAAAGTTCGTTCCCACAGGGATCGAGTGACCGATTACCGAAATTGATTAGCCTATTTGCTATTCAAACAATCAAAAAGGTTGGTTTTCCAATTAAGTAAATTAAACTAAACTAAACTAAAATAAAACTAAAATAAAACTAAATGCTATTGCGAAAAAGAAATAACACGAAAATAAACACAAGTGTAATAATAGAGAGAAATATGCTAGGATTTGACTACACCCCACCCTATGTCGATTTCTGTTCTAGACTCAATTATTCACCCAAAACATGCTCATGTAATTCATAGATTCATGCACCCTAATGTTAACCTACAATCTTGGTCAAGTAGAATAGATCGCACCCAAAATCATACCCAAGCCTATCTCTCGATTACTCGGAATATATGAATGAGTTCATTAAGAACCTTGGTACACTAGGGAATCCTATACGCTAGCCTAAGTAGGTCTACTTTTCTAGACATGTATAGAGGGCATTTTATCGAGCACGTGGCGTGCGTCTCCGGTCAGTACATAACACACCACAAAAATTCATTCAAAAGGAGATCAAACAATTGAAAAGCATTAAGCACACAAAAATACCCATACAAACCACACTTGCACAAAATGAATAAACAAAGGTCAATAGATATAAATATTCATGGGTGGGGTTCATCAAATCCTAACAATGAAAGTTTAGCTCATATTACAACTAATAGCCATACAACAAATAATCTCAAATAAATACATGGCTATAACAAAGGATAAAAGAGAAAAAGTTAGAGAAAACTATAATGGAGAACTTCCTCTTCTTCCTTTTGCTCCTTTCCTTTTTAAAGCTCCTTCAATTTTCTTTCTCTCCAAGAACAAGAAAAGATCATAGATTGGTGTCAAGTGTCTCTTGGATTGTGTAGGAATTTAGGAAAGATGGAGTCTTGGAGGAGTAGGAGAGTTCCCTTTCTTTGGAGAGTATTCTCTTTTCTTTTTGTTTCTCATCCTTCTCTCTCAAAAGATGAAGAGATGTATATATATGGGTCCAAAATAGGGCAAGAAATTCGTCCAAAACGACAAAGAGTTTGTCCAAAACAACCAAGAGACGGATTGCCGCGGTCTGGGCATTTTCGCGGTTGGCGGAAGCGACAACTGAACCGCGGCAAGCTCGGAAGGTTTCTGTCGCGAGGGTACCGCGGTTGGATGACCGTGGCACTTCAACCGCGGTGAATTACTGTCGCGAGAGTGTCGTTTGCATGCCGCAATGGAGAAAATGGAGGTGGCAACAATGGAGGCTTGGAAGGTTTGGAGAAGATGGAAAAGTGACGCATAGAGGCCTGAAAACGGTGCCAAACGGACCGGAGGAGCGCCGGCCGTCGATCTGGGCGGAGAACCGTCGAAAATCGGTCGGACGGGACCGGGTTGAAGTCGGGTCGCGATCTGGGTCAGGTCGACCCACGCGGGTCTGAACCGGGTCGCTGAAGGAAGAAGATGACGTGATGTCATCATGATGTCACGCTGATGCGAGCAGCCCCTAAACGACGCCACTTCGATGCTGACGTGGCGCTGATGCTGATGCAGAGGGGTGCATTTAGCAGGAATCTGGGGTGTACTCAGTAGCTAGGCTTGAACCGGTTGGGCTTGTCGGATCTTGGGCCGGGTCGGGCGCGACCCAATCAGTGAAACACACCGTTTCACTTATGACGTGGCGCACTGTGCTGCGCTGCCTGGCAAATTACAAAAGGCTCCCCTAATCTTCTCTTTAATCACATAATATTCAATCGTTTCTTCAACTTTTCACTTTGACCCCTGATTCTCCATAAATTACACCAATGCCCATGAACTCCATAAATACCTGAAACACTTATTTTATCATATTAAATACCTGGTTTTACCCGAGAAATGAACTCAAAATGATATGGAAATGGGGCTACACTTTGTGTATAAATGAAGCAATCAGTATAGCGGATATAAGAAAGGGTTATCGTTCCTATGAAAAAACCTAACAGTAGTGGAACTACAGTGTTGTGAAAGTTGGTCTTATCAAAGAGAGTCTATGAATTATCAAATTGCTAAGATTAATCTAATTAGAGAAATATTAGAAAACGAATGAGATACAAGGGAAAACGATAGAGCATAAGCTTTAACTAAAATCATCCATCAATATAACCTTAAGCATTATTCATCAATCTAGTATGCGACCCTAGTTTAATATGTCTCTAAGAAAGATAACCAACATCTACTCATCCCAAGATGTCAAAGGATGGCTAGACTAGATTACTTAATTCTATGAGGGTTAGTGAAATTAATGAACATGGACATGAACAAATAATAAATACCACAAAAAGAAGTGAAGGAGTGCAATTATGTTTGGTCAAACACATTTACTTCTATCTAGCCACTTAATAACATATTAAATGTTAACTTGCAAGAACACTTGCATTGAATGCATTGATCACACATTGATTGCACATATATGAACAAGATAAGATGAATATAAATATCCATTTGATTTAGATCAATAGTTAACAACTTATGAGCATCAATCCCTCACATCTCAAAGGATTTAGTTACACATCATGTTATCTTCAAT
Organism: Acer campestre; assembly: GCA_954870605.1. NCBI lineage: Eukaryota > Viridiplantae > Streptophyta > Magnoliopsida > Sapindales > Sapindaceae > Acer > Acer campestre. Next base: position 9,888,543 of record OX940805.1, read on the forward strand.
AAAGGATAAAAGAAGAGAGATAGTGATACAACCCATAGGCTTGGATGTCAACCCTTGACTTTGATTACAAAACTTCTTCTTCAATCTCCTCCAAAAGAGTTCAAGATTCTACTCTAAAACTAAGAAACTATTTTTGTTCTACAAAATAAATAAAAATATTCCTAAGTCTTTTCTAACTATTTCTAAGTATTTTCTCTACTCTCTACTCCTTTTTAGGTTAATCTAGATATTATCTATATATAGTGGGTGAAAATATCAGGTTACATTAGAGGTGGCTGCTTTTAATCTGCGAGTTGTTTCCAAGATCTGTGAGAATGCACTCGTAGTCCTAACCTCGCAAATTGAAATTCTGCTTGAACGACATTGCAAATTCTTCTCGTAATTGACTCTAGGAATTTTTCAGATCTGGAATCTGCAAGTATGTACTCGCAGATTGTAACTCGCAGATTGTAACTCGCGGTTGGGATCTGCTGGGTTGATCTCGCAACATGTGATTCGTAGTTGATTCTGAACTTGGATCTGCAACTTGGGATTGCGAGTATGAACTCGTAGTCTCTTCTGGACTATATGTTGCAATATGTCCTGCGAGGTTGTTCCAGCAACTTGAAATCACAGATTGCTCTGGGGAACATTTGCGAGCTTGGTCCTACGAGTTTGAACTCGCAGATTTCGTCTTTTCTACCAAAAATGTCTTTTTTCACTCTAATCTCCCAGCTTGGGCCAAAATTTTCCTTGGGAAAGGAAAATACCTAAAAACACTAAATAATGCTCATTAAATACTTAAAACAACTCAAAAACGATCACAAAGAGGATGAATTAGGCGCTCAAAACATAAACATATTTAGAGCGATCAAAACCCCCAAACCTATCTTTTGCTCGTCCTCGAGCAAACATATGATAGTAACTAAGGTAAACTAAACACATATATACAAACTAATTTACACTACTATATACATAGATAAACAAAAAGGTGAGACACCGTTCAAACGAAAAATCAATGCCAACGATGTAGTACTAATGAGAAACTAGACATGCAAGAATTTCTAGGTGAAGAATATCCAGAAATCATTCTGACGACTTCATCTCACAAAAATGAATCCCACACTTAATGTGAAAATGTCAAAAACTACTCACACTAGTATCTCGAATGTAATTCGCCTTGACTCTACTTCTCACTAGATTTCACTCGATTTTACTCTCAGAGTCCTAGGTTTACTCTTCTATAAAAGCACATGCGAGTTGGAAGTTATGTATAAGGCAATCAAATATGAAACGCATGCGAGGACTTGAAATAATGCAAAATTTATGTGACTCGATCTCATGAAAGAATTGAATGCCACAAACGTGGTAGAGCATATTAAAAACTCGTATTCCCGAAGCAAACTTCATAAAAGATCAATTGGACTTTCCTAATATGATAAGGCCTAGGTAGTTTGAGGTGGTTGGAAAGGTGTTTTGACATTGAAATTGACTAATCTCATCAAAGTATGTATACTATGCACTTTTCAACATAAAAACTCCATTTTACTTTTTCTCTCGAGCGTCTAGGCTTAAAATTTTTGAATTTTGTCTTGTGCTATTTTGTTACTCCAAACCTCGAAGTAAACTTGCATTGAAGTATAAGGGCTTAAGTGCTCTATTTTTAACACTTCAATTTTGAAAGCCAATTCTTTTGCTCAATTTCAAGACATGCCTCAGTACACGCTACTTAAACATTTAGAGCTTTTCATTAACTTTACTAATTTGTGCATCTTGACAAAATCGATAACTTTGGTAAGTGGTGAGTGTTTAGGCTAAAGTATGTATTTGTGATGTATGGAGGTTTATGTGTGTGGGGGTTAAATGTGTTAGGATTATGCTCAATAGCAAGAGTGTAATATTGTACTTGACAATCTTTTCATATTAATAAAGTGATTTCTGTTTGTTAACAAAATCTTATATAGCATTTATTATTATAATTGTCAAAGTAAATAATCATAAGGTCAAAAGACTATGAGAAAAGAAGAATTGTTCGTACATCTGGATATGTATGAGGTAGATACAATTCTTTAGTTAGTCTTGAATAACGTTCACAACTTAAGTTAGAGGTTGGGCACCTTTATCTTGTTAAAGTTGTAGAATTCTTTTACTAGCATTTGAGTGGGATCAAATGTGTTATGATGAGTCTAAAATCATCGAAGGGTCTTCGAGTAAAAGAATCTAGTGCACTGGGTGCATTGAACTGGATCACAATGAAATACTTTTTTCTAGAACCGTCAATAGATAAAAGTCTTTTCATTATCAGGACAATCGGAGAGTCTATCTTAATCCTGAGATAAATGATGGACTTATGGTTGTGTAAGGATTCCCATTGTTGATTGGCTTATTTCGTAGACAAACCACATATTGGGGGTTTGAATTGTAAGGGTAGTTAGGTGATTGAAGATCATGTTCAAAGGCCCTTTTCAAGACCTCAAGGGAAGAAGCACTCCAAAGGTATAATTCTTAGTGTTTCTTGTAATGAAGAGAAATAGATGCACACACACACAACACTTGCATAATTCTTATTCTTGAATGTGTTGTGTCTTTATTGTGTGTATGCATGAATTGCTCATTTAATCTCTCTTCATTCTTGTCCATATGGGTGCATCTTGCTTGGAATTACACATCATATTTTTCTTTTTAGGAAACTCCATCAGGTGCGTTTTTGCGCCCTGTTCTGCGGTCAAGGCCGCAGAAATAAGGGCGCAGAATGAGGATCAAAATTCATACTCACTGTCCTCTTTTCTGCGCCCTTGGTTTTTGCGTTTAGGGGCCGCAAATTTGTCAGGTGCATTTTTGCGCCCTTATTCTGCGGCCAAGGGCGCAGAACAAGGGCGCAGAATCAGCTGTCTTTTGCATTTTTCTCAAAACGACACCACTTCACTTGGGCACACTATATAAGTATCATCTTCTTCCTAGCTCGTTCAAGTGAGCTCAAAATCAGACCTTAGAGTGAGAAACTCAAACCCTAGAGAGAGAAAGCTTCAATCTTGCTTCTTTAACTCTCCAAACCCAAAATCCATGTGCATCTAACATGTTTCATGCATCAATCTTCCATGGGTCTTCTTCATTTATGACTTGGTAAGTAGAACAAACTCAACATCTTCATTTATTGTTCTATCTTAGTCAAGACATGTCTTTTATTGCTTAGTTTAGCAAATCTTCACTCTTATTGCATATTTAGTGAAGTTATGACATGATTGGGTTTTGTTTGTGGTAGCTTACATGATTAGGATGATTTTCCCTAAATAGCTAACCCTAGAACATTCTTGTACAATTGGTTGATGATTAGGTTGATAGATTAATGTTTATTTATCTAGTCAAGCTTAATTGAATGTTCTTGTGGATTTAATTGACAATTATGTTGTTATAAATTCTCTACAACTAATTGAGTTCACATGTTTGGACATGTTGACATTGTTTGATAACTAGGATTGTTTTGTGATTGATAACATCTAGCTAAGCTTTATGATATGTCATTTAGCTTTTGATATCTAGGATTGATTTCATTGATATATCATCATTCTAGGTAAGCATATAGAGTTGCCTTGCTCTTGTTGCATTTTGAGTATTTCATATATTCACTTAGGTTGTTTTCTCTTCATTGAGAACTAAGTCTTGTGTTGCTTCCGGGATTAGGTTGCATAAATCACAAGCATTGGGACTAGGTTCACTTATACCGGGATTAGGTAGGTGTGTGATTACTTCCGGGATTAGGTTGTAATCGTTTTACACATTTAGTGGATTCGAGGTTCAAGTGTGGCTCACTTACATAGCCCGTGGTTTTTCCCGTGAGGGTTTCCACGTAAATATCAAGTGTCTTTTAATTTCCGCACCATATTACACTTGCTATTGTATTTTGACTAGTGGAGGGTATTTTCGTAATCTTGACCATTAACGAAAATTTGGTAAAATTGGGTAAAATCTATTCACCCCCCCTCTAGATTAATATTGAACACACCATAATTTGTTTCAATTGGTATCAGAGCGGGTTCCTAGATATACATAGGTGATCCTTGCTCATTTTGGTGTGTTTTGCATTTGTGTGATTTTTGTTCATTCATACATTGTGCATTCATTTCATTTCATTCATAAACACAATGAGTGGAAACGGTGGTAGCAACGAGGGGGCTTCTAGCACACGTCCTCCTCTTCTCACCGGATTGAATTACTCCTCATGGAAAGGGAAGATGGAATCCTACATATGTCAACTTCATGACCGAGCATGGATGTCGGTTGAAGATGGATATGATCTTCCCATGATGACTCCTACGGGTGGAGGAGAAGAAGTTTTGAAGCCTAAGGCACAATGGAGTGCACAAGAATTTGAGGCGTCAAAATGGAATAGGAAGGCTATGCATGCCATCCTATGTGCCATGGATGAGAATCAATACAAGTTGATTCAAAACACTAGGGTTGCTAAGGAGGCATGGACAATCCTAGAAGTTGCTCATGAGGGAACCGAAGTTGTGAAGGACTCCAAGCTTCAAGTTCTCCAAACTCAATTTGAGATGCTCAAGATGGAGGAGAATGAGTGCTTCAACGACTTCGAGATCAAGTTGATGGACATAGTCAACCAAAGTCATCAACTTGGTGATCCTTATTCGGATAGGAGGATTAAACAAAAGATTATGAGATCCTTACCGGATAGGTTTGAGTCAAAAGTGACGGCTTTAGAAGAAAATAGTGGATATAAGGATATGAAGCTGAGTGAAGTCATTGGAAGACTTCTAGCCTATGAGTCTAGGAAGGGTCCTAGCACTACTCCTCCTAAAAGGCAAAAGGGTATTGCTTTGAAAGCTTCTAAGGATGAAAAGGAGGTGAAGAATGACTCGGATGAAGACATGGCCTTGTTTGTGAAAAGATTCAACAAGGTTATGAAGTTTGGAAAGAAGGGATTTGGTTTTAGAGGCCAAGACAAGAAAAAGGTTCCCTTCAAGAAGTTTGAACCAAGGCAAGAGAGGACCGAAAGGAAAGGGGTCCGTTGCTTTGAGTGTGGCGGGATTGGTCACTTTGCTCCTGAATGTGCTAATCACAAGGAAAAGAAGAAGGGAAAAGTGATGGCCGCCACTTGGAGTGGAAGTAGTGATGACTCCAATGAAGAAGATGATTCTTCGGATGATGAAGACATCATGGCTAACTTCCTAGCTTTTGCCTCTTCTCACAAGAGCAAAAGGGGTAGTGAAAAAGAGGAAGAGAGTCAAAGGGAAAGTGACTCTAGTGAAGAAGACTCCGATGCTAACTCCACTAATGGATATGTGGAGAAAGAAGTGTTAGTTGAATATCTTAAGGAGTTTAGGAGCTTAGAGATGAAAACAACTAAGAAGATCAAGATGTTGAGAGAAGAAAATCTTGAGCTTTCATCTCACAATGATCTCCTAAGTGAAGAAGTGGAAAGACTTAAGAAGAGAGAAGATAAGCTAAAAGAGGAGTTAGCTTTATCTAGGAGGAATGAAGAAGGTTTGAAGAGGGAGCTTGTTGAAGCTAAGAAGTCACTTACTAGGATGGACTCTAGCACCAAAAAATTAGATCACATGCTTGGTGTTGGAAAGAGTCCATGTGACAAGAGAGGTCTTGGGTTTGAAGATTGTCAAGAGACCACCTCCTCTAAGAAGACCGTGTTTGTTAAGAGCTTGGGCAACATAGAAGCTTCTCCGGTGCACACTCCTAGGAAGAAAATAGATCTAGGACAAAGCTCAAAAAGTGCACAAGTGAAGGTTGCACCAAGGAGACAACCTCAAGCCAACATTCCTCATCTATTGGCTCAAAAAGGGAAGCAAGATAGACCGGTTCAACAAAGAAGATGGATTGAACCCTCTCAACCACAAAGACATAGGAAGACTTCCATGCAAGCTCAAAGACAAGGTATGATTCCTCAATTCATTCCAATTTGTCACTTTTGTGGTTTTAATGGTCACATAAGACCAAATTGCTTTCGATATATTAAAATGTGTAGAACTAGAAGCATGATTGAGAAGAGAAAGACTAGAGCCAAGATGCATGTTCCTAGGAATGATATGACTAATTTGCATGATCCTAGGACATCTAGAGCCCATGTACCAAAGACCATTAAGAAAGAAAATGTTGTTCTTAAATGGATTAGAAAGAATGAAAATGTTTGCCATGTTGCACAAATTGCCTTGAAGGCAAATTCTTCTAATCTTTGGTATCTTGATAGTGGGTGCTCTAGGCACATGACGGGAAACAAGAGTTTCTTCGAGACTCTTGTTATGGAGGAAGGAGGAAATGTCACCTTTGGTGATGGATCCAAAAGGAATGTCATAGGGAAAGGAACCATCTCCGTTCCCGGATTGCCCTCCTTATCCAATGCTTTACTTGTTGATGGCTTGAAAGCCAATTTGATTAGCATTTCTCATCTTAGTGATGAAGGATATTCCGTCTTGTTTAACAAAGAGAATTGCTCTATCTTAAAGCCCGATGGACAAACCTTATTGAAAGGTATGAGATCTAGCGACAATTGCTATTGTCTTGAAGCTAGAATAGTTTCAAACAATGTGTCCAAGGATGAGCAAATTGAGTTGTGGCATGAAAGACTTGGCCACATGAACTTTCGGGATCTACGGACCCTTGGAAAGTTTGAATGTGTGCGTGGCCTCCCTAAGCTTGGGAAGAAAGCCAATGGTATTTGTGGACCTTGTCAACAAGGAAAACAAACTAAAAGCATGCATAAAAAGGGCAAGTATCTCTCCACCAAAGAGCCTCTAGAGCTTCTCCATATGGATCTTATGGGTCCTATGCAAACCGAGAGCTTGGGTGGAAAGAGATACATTTTTGTTTGTGTAGATGATTTCTCTAGGTTCACATGGACATATTTTCTTAGAGAAAAATGCAAAAGACAGCTGATTCTGCGCCCTT